>VXAD01009455.1:301680-666505 GCA_013399195.1 Dicrurus megarhynchus
TTTTTTTTTTTTTTTGCTAGCAAAGCTCCCTCCCCCGCTTTCTTCCGTTTGCTCATTAATTGCAAATGTAGCTTCCTTTTTGCACATAAATCATAATTTCCTTAGACAAATAAAGGAAAATATTCAGCCAAATGTAGACATGGAGATCAGTTTTTATATTGCCTTTGATTCAAAGGTTCTTTTGTCAACAAATACAGGAATTTTTGTCTAACTTCATTTACATTAGGAGTTTCAAACTAGTTGAACAAGTAGTAATTTGTTTAAACTCATTAGAATTTAACTCAGTTTCAATGTTTGTCTCAAAACTTGGAAATGGCAAAACCAAATGAAAAATGTTCAACCCTTCAGCTTTTAGAAGAGCAAATAACATTTAAAAAACAAGAGCTTTGAAAATCATTACCCAATACAAAATGTCTGTCACTGTTTATAAATTATTAAATTTTCATCTGATTATCATAGATATTTGACTTGAGCCTGCTCAGTATAACTTGACCAGTAAAGAAGTTCCAGCATGTGACTCCATTTGATTTTGTTCCTTTTTCCAACTTCCAGACATGAAGGGAGAGCAGATATGATGAACGTAATTCTGAATCAGAGTCAGTGATGTTATTGTAGGAGTTAGTAGCAGTGCAATATTCATAATAAATGTGCCGATCCCTATAAGAAAGCTGAACAGGAGAGTTATTTAAAGAGATTAAATGATGCAGAATAAAGCTTCCAAAAGCTGTAATTGAAAGTGACAGAAACATTAGCTTTGAAACAAGTAACATTTAATCACACGGATTATACAGAAACATAATTTTTGTATCTTGTTTTCTTCAATAGAATTTAATTTTAATCTGTTGAGACAGCTCATCATATTCAGCTGCCTGCTGCCAGAAGCCTGTCAGAGTATGTAAATGTACAGCTACTGTGAGGAGGGGGACCTGTTCTCTCCAACACTGGCCTCAGCTTATGCATGCCTAAAATTTCAGGTGCTCCTACCTGCACCTGCAGGTTGCACCTTTGTATGTACCATTTGGTAAAGGTTGAACTTCTGAACTTCTGGACAAGCAGTGTAGTCCCCGTGAAAGCATCATATTTGTGCAGTCATAAGTAGAACATTATTAAAGGGCAAAGGCATGAAGGCAAAAAGCATGAAAAAGCCTTTACACAAACACACAGAGTCCAGGAGAACGGTTCAAACATTCTCGTAAATAACATTTGATTTTATTCTCCTGCAAGTATACAGGAAGCCCAAATGGGATCACAGTAGCTAAAAGCAGAAAATAATTTGTGTGTGGTTTGACTAGTCAGGACACAGAGAGAGTGAGTCTCAGTATAGTGCTTGGATAATAACAGCTCCTCTGATGTTGCAGAACATGTACCTTTATCAGTGCCCCCGTCTTGACCAATATGAAACCGAGCTCTGTGTTTGCAGAACGTGTGAGCAGGAGCAAATGTGACCTTCAGGAAGACCAATATGAAGTGCCTTTGCCTCCTGGGGACTCAGAAGGGCAACAGACAGGAGAAACTCACGTTGACACTAACCTGCTGTTTACAGCAGCCAAGAAGTACATGTGAAAGCATGTCAAAAACTCCAAGCACTTTGGATGGTTACCATCAAATTTTTTGAGTTTATTTGCTCTTGTTATAAAACTTGTTTGAAAGTGAAGCCAGCTGTCTAAAAACAAGGTTTGAATGACAAGGTTGTAGGGAGGTTTATTTTATTGCTCTCTAACAGGGCCTCTTTTTTCTAATATGGAAGTTTAAAAAAACAGGATTCACCTGTGTTTCCCTCAGCTCCTTACAAAGTCTGAATTATTTAGAGATGCCTTTTATTTTAGGTAAGGTCATATCAACAGTTCAGGCTGGCCAGATTTTCAGAAAACAAGTATTTTGTGTATAGAGCAGTTCCTTTTGTCTTATGGTAAGAATATTAAAACAGAAGCAGTTTCAGTGTGAAATGCAATCAGGGACCAGGATCCTGACCTCCTGAATTTGGAAGAGACCAGGGCATTATTGGTAAGTCCCAAGCAGCAATCGTGGCTGTCCTCCAGCCCTTGGGACACTGCAGCAGCCATTTCTGTCCTGTGACATCTTATAGCTGACCCAGGACCTATGGGGACCTATTCAAAACCCTAGCAGAGTTCATGCCCCCGCTTTGTCTTTGACAGGGAGAGCCTGAGCATGGGATGAGGACATAGGAGCCCTGGTTCTGGGCTCACTCTGCCTGGAAATGTTCGGCACTGCAGCTCCCATCATGGATGAGATGGCCTTAATTGGTAAGGTAAAGGGGAATGGGGGAGAAGTCACTTCCACCCTCCCCATGACAGCCAGGATACTGCTCATCCAAAATGTGAGACCCGGAGGGCCAACACAGCGTAGAGTGCAGGGGAAAATCATGGGATTTTGCTTCTTTCACTGCTCAGACCCTTCCTGTGGACTGCCCTTCTGATGAGACAATCAGTCCATGGTGCAGGGCTGGGACTGCTGTGATCTCCCCTCCTGCCCCACAGGTCAGGCTGGGGTTTGTTCTGCTCCCATGGCACAGGTCTGGCACTGATGACTGAGCACCAGGGCGGGTAAAGTTTTGATAAAGGAGCCGAAAGTTCAGAATAAATTATTAATTTATCTATACCCAAAGTAAATGATGCTATCTTCGGGGCAGGGACTGTCTTACCACGTTTGTTTGCAAATGTTTGAGCCTTTCACCCTTTGTCAGTAATAAGTGATAACGTAGCAAGGAAGGAAAATGGACTTCAGAAAAGACTGCCAGCTTAAAAAGAGCAGCCAGAGAGATTAAGCCTACATGCATAGCTTTAATGGTGATACTGTCGCTGAGAGAGACACAAGCTCTTGCCAAAGGGCTAATATAACACTCTGTTTATTACAGTGTTCAGTACAGGACATGTAGTCACCCTAGAATGGAGTAACACTTGCTGTATTGTGCCCAAAATGAGTAATGAATATCATGTGAGTACGCAATGTATCAGATCTTTCCAAAACTGTGTCTGGGCAGGCAAGGGGGTCGGCTGCCTCACTCAGCAGGACACTCGAGCTACTTTGTGCTACTTTGATGGCACAATGCTGCTAGGAGGTTTTCATGACTGGCTGCTTAGGAATGCTGCTTGTGTGAGGATGAAAGCCACTGATGGACAGGAAATCTGGCATGATTTGGTCCCAGTGTCCCAGTATCACACACAGTCTTGATTGTCTCCAAGTCAAGAATCTGCAGGGGTTTTGACAAGCTACTGTTGCCCCTTGTGCATCACATTTTTAACTGAGGGTTGTTGGCTGTGATCAAAAGGTCATAATTTCTGATTTCTCCTCAGCTATTGATACACCAATTGAGGGATTTTACCAGATTACATAATATTCAGTATAATCCAGAAGCAAAATCATTCCTGTGTGGTACTCTAAGCTTCCCTTGTTGATGTGGTCCAGGTGATGGCTGTGGATCTCTCTGGACATGACTGGGTCATCAGACACCTGAAGCCACCATGCCAAGAGTGGAGAATAGGAGTTTACTCTCTCATAGACTGACAGGCCTCAGGTCTGTGCCCTCCTCCTGTCCTCTCATGGCACAATTATGACGAAATCAGCAAACCTGGAGCATCTCTGAATGCCAGCTGACTGTCATTTCATTCATTAATCAGAGTGCTGAAGACCTGTTGGTATCTGGAGGGATGATCTAGATTGGTTTCATACTGGTGCCTCTTACAAGGCCTCTCGTAACTACTCTGTGATTTTGGTGTTGCGAAGACCTGGGCAGCTCTTGCGAGGTGAGCTGGTGACACTGACCAGTTACACACATCTCCCAAAGTTACTTCTAGGGTGTGGTGTAAAGACAAGAAGTATCTGCAGATTTCGAGGAATAGAAATGAATTTGGAGGATAAAGGAAATTGGTGACATTTATCTATGTGGAGTGAACAACCATTATGACCAACTTTGCATAAACATCTATTAAAGCTTCTGAACAACAAACTATACAAGGGGGAGCCATCATAAAAAAAACAGAGTGTATTTCTATAAAGAGTCTTATTTATCTGAGGTGATAAAAGAAAAGCTGAGTAGAAAAGCTTAATACTTTACTATATCAGTTTTATAGCAGACTAGCTTCCCATAAATTCAATGGAATTTCGCCAGCATTAAAGACTCAATGGAAATAAAAGACATTCTGAATTCAAAGAGAAAACAAGATCAAGGATTAGCTTTCTTATTTTGATAATAAAATAAATGCTGTGAGAACATGGAACATATGATTAGGTTAGAAAAATCAGCAAGGTTATTTATACAGAAATGTCAATGATGATAAATTCACTGCTCAGTAAATTTTTCAAAGGCTTAAAGAGTGATAATTCTACTGTTAGTTCTTCACATTAACAGGCACTGTGCTATAGAATCTGCTATAAATGTTATCCATACAATAAAGGAAGAACAAATACTTGGCTATGAAAGGACACTTGCTTTTCTGAAGTATCATACTTCTACTGAGTTATATCTGTCTTTTAGTTTATAATCTTTTTTGGTTTGTGTTTTAAAATATTGACAAAATTTCCATTCCATAAACATAAACATATAAACTTCCTTAGTAAGAAAATACCCTATACAAAAATTAATCCTTTCCTTTTTTTCACTGTAAAATCACTTTATAAACACTTTCAAAAGCTGCCAATCTAGCAATTTCCCCAGTTGTCTTGTTATATCTTAGTAATTAAATTGTAGTCTCTGAGCTATCTTTTTCATAGCTAAGTTAACAGGAAATGCATCTTCATCCTTGTCTAGCACAGTATAAAAATGTTCTGCTGGGAATACAGTTGTATTTATTGATTTTTCAGAATTTATAATTCCTTTCAAAAGAAATTTAGTTAGCTCTTTTGAGCTTTCATGAACTGATGAAGGCAGAAAACAATAATGATTTGAAAAGATACTTCTAGGGCATTTTATGACCATATAAGATTTGGCACAGGATCTGCATTAGAAATGTGTTCTTCTTGGTACCCACATACTCTTTGCAATTTCCATTTACAAATAATGGCATTGCTACATTCTTTATTTTATAAAATGTGTCTAACTACAAGATCTCACAAACAGTATTCTGTGTTTAAAGCAATGTATATATCACAAGTGCTAATGTGAAGTATCTTTGCAATCCCACATCAAAAAGCCGGAGCAGTAGAGAAGATAATCACCAGAACTGATCTCTTGGGAAGTAAGAGAACTGATCCCAGCATTCTGCTGGGAGATGGGCTTCTAGCTCCTTCATGTCCCTGTTTAAGGACTGATAGTGGAATCTTCCTGGCTGACCTTGGATGTCAGAGCAGCAGGCACAGAAAGGCACCTATGGCTTTTCTGTTCTTGGCGACTACTTACAAGAGCCTTGAGCTGCACATGGCTTTTTGCTTCCCAGCAGATGCCCCTTTCCCAGGCACAGTCTCCAGGCAGGCAGGGAAATATTCCACCAAGGCCATACCACTGGGAGTGCGTAGCAAGCCTGGCACTGTACTCCTGTGTCCTTGCAACCATGCCTTCCTAGGGACTCAGTGCCAAGGCTTTGTCCACAGCAGAGATCCCAAGGCACCCTCAGTGCCCAGCAGAGCAGCGAAAGGGGCAGCGTAGCCCACGGGCCACCCACAAGCTGCCACTGCTCTCCTCTGCCGCTATGGCAGCCAGGGCTGGCCTTAGGGACCCACAAGCCTACTTTTGCAAAGCAATCCAAGAAACCAGCCTTATGGGATGGGAACTGCTCATATCACCTCAGCTGGGCTGCAGTACCTAATTGTTTCAGGACTTGTTTTCCAGGAGCTTGACATATAGCTCATGTTGGATGTGGGGGCCAAGTTAAAGCTTCCCATACTCTGGACTAGTATCTCAGCCAAGTGAGTGTGGCAAGAGGGAAGGAGAAAGTAGTCTTCCTCTCCTGATGACATGATTTCACTACTGAGAGCCCCAGGCAGCAGATTTCCAAGACGACATCCAGCCCACTGGACCAGAGATGTGTCCTGACTCCCGTGTTCATGTTTTCATGTCTGTTTGGATGTGTCATACAAAATTAACCAAGTACCGCAAGAAAAACAAAAGCAGTTCCCACATAAGGATAACCTAGAGGCTTGTAATTAAGTTAGGCTACCAACAAATTTAAAATTTGATATAATTCTCTTGGAAAGCTTATTTATTCAAGTGAGTTTGTTCTGAGATTTCCCAGCAGAATTTTCTCCAGTCTGGAGTACATCATGGTTTCTATTGGCATGCACCAATCCTTCCTGTTGAAGATGCTCCACTTCTGCATTAAGTGTCTATATAGTCAAATTAAATGGAAATCAAGAGTCACAATGCCTTTTTACTAAATATATAATGGCTTCCGACCCAGATAAAAACATGTTTCTGCAGCAGTGACCTCCTGAGTCATTTGGCTGAATATTCTTCATTTATGCAGCTGCATCCTTCTCCAAACGCCCCTTAATCACACAAAAAAATTCAGTGTCTGTTTTGCATTAAAAAATACATCCATAGCAGGTCTTAAACTGCTGTACATTCACTGTATTGTTCTTCTCTAATGCAGTGATTGCAGCACTTTTTCCAGTTTTGTTAGTGAAATCAGGAGTTCAAAATTTGTATCAGTATTGACTGGAACTTGTTCTCATCCAACTCTATGCTTTTCAGTATAAAGCATTTCATGTTTCTCATATATAAAAACACATTCTTTTCCAGTACCACTGAGAATCTAACGTGGATTGCAACACAATTTGCAACATGATCTCCATTTACTGCTTTTTGTTGTTGCTACAGACCATCTTAAATTATTGTGAGATTATTCAGAATGTTGCAGCTTTTCAAAGTTGATTTTTTCTCTTAAAACACTGCAGCAGTTTTGTTCCATGCTTCTTGTTTTCCATTTGATAATTCAAGGACTTGGATTGAATGAATTAAATATGAGTCATGTACATTATGAACTATTCCATGTATTAGGAACACAGATGTTTACTGCCATTAATTACTGAGATGATTTTGGGATGAACTTTGTTATAACCTTGGACTGAGCAAGCTGATGGAGAATATGAACCTATGTAAAGCTTTTCCATAACTCTGAAATATCTTTCTCTAGGAAAAGCTGCAGAAGTACTTTTCTTCCTTAAAACGACCTTAGGCTCAAAATTATCTGAAGAATAAACCAGAAAATGTTTTCCATCTATGATAAGAGCTAAACTGGGTTCATCTGTATTTCAAAAACCAGAATTCCAAATCCTTTCTTGTCCCAGTGTGTTTATCAGAAAAGAGAGATGTTCTGAATAGCCTATTGTTAGTTACAAGCTTTGCTTCATCAAGTCAATAAATGGTTGAGTTGTTATATCATGTAGTTTCAGTTCATGAATTGTGCATCTGTTCAAGCCTCGACAGACTGAGAGTGCTTGTTTACAGGCTGCAGACTTTTCCTAGTTCACACTTTCACTTTTTAAAAAAGAAATTAAATGTAGCATCAATCACTAAAGAAGAGAAATCAATATGAGAGTTAGGCTAATTAGGGATATTTAGCAGTTGAGTTTGTCTCAAACCTGTGAATGGCAACAAACCCTGCAAGCAAAACTTCCCAAAGTCACTGTTTCCTTTAACATAATAACTACCAAAGCTAACTCTTACCAGTGTATTAATTTGAATGGCACAACCAAGCAGATTTTGGGAGATTATCAGCACCTTTGATCTCTTGGTCCGCATATGCAAACCTCTTTGATGTCGGGTGGAAACCCAGCACGAATAAAAGACAGCCTATTTTCTGAGCAACAGAGGCTGATCTGGAAAAGGTCAGGCAGAGAAAATGGATACATACATAAGCCAGAATCATACTAAAAAAAAAAAATCCCGTCTTTCTCTAACTGGCTAAATGAACTTTTCTGAGGCTATTTGCTTTGCTTTGTTATGCTTTAGTGAAAGTGAAATACAATGCAGAGAGAATTGTGGGTGTAGCATTTCACTTCCTGGCTTTGACATTTCTGGTGGGTTATTACTGCTAAATATTTGTCAGCGTTCGTGACCTTCAGAGCTCAAAGAGCTGCCACCAGGAGGTGGATACCCACAGAGCCACAATTAGAGCAGCATTTCAGGTACCCGTAGAAGCTGTGTTAGCTCTAACTTTAATTTCGACCTCGGTCCCTGGGCCTGTGACAGCCCGTTCTCAGGAGGATGGGGTGGTGCATGATGGTCCCAGGCAGCAGTGGTCAGGACTGTAGGCTTTGTGAGAAGGTGGAAGAGGCTGCTGCCAGACATCTGGCACTGGGGTGGTTTTGAGTTTCTTATGCAGGCCCATAGTAGGGAAATACCCCAAAACAAACAGTGGAAAAAATGTGAAGAGGGAACAGCACCATTATAGCAGATACCTAAAGAAATAATGACCTTCATTTTACTGTGTCTCTCTTCTTGCCCTAAACAAAGGAACATTTTCCATAGCTTATGATTTGGGGCACAATAATTTCCAAGTGGTTTCATGTAAAGAATAAATTTCGCCAACTGATGTGAACACATTTATTCACAGTGTTAAGAGCTGTTTGTTAAGGATATGCTATTTTTAATCACATTGCTGGATATGTCTGTTATGGATGTGCTATTTTTAATCACATTTCTGGTCACGTTCTTCTAGAAGCTGTTACCTTAATTCTGAAAGGGAAAAAAACATCAGTCCTAAGGTGAGATGACAGATGCAAACTGGCCATTCTTTCCCTCCTTCAGCTGCTTATAACGCTCACTGTGGGTCTGCAGAGTGACGAGTCCCCTTGGTCCTTCCCAGCCACCGTGCTGAGATACTGACACGTGAGGTTTGGGTCTCACTGTAGCCCCAGTTCCTGTATTGCTGGTTGCAATGCTGATCTATGATTAGAACATTTCTCATTTACAGAGAGTGTTGCTGTGCTGTCTAGTGTCTAAAAACATCCTGGTAATGATTTCAGACTAGTGAGGGCATTTTCAGTGTAGCAGAAGGAATACTTGGGAAGATTGCTGTGATCTAAGGTGCTTCATTTGGGGTCTCTTAGTCTTAAAAGGGGTGTCCTTCAAAAGCAGTTCCTTATTTTTTAAATAGTAATAACTCAAAGTTTCAGATTATTCCTTTGATCACAAAATATCGTGCATATTGATGCTCTGTAAGACCTCCAGAACTATCTCGGGGAATGAAAGGACAGTCTTGTCTTTATTCGTTTCTGGAAAAATGGATGCCAGAATCTGGATTTGTACTCACATATGTTAGGGTGAAAAGCCACAAAAGCCCAGATACACAGGGACCCCAGCATGATGACATCCAACCTGACTGTCCAGTGCCACCTCAGAGGCAGAAATTTGCAGTTCTGAGTTATTCACCTTATTATCTTATACAGCTGAGGAAAAGAGTTAGGCACCAGGCTGTGGGATGTACAACAGCCAGGGTGCCAAGCAAAGGGATGCAGAGAAAATGCTGAAACAAGAGATGAGTCTGAAGTTCCCTCTCCCTGTCCCAGGGATTCTGACAGCTGAGCGAGGCGGTTTATAGCTCTGAAAACCCGCAGCCACTTCAGTTGCTGCTTGTGTATGAATAACTCTGTTAAAAGAAGATGCCTAGCAGTAATGGAACTGTTCCTCACCTTACACCTAGTGCAGGTGGTGGACACCATTCCACAGGGGTGTTCATTCGGGTGACTTTGGAATAGCAGCAGGCGCATGAACTCCCTGCTTTGTGCTGAGCTCGGTGGTGTTGGCACGGGCTGGGCGTTGTGTAACCATCCCTGATAAACAAAGGATTCTAGGCAGCCCACCAACTAGTTAGAGAATGTCTAAACACACCGTGAAACAAAATATCTGCTGAGACACTCATCTCATCCAAGATAAGAAGGCCTCTGGGAATACACATTAAAAGTACTTTAGGTGCCTAAATAACTTTACTGATGACAGCTTAGGTGCCTTTCAGGTATGCTTGCCACAGGCAAAGTTGTTGTGACTCACTCCCTTGAATGCAGGCATCTAAATTCTGCTTGAGCTATACCACAGGCACCTAAAGGCTGTTGGAATATTTTCCTATTTGAGTTTATAAATATATCTTGTTTCAATAATATGGCAAGGATTCAACTGGTTTCTCATTTTACTATGTAAATGAGTAGGAGGTGATGTTTTAGTTTTTCTAGATTCCTTCATTTTCCTAACATAATTATCAGAATAGGACTTAAATTAATCCAGCAATTCCAAAGTGCTTTTCATTGATTTGACCACAGCTATTTGTAAAAAAAAAAAAAAAAAACACATCTGGACAGTATTTCAGGACTTCTTAAGTTGCTTTGCCAGCTTTTCTTTTGCAATCATGATTCTGAAGCCAGATTTTTGTTGTCCCAGAATATAGTTTCAGGTAACATCTATTTTGCATTTTATATATGACCTTTACACCTTATTTACTAGAAAAGCCCCCTCAGCTTGTACCAACTTTTTTTAAAATTCCCCACAACAATGGAAATTTAGCTATAACATGGAAGGCATCTCTGAGTCAGTGTGCTGATTTATAAAAATTGGAAAAGAGCTTTCTTTTTTGTCTGGAGTCTTTTCATTAAGAGCTGGAACTGTAACTTGGGGCTGCCCATTTTGATGGTCCTGCTGAAGACAGAGCAAAAGACAAAGGCTGATCAGCTATGCAGAGCAAGACTATGCTGTCTAACCAGTGTTAGCACTACAAAACCCAGAAAAATAAATCTGTTGCCACAGCCTAAGATTTTGCCTGGTTTACAGCAGTCCAATTCAATAAATCTTGCATCCTGTTGTGCTGTATGGGCATTTGGTTGGTGGCTGTAGCTGCAGCCAGGTGATTTATTACTACTACTGACACATCCTTTTGGATGGATGTATAACATTACTTGCACTGGAAGTTGTTCTTCTTCCAGACATGAACACCAGGAAATGTTAGCTGTACTACATCTTCCCCCAGATCAAATATCAGTGGTAAGTTGTTCCACGTTTGTCTCTGTGGTCTTCCACATTGCTAAGGCAGTAAGCAATGAAGAGGGAACGCATCCAGATTTGCGTGGTGGTGGCTGTCCCAGGGACAGGGGACTCCTGGGGATGGCAGGAGCCCACTGCTGCCATCCTCCTCCTCCACTGCCATACTGGAATTCAGGTATCACAAAGTGGTGATCTTGTACTTAGGGCAAATTATTCAGTGGCCAACACTTGAGGTGCCTGAGGCTCTCTCTCAGCTTTCTGCTACATAGGACAAGCTGAGCTAAGCAGCAGTGTTGGTGGCTGCACGCCTGCTGTCCCAGAAGAGATGCCTGGTGAGAGCAGCATATCCAAGGATGTGCTTCTCTAAAAGTTAAAACCTAAGGCATCATTAGAAAAGCTTAAATGCTGCACGCTCACAGGATCGGAATGCATTGCAATACCATGAGATCTCTTCTTGGTGCCTTATTAAAAGACATTCTCTTGAGCAGATGTCATAAAATCTGAGCTTAATACATCCTTCATGTTTGCAATTCTCCAGTGGGAAGGGAAGTAGACCCAGAAGACCTGTTCTACAGACTAAGGATCTAGCTATCTGTTGCCATCCTCTTTCAAAGCTGAGCTCTCCACTCCTTGCCTAAATGAAATACTTTGGCCTTGTCACATACTGGTGTGGTACATCCCATTTAAAACATACTATTCATCTTTTTTACCCAAGCTGGACTCTGTATTTTACTTGCTGCATTTCTCACTTACCCATTGTCTTTTCTTGAAGGGCTTCTTGGCTACAAGGATGACACGTTAAAGAAGTTGTGGTGTCTCAAAAGTCCTTTGCTACTGTATATACAGACCTAATACCAGGACTCTAGAAACCATACAAAGGTAATATCTCAGAGAGCAGGGGAAGGATTGTACATGGACAGTGGCTCTGGGATTGTGTTTAAAGATGATGAAACATCTCCTTTTCTACAAATCTAGCAGACAGGTCTTATTATAATGAGTCTGCAGGAGGCTGTTTCAGGAGACTGGAGGATGCAGCAATCTTGTAGTTAACAAGAGCAATTGGATTACAGAGTCGGCTGCGATGATTGCTGCTCATTGTGTACCTGAGTGAGAACTGAACATCTCTCACTCCACATTTCTCTGAGCACCCCCTCTTTGTACATCCTTCTTACTACAAGTAATAGGCGGTGTCTGACAGGTGTTATTTTGTACAAGAGATAACACATTGCTGAGAGCTCTAAACTGCACTGCAGTAAGGCCACTGGTCTACAGTTTTAAGCTACATACTGGAATACAGAAACCCTGTGCTTGTTACTTCTGGTTTTCTTTGAAAATTTTTTCTCCTTTTCATGTTTATTGATCCTCTTAGTGCTCTGTATTTTATAACAAATTCTGTGTGCCCGGCTTTTAGCTATTTCTTGAGTATTTCAGTATCACTTTGCTGAAGTGAGGCACGTGGTGAAATGCTGTTGTCATCACTGCATGCACCAGTAATTCATGTGCATGCAAATAAAAATAGTACTAACCTGTACAAGTTTTGTACAAGGTCTTCTACAGTTAAAATTTCCTGCAGAAGCCATTGCTGACAACTTTGCTGCAAAGAAATACAGAGACTTTGAGCTTGCTGCAGCATTCTGGAAAATAGAAGGGAGTATGTTGAGAACAAAGCAGCTTTTCTATCTTTCAAGCCATAGAATTTCTTATTCTTATGACCACCACCGTCTGATTTTAACACCAATGTGACAGCATTCGCCATCTTCTCTTGAAATGTTTTCTCTAGCTAAAGGAAAAATTTGCTTCTATTTTCTGTGATCTCATTCTGTGAGGACTCTGGAAAGAGCTGTGAACAATATGTTCCCTACCTGCTAGGATAGACAATGTTAATGACAAGGCCAATTCTATTTTATGATCTATTGGATTCCACAAATGTGACTATATTGACTAAAGCAGCCTGCAGTAATAATATTGAAAATGGAGTTGAAACAAAATTTGAGTGTATATTGGCAATGAAGTTGTTCAATGAGATTGTAAAGTTCAAGTAATGTATCAGGAATTTTAATGCATCCTGTCACACTTCAGGATAGGGTTACAATTCATAAAAAAAGGCTACAGCATTCAAGCATATAAACATGCACAAGAACACTCAAATTACCTTCACCAAATTTGCAGATGGTACCAGGCTGAGTGATGGGATGCCATCCAGAGGAACCTGGATAAGCTGGAGAAATGGGCCCATGGGAACCTCATGAGGCTCAACAAGACCAAGTGCTGGTGCTGCACCTGTGTTGGGGCAACCTCCCGTATCAATACAGACTGGGGGATGAACAGATCCATAGCAGCCCTGCTGAGAAGGACTTGGGGGTGCTGGGGGATGAGGGGCTGGATGTGAGCCAACAAAGTGTGAGATTGCAGCCCAGAATGCCAATCATGTCCTGAGCTGCACCCAAAGAAGTGTGGCCAGCAGGATGGGGGAGGGGATTCTGCCCCTCTACTCCGCTTTGGAGTGCTGCATCCGGCTCTGGGGTCCCCTGCACAGGAAGGATTGACCAGGTGGAGCAAGTCCAGAGGAGGCCGCCAAGATAATTAGAGAAGTGGAGCACCTCTCCTATGAGGAAAGGCTGAAAGAATTGGGATTGTTCAGCCTGGAAAAGAGAAGGCTTTGGAGTGACCTAAGTGTGACCTTCCAGCATGTGAAGGGAGCTTACCAGAAAGATGGAGAGAAATTTCTTACAGGATGAGGCAGGATGGCTTCAAACTGAAAGAGAGTACGTTTAGATTAAATGTTAGGAAGAAATTCTTCACTGCGAGGGTGGTGAGGTACTGGAATAAGTTGCCGAGAGAAATTGTGGATGCAGTGTTCAAGGCCAGGTTGGATGGGGCTTTGAGCAACCTGGCCTGGTGACTCTGCCCATGGCAGGGAGGGTGGAACTAGATGATCTTTAAGGGCCCTTCCAACCCGAGCCATTCAATGATTCTATGATTCTATGATTCTATGACTTTGAAAGTCCCTGAATGTGTAATATCAATGAAATCTACCTCAGGATCCCTCATTCACTTCTCTATGTACTTTCTTCTGTTTTCCTTCTTGAATGCAAATCCTTCAGTTCCTGGAAACATTCAAGGCCAGGCTGGATCAAGCTCCAAGTAACCTGATCTAGCTGAAGATGTCCCTGCTCATTGCAGGGTGGTTGGACTAGATGACCTTTAAAGGTCCCTTCCAACCTGAACTATTCTGTGTTTCTAAGATAAAATAGCTCAGTTTTGTCACTTTTACAGAGGCATGAAGCCTCCATAGTTCTAGTTGAAGTTTGTGGTTAGCATTACAGGTTCAATACTGAAAATTGTCTCTGAAATGACTAAGAGAAAACTTCACAGTAGTCTGGTTGGAGGTGAAGTAAAAAAGCTGGTGCTCAACTCCTGTGTTTCAGTTCAACATGATCTTGAGAACCTTGAGAGCCTTGAGAGTCCATTGCACTTTCCCTTCAGCAAGGAAAAGGGCAAAGCCCTATGTGTGTGGCAGAATAACCCCTGCACCAGAACGGGGTGGAAATAGCTGGCTGAGTCACAGGCTGGCCCCAGTGAAAAGAACCTAAGGACCCAGGTGCCAGGTGGAATATCATCCAACCCAAGTTTCCATCACAGAAAAAGACTGCTTCCTCAGCTCCACTGCAATGACCAAAGCCAGCATAGCAAGGACTGTTAGTATCCCTTCTGCTTGGCACTGGCCCATCTGGAACAATGTCCAGTTTTGGGCCTAAAGCCTGAAGGAGATGCTGAGGTGTCTAGGATGAAAAGAACACCAGGAGGTGATGAAATAGCAGCCCACAACTATGCCAGTGGGTATTACAAAGACTACAGAATCAAGGATTTCTTGGAAGTGGGAGATGCTCAGTTGCAGAAGAGGCAATGGCCACAGATTGTGTTCTGAGAGGTTCAGGATAGAGTTTGGGAAACAGTTTGAGAGCCTAATGAGAGTGGTGGTAGAATCTTCATCCTTGGAATGGGTCCTGAAAACTCAATTGGAAAATGCATGGCTGACCTGACCAAGTGCTGGCAGTAGAACTGCAGGGTGAACCCCAGAGGTCCTTCCCAACCAACATTTCTGTGAGCTTGTGATATGTTTCTGAGAATGCTCCTCTGGCAAAAAAAAATTATTATTCCTGCAGGAGTCATGTGGGGTGTTGGGACAGTACATTTTCCATGCATATTGCAAGCACACACAAGCCTGAAATGTGCCATTGCCAAGATATGTCCACTTGCCAAAAAGAGAAGAGCATGCCACGATTTTGTGCCAAAAGCAGAAAGCAATAGAATCTTGGCAAGCATAGTGCATGAACCTATGGCTGGCATGCTCCTAAGGCATCCACTTTCCCTTCTTTTGCTTGGATCAAAGGCAGAATTAGTTCAGCTCTGCCCAGAGCATGGCAAGGACACGTGTTTCTCACAATATGTGCACTGGTGGTGAGACTGAGCCTGATCTGGCACATTCAGTGTTTTTAATATACTTGTAGAACAAGTATAATGTTAATGTTACAGACAGATTCAAGAATTCCGAATTCTGTTTGATTCTGACAGGATTAGTTCAGCTCTAAGAGCAAAGATATGTGGCTGGGGGCTTTGCTTCTCAGGGAGCACACAGGCTGCAACCCAGGACGCAGTGATGAAACCCCAGAGCACAGCTCTACACTGGCTCTGTGAGTTCAAGAAACCTGAGCACCAAGCCAAAAGTCTGTCCCTGGTTAGGTCTGGTTGAGAGATTGAAGGGTCGGAGGTGTTCTGTTGTGCTGGAACTGGTGTGTGGAGGCATGATAGGGAACTGTCACTTGCTGTGACACATTTGCTTTAGGACAGAGATGATCAAGGAGGAGATGAATGGAGACACAACTTCATAGACCAAACTGGTTCAAGTGATTTTTAAAAATATAGTTAATTTCCAGAACATTCGTGCTAGATAAAGAAGCTGGTGCTCTAAGAAGCAGGAACACTACATTAAGTGGGATAATGAATAATAGTATATCACAGCATATAAAGAATAATGGTGTGAGCCCTCCAGAGGTGCTGAAGGACTGCTGCAGTATGTACCCCACAGGTTGGGGGCCCTGTTTTGGTAGATCCCATGCAGTCATTTTATCTCGCCTCTGCTTTCAATATAACAATTGTGATTAGACTAGGAAGAAACAGGGTATCTTTCTCTTCTGTATCCTCTCCCACTTCCATTTCTGAGAGATTTACCCTGTGCAAAAATTGTCTGAGAACGAAAGTGCTGTCCTTTTTGTTCGTAGTTGCACATGATGATCTCTCTCACATTAAATGAATTCTTACTGCTATAGCCAACAGTCTCAAATAATCCAGAATGTATATAGCTGCTTCTGTGAATCAGAAAAGCACAACCATCAAAAGCAGTGCAGGAAATAAACACACAAGAGTGTTGCTGCTGGCAGTTTTATAATTAAAGAAAGATCTTATCACCAGCAATGGAGCTTCTGTCATGATGGAGGGAAGTTGTTTCAATTTGTATTTCTTTGCAGGGTTCATTGAGAGTTTTCAATACTTCAGTATGCCTCTTTAAAACTTTTGCCAGTGCCTTGCAACATTGGTCAAAGCTGATGGTGTCAACATCTATGGGCCAATATTTCTGTATGGGGAATGTGGAAGGCTCTTGGATATAAATCTGTGAAGTACTTTGTGAAGCTGGTGTTCAGAAACAGGGTAGTGCTGTAGCCAGCTGACAGGGTGGGGGTGGAGAAACAGGGACCTTTAGAAGGTAGAGTTTTCTGCTTGCATTTAGAAGGCAATTTCTGCTCTTTGAGGGGCACAGTTACCTCAGAGTGGGACAGATGTAGGTTGCACGTAAGTTTCCCTCTCCCTGGACTTTGTAGCCCTTGTTCTGAAACTGTGCACAGGGAAACTCTGAATAGTTTTTTCTAACATTCACTTGAGAAAAGGAGATATAAATCATTTGGTAGGATTTTATTTTTATACTCTAAATATGGATTTGTTCCTGCTTACCTCTTGCATATCTTTTCCTTTGGGCCCGCACACTATAATACATCTTCACCTCCAGCTCCCCATGGGATATTCCGGTCACGTTCAGTCCCTCCATCACCTCCACTGTTCCTTCCTTCCCACTATAACCTCTGGAGTGCAGCCAGTTTAAGTTCACACTCTATAATTGACTGGAGGCAGCTTCAGTGAAAGGGGTTAGATAATAATTGGTTTATTTCTGAGAAATGGAAACTGAAAAATGTATGGGTAGCAGGGGAGAAGTGTGTTCTGACAAGTACATTTCATTAGACTAATTAATACATCTTATAAGCATTCAAACCCTTTCCCACTAAAATGCCCTTAACTTCTACATCAGGACAATAAACCTCAGCAGTCTGAGTTATCTGAGTTTTATAGAAATTGAATTCCAACTGTGCAGTGTTTGCCAATGCAGTGATAATGTCCAAAGCTTCCACTTGTTAAGTCTCCCATGTTTTGTCATTGAGTGAACTGTGTCAGGGGACTTCCAGGACTTCTTGTGTGACCTAATCAGTGTCCAGCCTGAGTGATGGGATGATGGCAGGAGCCAGCATTCCTGCAAGATGAGGTGATGTTGTCACCAAGTGGAATCTCAAACTGAATTGCTGTGAAGCAAAGTATTTCATGTCACTCCAGCAAATTCAGAAGATTTTTTTTTTTTATTTTAAGCCTGTCAGAACACTTCATTTCAATATAATTAAGTAAGAAACCTAGTGTAGACATCTTCCCTAAGAATATTAAAAAAAAAACTAATTGGCATCTTTTGACATGAATAACGAAAATTTCAAGTCCTGTAATTCTGACTAGCAATGACAACAAACAGCATAATGTCAAATTATCCCACTGGATAAAATTTTTTTCATTCTCAGCTGTACTTTTGGGGAATTGGGTGGGATGACATGTTTCTATAATAACTTTTTGTAATATCTGTGCACCCTGAGACTATTGGTGTAAATTTAAAACAGACCTTTCTATCCCAAAGTTAAATTGGCATGCAGCCTTTTGATTCAGTTAACAGATGGTGTATGGTATTTATGAGAACAGTTGTTAAATGCTTTGTAGTGTGACTCACCACACTGATAGCTGCATATTAATGAAAAGTGGACGGCGCTATCGCAGTTACAAGTGCTCTATTGTTGGGGGGAGCTGGTTGAGCTGATTCATATAAACAGTTTCCCTCAGAAGCTCAGTCTAGAATATTTGCATTCATCCTCAAAGTTCTGGTTTCATGCAGCTGAAATCTGCTAACTTTACAGGAAAAAAAAAAAAAGAACTTTTAAACCAGAACTTTGACCTTAGTTTCTGGGACGTAAATGAAGTCCAGCAGTTAATTATATTTATTTTTTAGAATTAATTTCTGACCTGGGTGATACTTCTAGCTACTAACTGAAACTGTCTAGGGAAAAATGAAACATATTTGTGATGCTGATATCACTATATGACATATTAGCTGTTAAACAGACCAGCTGGAAGGCATTCTTGCCTTTTCTTGGTATAAGTTATGAAGAATTTTAGACAGGAATTTGTTTTTCCCCGTTCTCACACTCTTAAGAAGTAGTTCTAGATCAACATGGTAGGATTGAATTCAATTCAGGTATTGTTTAAAAATCCTTGCTATGAGATTTCCTGATAAAGCACTCTGCCTATCAGTTATTTCAAGAGCTGGAAAAAACACTGACAGCATGCTACACATTTCATGAAATTAAAAGGACCATAAAGCAGGCCTGAACCACAAGACTATTAAAACTATTGCAAAGACAAGTAGGTATCGTTGTTAAACTCTTATTTTGTTGCCTTTATCGTGTCGGTTTTTGGGTTGCTTTTGTTTGCTTTTGAGTGGTAAATCAGCCTTAATGGAAACACTGCAGCTGAAGTGGCATCTGTAGCCCTGCTACAGCTTGCTGTAACTCATGTGAGTAAAAATAAGACCAAATATACCTAAACTAAAATTACAGACCTTATTCTCTCTGGCTGCTGCATTGCAGACAGAGTCCAGAGGGAATAGCCCCTGGTGGAGAGAGTTATACAAAAGGTGCATGGTTTAACTTTTTTCCAGGATCTGTAAGGAGTCAAACTCCTTAAAGTACCCAAAATATACCAGATGCAGGGCAGCTCTGAATTGTCCTCTGATTCTTCATCATCTATGCAGAATTTTGCTTGTCTGAAGTTACAGTCTGGATTTAAGGGCATCCAAGAAAAGAGAGTGGTTGGAAAACAGCAGTCTGGTGCAATGCCAGAGGCTCACAACAAATCCAGGAGAATTTTACCATTCCCCTGCTGCTCCCATGAATAATCAAACCATATTTTATCTCTCTGGGGGTTATTTTTTGATTCTTCAGCTTCCACTAAGTCTTAGTACGCATAGTGAGATTCCAGTGGGATTCTTAGCAGAGTAAAGTACATTTTGTGCCGTAGGCAACCACGCAGCGTCTGGTGGCAAAGGTTGGAGAGACACCCCGTATTCGCAGGGTGTTGCAACACATTTCTCTTTACTCAGATGCCTGTTTGCACTTCGGCCTTGGGGTAATGCAGGGGAGATATAGAGATGGAGACAAAGACAGGTACTGACCTTCTCAGGTGACCACTGACCCAGCAGCTACCTGTGGCTGGTATTTCAGGCACGGCTGAAGCTCCTCCTGGGCTCTGCATTTCGGCTGCAGAAGACTCCACTTCTCTGGCAGTGGTGCAATTTGGATTTCCAGGTACTGCTGAAGGTCTTCTCCTGAGACTGCAATCACACAACTGTTTGCACACACACGTACCTGCATGTCCAGGGGGCTTCATGCAAGTCAATGAATTTACCCAGGACAGTGAATTATGTATTAGTCTGTTTGACAAAAGGGGATGCAAAGGTTTCCAGCATAAAACTGTAGTGATCCAAACAAAGGTGACAAATAAGAGGGAACAAGTATGAAGTTTAGAGCTGGCCATCTCAAATGCAAATTTGCCTGAAACACTCCTTAATATGCATTTAATTTCATCCAGCTACTGCTCCTCTTAAAAGAAAAGATAATTAAACTTCCCCATGCTGTCTTTTAAAAGCAAACAAAGTTTGAAAACTCCACAGGAAAGAGCAGCAAAAAATAGGGAGTCTGGAGGAACTGATTAATGAGGAAAAATATACATAGACCTTGGTGAAGTGGTGGCTCAAAGGCAATGTGATAAACCTACAAATATTTGCAGTCTGTAAATACCGAGTGTAGAAATTTAGTAGGACACAGGCATAACCAGGACTAAAAGGAAAGGGAAAAAAGTACATGCTGGGAGTCAAAGAAAAAGACTGGTCACTGAGATGCAATGGAGCTGGGGATTAATAAATGGCATGCCTATCTTGCAGGGAAGAAAGTGTTGGTAAGTAAATAGGCTGAGAGAGATGTCAGGACTGTCCATTTCGCACTGCTGTGGTGACTTGCTAAATCCCAGCCATTTATGTGAGTACATGCTTAGCTTTCAAAACCTGGCTTGGCTGCATGTTAAACACCATCTATCAGGCTGAGTTTCCCAGGCCCAATGCAAACTTGGGCCACCTGTGCCACCCCCTCTGCAGCCACAGCAGGTGCACACAGACAGAGGGCTCAGGCAGCTCTCCCAGGGGCCAGTGCAGATTCACGGTCCCACTGGTCACTGCCATGTGGGCATGGGTCTGGACGGGGCAAAAATGTCTCTTTGGGAGGTTTGACCTTGTGTAAGATCAAAAAATGAAAATTGAAGCAAGACCCTTTGAAAGCTTTTGGGAAGCCAGTGAGGATGTTGGGGGTAACAGAGCCGGCAGCCTCTGAACAGGTCTCTGCCCTGGCTGTACAGGAAGGTTTCTGTTCAGGTTCCCCTGCATCACCCCAGCAAGGTCTCAGACACAGTGGAAATACCCGTTTTACAAGGCTCAGCATTTTTTTCCTCCTCCTCTCCCTCCGAGGTGCTGCCAGACGGGGCATCTCCTTCAGCAGCAAAAGAGGAGGAAGGTTTCTCCCAGCCCCAAGTAGAGCCAGGCAGGCTGATCCAGCTCCACCCCTCTGCCCAGCCCTGGGTGCGGAACCAGGATCAGGGAAAACCTCCGGCCAGCCTTGCCCGAGCTGCTCCCAGCTCGGAAACCTCGGAACAAAATGTTCCCGGCTGGGAACTGGAAACAAGCTTGCTCCTTGTTGCAGATTTGCAAAAGACCTCAGGCACGCCAAAGACGGTCCCTCTCGCTCCTCCCCGCCCCACCGGCGGCCGATGAAAGAAAGCCCTTCCACT
This sequence comes from Dicrurus megarhynchus, assembly GCA_013399195.1. Taxonomy (NCBI): domain Eukaryota; kingdom Metazoa; phylum Chordata; class Aves; order Passeriformes; family Dicruridae; genus Dicrurus; species Dicrurus megarhynchus. The sequence continues at coordinate 322,865 of VXAD01009455.1, forward strand.
TAGGTTCTTGGCTCTTGCTAACGGAGAGTTATTTCCTGCTTGGGGTGTGCTGGCCTTAGCCTCTGGAAATGGGAAATTCCACCCCGAATCCGGCGGGAACTTATTTCACTGACCGAAGTCCGTCCTGTCTCGGTGACATTCTGTGGGAATTTTTCCTCTGAGAAACCGGTGGCTTCTGAGGGTGGAAAACGGAGCTTTGTCTAGGTTTTTAATCAGCCTGGTTAATCCACCATTGGAAAACATTGTAAAATGACCCTTTAGTGAATTACTAATCTACTAAGATAGAATTTAGAAGCAAAATTAATTTAATTAAACCAGCAAGTTATTCACAGACTAGAGACAGCAGTTTTTATTACAGTCGGTCCACTCTAACCTGCACTCTGACTGAAAAGTCAGGCTATCTGATCAAGTAAAGCTGCTACTCTGAGTTAATAAAGGCAGCACTGAGGTTTTGAGCGGTGCGAGGGGGGAAGGCCCTTAGGTCTCTCACTTCGGCTGGAAAAGGCACGGCTTTTGCACTATGTGCTTACTGGTTTCCCTTCCTAGCATGTGGTGACTTGCCCTTCCAGGAGTGAAAACAGATCTACAGATGTTAGTTCATCGGTCTCACCTATGTATGGTCTGAGTTCTGGCTTTGAGCACTGCGTTCCTGTTGGACCCCCAACCCGCATTAGCAGACACGCACTCCTCTCACCCCGGTTCTGTGAGAGGGCGGAGCACGCACGGAGCAGGGAAGCTGCGGGTCTGTGTCCCTAAATACGATTTCTAAGCGGTTCGCGTTTAAGTGTCACCAAGTTGAGCAGATGCAAGAAGAAAATTACCTCTCTGACTGACAGGCACGGAGCAAAGCTGCGTGTGGGGAGCTCGCACAGCACAGCCGGGCAGCTGTGGCAGACTGTGGGCAGACAGCCCTAGAGCATCAGGAAAGGGAGAAAATCCCAGGTGAGGCTGACCCAAAGGGTTAGGAGCACTGCCAGCCCCCCTGATATGAGGGTCTTTCAATGCCCAGGACTTTTCCACAGGCATGGTTTTCCAGGGACGAGGTTTGGAATATAAAGCCATAAATGGAGTTAGAATAGCAACTAAGAGCAAAAGTGAAGAAGCATTTAATATAATGTTAAATGAGATTATTTTTATTAAAACACTAAAGGATAACGCCAGAAGGAGCAAGGCACAACGCCTGGCCTCAGGCTCTGGTGTCCCCGTGGCTGGTGGAGCAGGAGCAGTGGCACTGAGGTGACATGTGAAAGCCTCCCGCGGCTGGGCTGGGGACCCCCGGGCACCCCGGGGGCCGTGGCACCTCGAGCCCCGTGTTTCCCTGACACCCGAGGTCGCCCGGCAGCCGTGTCCCACAGAGCAGATGCTGCCCGTGGCCGTGACCGGCGCGCAGGCAAGCAGCATTCCACATGTGCTGCCGGGGTCTCCCGATTGGTGTGCTCCGCCGAAGGGGCTGGTCCTTGAAGTCAGCTCCTGTGCCTGTGACAGATGATATTTTTATGCGAGAAAACAAAACCAGGATATCTGATGGACTGTGTTATCTTTACAGACAGCTTGGAGCTACAGATGCAAAGCAAGAAGTTTTATGCTTGAACTTCAAAACTGTGAGTGGAATTTAAAAGGAGTTTTAAATGCCTACTTTTTAAAAAAAAAAAAAATATTTTTATTTTGTTTGTGTGTGTGTGTGCAACTTTGCATGAAGTATATATATCTGCATAACTTCATTATCGAGCAAGCTGTTGTGAATTCTCCTAAGATTAAATAATTATTGCTTTGGAAAACTTCACAAAGTGTTAGCTGCATTTACAGCTGGACTAATATATGTGTACACTGAGGAGGAGAAGGATGTCCTTTTCAAGTGAGTGCAATTAGTCTAGTTGGAAATTATTTCAAATCATCTTTTCCACTGGAAAATCTGTTTGAGCAGGACTAGTTGTACTGAGGGAGAATCTCCTGGGAGTTATCAGCAAATGTCAGGCTAGTCTGTGTGTCTTTGTTACAGGCACATTTGATGTTTGTTTGTGTATGGAGAGGGATTAGGTTAAAACCTGCTGTTACCATTGTGTGGCACTGCACTGGCAGGATGAAAAATCTGTTGGTACCAGGTGTTAGAAAGCTGGCCAATTAATGATGATTGCAGGAAATTAGTTTAAGATAATATTATCCATTATGATGCAGATTTACAGAACTAATTCTAATGGATACATTGCACTAGCACAGGAGGATCATTTCTGTAGCTGAAACATTAATAACCTCCCCTTTGGTGCATAGGAATAATGAAATGGATTTCAGTGGGAGAGCTCTAGGGGTTGACACCCAGACCAGGAGTCCAAACCTGAGCAGGCAGTTTGCAACTCCAGGCTTGTGATACTCTCACTTCCTTGAGGGAACTGTCAATGATGGTCTAAAATGACCCCTGGCCATCCTAGGGTGTTATTTCGTATACAATCTCGTGGGACAAGAGCTGTAAGCTACAACTTCTCTTGATTCAGTTCGATGTTAGTAGAAGCTGAGATACATGTTCTAAAATAAACAAATAAATATATAAATAAAAGAAAAAAGTTGTCTTAAATCCTGTCTGGATTGCTCCACAGCTCTTTCTAGCTACCCAAAACAATCCAACACCCTTCTAAATTTAACGTACGTTGTCCTTAGTAAGCAGGCAGGTTCACGTTTCTGTTTCTTGGCAAGTGTGTTGCGTCAGTTTATAAATTTATATTCTGGTGGATCTAGGTGAAATCCAAAGGTTAACTGAAAACTGTGGCTAAGTGGCATGTTACTGCTAACTAGGTATAAGAGAAACCCCATCCGTGGTGGATCCATCACCACTCATTCTCCGTCTGGGTGCTTCCAGATCATGCAGCAACACAAACAGCATCCAGATGAGGTGTGGGCATATAAGTGCATTTCTGCTGCATTAGTCAGAGCACATAACATGGGATGATACCAACTTTGTACAATCAGAGGTGAGGCAATTCAGTCCATTGCCTGCTAAAATTTAAATGTCAGTACTTCTTTAACAAATTAACTGCTGGAGTAAACCTGTAACTTTTTGCTACTCTTATATCATCAGTTGCAGAGTTTTTGTTACACCACTGGCATCTCTAAAGTCAGATATACTGTATCATCAAGCCATGCCGAGAATTAATCTGAACTTATTGGAAATAATACAGTGATGCTAAATTTCCCTTACCTTAATTCCTTTTCTCTATCTTTTATTGGTCACTACAGCAGGGACACCCTGGGTTTACCCAGCAGAGCAAAATACAGCGTTTTTCCCAAATCTGAATTTGGAACCATCCGATAAGTGCTCCCACAGAGAAAATCATGAAACTCAACATATTTTGGCCAGAGAGGCCTTCTTAATTGATGTGGAGGAAATCTTAAACGGAAGACCCCTGCTCATAGGTGCATAAATAATTAGTGTTCTGTGTTGAACAAACTGCAGCATTTTTATTTCAATAATATTAAAATCAATACATTTTCTTTTCACTTTCTAAAATAGCAAATGAGGCTTAAGAGAAAATCTAGGCATATATAGAAATGTATTTCAGCCAACTGTCCTTTAAATGCTGATAAAGTCCTTAAACGAAAGGGCCTCTATAATCCCTATAATGTAAAATGTTTCCTCTTCATGTCACATAGTTTGGTTCTTCTTGTTCCCTTAATTTGGCAGCATTTTCTCTATTAGATTTTGCTACCTAGATAGCATGGGCCAGACTCTCAGCTAGCAAGCATGAATAAAGAATTACTTCATTGAAGTCATTGACATGACCCTGGATTCATTCCAGTGTGACCAGAGTTGGAATGTGGTTCAATACACTCAGCTGCCATCCCTGCCAGGCTGGGCGAGGAGATAAACGAAGAGTTACTGCATTTGTGCATGTTGCTAGCAGAAGGATGGTCCTGACAGCTCTCAGTTGGGCTTTCACCTCCAGTTTCTTCCAAAGACAAAGATTAAACAGAGCAACCTCACCTGTATTCCACAAACTTCAGCTTTGTGTCTCCAATCCATTCAAGGTTGAAGCTAAATCCAGCTACGTGACTTCATACCTTGTCTAACCCTTTGACATCCATCTCAAGCAAGGAAATGTATGTGTTGCTCTTTATTTTCTTTCCTCCTTCTCTGAAAGATTTTAGGTTTTCCTTGATAATTTTTATGTTTGTGATGTTCTGTAGTGGTGATGTTGTTTTAGGAAGCTTGGCTCCTTGCTGTGAAAGTGCTGCTCTGTGTGATACTCCTGGAAGCTGCTTCCCCATTCCTGGAGAAAGTTCTGGTTTCCGTCTCTGTTGTGTGATGATAACCTCACTGTTCCCATGGCCACTGACCCAGCAAAATAACTCCCAGGTCTTTGTCGTGGAGAGACTAGTGGGATTATTTTGTATTATAGGTGGGGCTTCCTTGCAACCGTTTTGATTTCCCTGTTCTGCACGCTAGGACAGCCCAGAGCTGCTGCACTACAGAGAGGAGAGGTTTTGTGTGGCTATCTGCAGGCTCTGTCCTATCTCCTCAAATTCATCCCAAAGGCATTAGTTGGCCTTATTTCAAATGGGAGAGCCAGCTCTGACTGATATGGCTGGTCAGAAATATCCGGTTTATACCTCTCTTGCTGCAGCTAAAGAACTGAATTCTGTGATATTTTTACCAATAGCAATTCATCTCAGCTGGTTGGAAATGCAAAAGCTACAGAAGGATCTGAAGGGGGACGACTCCACATAGGCTCTGGTGTGAGGCTGGTTTCCTAGTTACTCCGAAGGGCAAACAAAAACATGGTATGTTCAGATTTTAAGGAGTTCATTACAAATGCTACCTTCTGTGAGGATATCCAGGAACACACGCATCTCTAAACATTCAGTATCACTAAGACATAAACACACCAGTGAAGCCAACAGGACTGTTCTTCTTTGGCGTTTCCCAGGTTCCTAGAATGAAGTGTGTTCATATCTACCACTGAAGAGGGGATTAGATGAAGCTAAGACTCAGCTGGACTGTAGCTAAAATAGTTTCTTTTGAAGTTCTTTTTATCATTACATATCAGATATTTTTGTGCTATGTGGGCATGTTCTCAAAAACAGCACTCTATTAATCAAAAATAACTTACTGAATTCTGTCTGTATGGGCACAAGTTTTACCTTACCAAATACTCATACCACGTATGCAGCCGAATTACAAAACTCTTATTAACAATTTAAAAAGTTTATCAAAACTTAAAAATTTTATAAAATCTTACCTTTTCTAAGCATTTAGTATTTTGTAGCATTCTGTTGCTGATAATAGGTATGTATCACAGGCTGTTATTTTGGAACAAGTAGTTCCACTAGGAAACTAGAAAAACGTGCCTGGTATTTTTATTTTTGAAATGAATATTCTGCTTCCACCTGTGCATTTGTGAGAGGAGGATATTTGTTGTGCAGTTAGTCAGCAGGGGTTATGAAAGTGATCAAGCAGGTGAAGAGAAGCTGAGCACATACGAAAGAGTCCACGAAGTCAAGGAGATCTATGGACCTAAAAGATAACACTTTGGTGGCAACACTACTAATATCTCTGTTTTTTCAGGAGTGAGAAGTATCACACTGTACTCTCACAAAACCTTTGCCAAGCTGGGGCCTTTGAGTCACCTGGGAGAAGCCATCCAGAAGCAGTGTGTGAAAGGAAGGGAGTTACAGGGCAAAGGAAAGCACTGTAAAAACAGACTGGTGCTAATACAACACAAGTGCTCCTTGAAGCTGAAAATGAGAAAGCACAAAAGCTGTCAAGGGGAAAGATGAGGGTATGAGTAAGAGTCATGTACCTCTGATGTTTTTTGCCCTTTGTGCTATGTGTCTTATGCCTTAGGGTAAATGAATAATACTCTGTTTTGAAGACAAATTAAGTTACTTTAATTAATGCATAACACATTGTTTTGAAGACAAATTAAATTACCTTAATTAAATTGCTGATTGTGGGTTCTCAGGAAAAAAATCCAACTCTATCCATATGTCAAAGGTATGGGCATCATTTGGGATCACACATGTAAGAGGAATATGCAGGGCTGGAGGGAGGTGCACCACTGAGCAACCCAGACCACAAGCTCTCTGGCTTTATCCAGAAAAATTAGAGGGATCCCAAACACAGTTGATCCCAAAACCTTTACAGCCACAACCGGCTTTTTCAACATTTGAACCCCAGTTGCTTTAGCACTGCTACATTATGTCTTGAAATTACAGCAGTGTGAGTGGCATATCTAGACATCATAAAAAACCCTACCTTTATCAACAGTTTTCATATCATATTGATATGAAATTGATGCAGTTTCTGTCTGTCCCTCTATGAATAAGGGGCTAAGAGCTCTTTCCCTGGCATGCTATTGTAGTGACACAAATGGGTGAATTGAGTATATTTTAAACACAGGGCATCTAAAGACTGGTTGTAAGAAAACAAGTGGGACTGATTCTAATATTTTGGAGTTTAGCCAAAGGAAAAAAAGAAAATAATTTTAGATATTGTCTGTCATTGTCTCAAGCGGAAACTTAAAAAATTCCAATATGTATCTTTATACCCTGTTACACATCTTTGCACTTTTATATCCTTACACTTGTATTCATGTCTTCATACCTGTCTTTATTAACCTGCAGATTTAGACCCACCTAATTCTATTGATTGGAAACAAGTGTGGATTTATCTTTTGTACAAGGTAGGATTGTTGCCTTGATGTAAACCAAGAAAATGTGTCTCAAAATAAAATCCAGGCAACTGAAATGGAAAATAATTGAAGGCAACATAAACATTCATGATTTTTAAACACTTTCCAAAGTTTTTACGGGTGGCTGGAGCAGAGTCTAGTTTTGGGCTGAGCATTGCTGCAAATCCTCTAAACCTAGTGGGAACAGAAATAACATGTGATTAAGGTGCCCTGAAACACTCTTTAAACTCTTCTGAGAACTCCCTCGTGTGTAATTTCTGCCTTTGAAATGTTCTGCACCAAAGCACAGCAACAGCACCTGCAGGCAGCTCAGGCTGGGGAGGAGAGACAAGGATGCTCTGCCCCTTGCTATATCAAGGGAGCAGTATCAGGAGGGAGGACTGTGACTGTATTTGTTGGAATTTGGTAGGGGTTAGGATTTAACCTAAAAACTTGCAAAACTCCATGAGAGCTGTGATGCCAATATAGGATCGGGATATCAGCATAGTCTGACATGCCTAAACACAAGTATCATTGTCGAGGATGCCTGTGCTGTTGCTATTTCATAATTTTAATTGCAACAATACCTAGAGGTGAAGCTGTGCCGTGCCAGCTGCACGCAGCGCACAACAGCACACCTACACGGTGTGTCTGCACTCCTCTTCTTCTGCTCCACTCATAAAAAAAATACCTGTGACCTAGAGTTTGAGGTGATTTAAGCAACCGTGCCTGGCTGCAGGGCAGAGGTAGGGTATGAAACCCCACCCACTCTTCATGCTAAATCTGAGGCCTGTCTTGAATGCCTCATTTTCCAAAGGTCTTTCCACTATTTTCATGGAGGAAAGAGATTTGCTGTCTCTGTTGGGTTCTGCTTGCTCTCTCTGTGTGGGTGTGAATCCCTGCAGGCTGGGGAGCGACAGTACCATGTCGTGCCAGGTCCAGAGCCAGTGCCCTCACCTCTCACAGGCTGCAGAAGGCACAGCTGCATCTCCTGCCCTCAACACCCCTGATCTCAGCGAGAGGGATCCCAGGTGATGCTCCAGCACTCATTCATGGAATCATAGAATTAATGGAGAAGTTTGGAAAAGGTCTCTAAGGTCATTGAGTCCAGCCATTAACCCAGCAATGTCAAACCTAGCACTAAACCGTGTCCCTAAGTGCCTTACCTAAACGTGGAGGCACATGAAGGAAAAAGAAGGGGGAACCTTCCTGAAGCAGTTTTTCAAGCGTGGTGGAAGAGCACTGCATTGTCTCTCTGGCAGCGTTGCACACAGTTACTCCATCACCCCTCCAAGGAATTCAGGCATTAAACTCCAACACCTTAAATTATGCTGCTAAGGTCAGGAGCTGTGATGCCTCAGGTGGGTATCCAAGCCAACCATGCTAAAGCTCACCGAGAATTTCCAAGCAAGTAAGTAAAAACATTCCTCCTCATGTTTTTGGCTCTTGCAATCTCCACTCCAACATGGATTAAGCAAACAGACAGATAGCAGCAGAAGGAGATGCCAAAGAGAAGGATGTTTTATATAGATAATTGCATGCACAGCTCATGTGTAGTCACGGGCAGTGATTTCAAATGCTGCCAGTGATTTCAGTGGCTGCTCAGTACTGAAACAGAGAGGAGCATTCCTCTTGCAGGTCCTCAGTACAGTTTTCTGCAGCACTGAGGTTTGGCAGTTTGTCAGTGATAGATCTACTCTTCATTGCTGCTCTTCACTGCCACACAAACAGCTGGGTATGTATGCACTGTCCCCTTTTCACATTTTGAAGGTGACTTCCATTTACCTCTTCCCCAAAACTTAAATTGCCAAATGCTTCTGAGAAACATCTCCATGGAACTGAGATGCTGCTCCATACCCAACTAATCTTGCAGAAGTGATTGACAGGAAAGTAATTTCCCTTTGTCATGACAAAAAGTATTGCAGTATGAGAGTAATGACTACAATTTAAGCAGCTATGAATTGTGCATTAGAGAGCTCTAGAACTGACTATTGCTCACAATGAAATTTAAATTGCATTTCTTCTGCATCTAGCTGTTTATAAATAACGCTGCAGTTACGGCCACAATAGTCATTTTTGTCACCAATTTCTTATTGCCACTGACAATAGAAATAAAAGATCTAGCTAGCTGATGGCCACTGCAATAAATGGAGGTTAAAACACTCTTTATTAGACTCAAATTTCACTAGAAATGGAAACAAAACCCTAGATATAAGCACAGCATGAAGTAAAATTGCCTTGAAAATTTAAGCAAATATTTAGCAGCTAGCATCTCTTTCCATAGCTGGTAATTAAAGAAAAATACATGTCTCCTTGAACTCTGTCGTATAAACTGGGATTTTGATACAAATTTCTGGCTTGGTCTGAATTCTAAATTTAACTGGCAATCATATTTAGACGCAGAAGAATATGTAATTTAATATGCATTGTAGTGGCCTCCAAAACCTGTTGGATCCTGCCACACACAAGTACTTGCACAAGTCTGCAGCAAACTCTACATCTTTCATTGATTTGTAATGCACCCTGTGCTTGCATCCATGGTGCACCAACCCCCTCTGACCATGCGTGCTGCTGGCATCCTTTATTTATAGTTAGCTTGTGAGACTATTCTTCCTGTGAGTAAGGGATAAAGAGAGTCCTGCTTGTGGTTTTGACATTTTTGCAACTCATCAGCATGATAGAGCCCACCAGCAATCCTCTTTGATCCTAGCAGGTCTTCCTAGAGGGTTGGAACTCAGATCCAGCACCTTTATGTGTGTTTTACTTTGTGTGGACATGAAATCTGTGAGGGCATTTCTCAGCAACATCTGAGCAGGTTAAGCTGCCCACGCTGCTGTAGTCACTGTCATGTCCTTGCTGCATTTTATAGGTGAGCAGGGGCTGTCCTTTGCCCCAGGGATGGTGATCCTGGAGCCACAGGTGGGACAGGCAGCCACATTTGCAGTGGGAGCCTACTGGTCTCCAGTGCTCTTCTTCCAGCCCAGGTGCCACACACATGTGCCCAGAAATTCTCTGCTTCTGAAAACGCTTTCTCTGAGAAATGCAGCACTATCCAAATATTAGGAGAAGAATGCAACCATGTCTTTTCTTCATATATATTTAAAATATCTTCTATTGTTCTACACTTGAGCCATTGCCCTCTAATTTCTCACAGTTTTTACAACAGCAATGAGTCCTCAAGACAGGGTTTCAAAAAGGAAGCAGGAGTGTGTTGAGGCAGAGCATGGGGTTAGTAAACCCTGCACAGGAGGTGACACTAAGAAATGCAAAGTGAAGCAGACATGGGCAGTGCTGTATGATGTGGGTTGGTTCAGCTAAATGGAAACGAGTATCCATTACATTTTTATAAACCAGGCAAAAATAATCAGAGGTAGAGGTAAACTAGCTTGGGTGTGAGTACAAGCTCTGCTGCATGCTCCTCCGTGATAATGGGATAAGTTACAGATGTAAAGAGGTTTTTCTCTGCCGCCTGTGAATTGGCTGGCGTAGCTGAGTATGCAAGATTTTAAATGTACCCTGGTTTTCTAGTGGTCCTCACAGAGAATGAGTAAAGGATGTAAAAGATCAATTAAAAGAAAAAAAAAAGGCTGAAATAGCAACAAAGAAGCAAATGAATAATTTTGTGCATGAGGGACTCTGTGGTTTTTTTGCAAGCATCCCTAACACTGTTTTCTGCTCTCTGACCCTTTCCTACCACTTTGTAACTTTACAGAGGTACAGATATCACAACTGGCTAATGCCTGAGAAAAAGCAAAGGAAATAAGCATCCCTGTGCTGCCAAAAAGCATAAGAACATGAGTAATGGAAAAACTAGTTTTATGTGACAACTGGTGAGGATTTACCTTGAAAAAAGGAATCCTCAATCTGAAAACTTATGCCTTGAAATTGGTTGTAATTGAAAGCCACTACAGTAGAGCAAATTGGAAACCTTTTAAATAGTGGCTAAAATATTTTTTCTTTAACTGAGACTGGAGTATTAGCTTCAGTCCGAGAATAAATATTTTGAGTCAAGAATTTTTTGATAGAAATCTATAATTACCTTTGCAATACTGCTGGTATCCATCTACTTAGCAAAGAATCTGACTTTATTAGCTATTTAATCATCTGAAATACTCTATTACCAAATGCTTAGGGAGAACAATGTCTCTGTCAGATTCTGCAGCTGTTGGGTTGTGTGTTTAATAACCTGTTATATTTCAGACCCTGTAGAAATTGGTCACTGAAACTTCTCTTCTTTTAATCAATCCCCGGGTTAAAGATATGGTCAAACTAAATCTTTTTTGAAGCTAGCTTCACAGAATTTTTGTCCTCACCTAAGATTTAGATTGCCTCAAACTCTCAGTCAGCAATCTGTGGTCCTCAAATATGTTTGAAAAGTTGTTATTTTAAGGTCATGTCCTTATGTGTGTGACAGCTGAGGGGGACTCTGCCCTGACCTTGTGCTGTGCTTCCAGAGCTGCAGCACCCACCCATGATCTGGCCAGTGATCCTATCTGATTATGAACCTCCAAACTGCCAAGAAAATTATGGAAATAAGGCCACACCTGCCAGTGAGGATGCAGCCCTGGTGTAAGTGGGAGTGATTAACTCCTAGTCCCTCTCCTCCTTTTTTCATGAGGTTGTCTGCTGGATTCAGCCTCAAGAAATCTTTCTGTGACCTGGGGGAATATTATTCTCTGTGCTCTGTCCACCTCCATGTCTTTTCTGCAAGAGACACTATGGGGACAGAATGACTATGAGAAAGTCTCCAGAAATTTGTCAGGGCTTAGACAGCATGCAAAAATGTTAGTGACCATGTACCTGGTTCTCCTGGTAGAGCTGCTCCTGCTGGTAAATCCCACATCTCTTTTTTTCTGCACGTGAGGTGTCTGTGGCCAAGTTAGTTAAGGAGGCCAGCCTTTGCTAGCTACGTTATTAATTCAACAGCTACAGGGCTGTCACTGTCAACAACTTGTAAAGCCAAGGTAGCCAAGAAAAGTCTTCTGGGAAGCCCAACCCTTGTAGGCCATTGCAGTAAAGAAAGAGAAACACTGGGATCCAGAACAGGAAGGGCAACTCATGCTAGTCTGCATTTAAAACATCGATTTATACAGCTGAGAAATGAAATTACCTAGTATCTAGTTTGTTCCTCTGCCACTGACATTCTCTCCTTTGCATTCCTTTGCCGTGAGTTCAGTCTGCATCATCTCCCCCACACCATATCATCTCCCTGCACTGCTGATCCCTGATGAAGCTAGCTGAAAGGCACACAACACAAGGGAAACAGACTGCAAACCAAGGCTGCTTAGTGGGTTTCTCAAACATTAGGACTCCAGGGACAAGAGACTTGGCTTACAGTTGGCCATTGAAGGTTCTGCAGCTGCTTGGAGGTGGGGAAACAAAACAGTGTCATTATTTTTACTTTGTTAATGAGACATCAGGGTGGGTCTCTACAGCTGGAAAGACAAAGGGCAAATAGAAGTCAGGGCTATTACACAGATTCAACAGATGTCTCCCAGCCTTCCTGGAGATGATGGTAATGAGAGCAAATGGTTCCTAGCCCTGCCCACAGTGAAGGCTTTCTGTGATAGGAGGACTCCGCAGTACAGTGGCTGAACAGACAGACAGATGGCTTCACAGCCCCACTTTGCTCCAAACTCGCTTCAAGGTTGGGGAGGTAAAATGATAACAACACAAAAAAAAAACCCCAACAGGTAGAAGTAGAAATAAAAAGTAGAAAGAAGAAAGAGGAACAAAAGTGCACGTTCACTTAACCACAGCCAGATGAGCATGAGTTGCAGGGTACTACAGAAGTAGGTTTCAAGGAGAGATTTTGAAGATGTTATTTTGAAGACTGCTACTATGTTAGCTATGCTAAAAGTTAAAATTTAACTATATTTAAGTATTTTAAATATAATAAAAGCTTTGTTTAAAGTTTACTGTGTTAACTTCAAATATGATGGAAAGAAAAGCAAGAGAGGCAGGTGTTAGTCTGGAAGCTGAATCTGCTGCTGTTAACTGGGAAAAGTGAGGAATAGTCAGTCTCATAGTTGTAAGTTTTAGTAGAAAAGATGAGCTCAGAGTGGGGAGGACCACAAGTTTGTGCCCATGAGGAGGATAAGAGAGGATGGCAATTTGATCTCCTGAAACCAGAATGCAAGGAGCTGCGTTTTCTATGGATTTAAAGGAGGTGGCTCAGAGGGTGACTGAATATTACGATGAGGATGGAGTGTTGGCCTAACATTACTCAGATCTGACCTTCATGCAGCAAGATAAAAGCATTGGCAGCCTAGAGAGGGCATCCTTGTGGTGGTGCTTCATGGGCTGTTGCACTGTCACGGCAGTAAAATGAAGGACAAGAATGTCAAAACAATGTTTTAGTGGCACTGCACCTGATGCTAAGCATGTCAGTAGCCCATCTACATCATCCTGAAGAGCAGTCCAAATTATTGTCATTGCTTTTTTTTAGGAAGACTGATGTGCTTTTTGCCTTCAGGTAGTATCCAGCTTTCCCAAGTCTGGTTCCTGTACATTCTCAAAGCTTCTGCTTTCTGTCTGGACTTCCAATTTCTTGAATACTTTTTCTCCTTTTCTTCCTCTGGATCATTTTCTGTGCTGTTCTCTCTCAGTGCCTAATGCATGTGTTATCATACTGACTGTGGCATATTCTTTGAATTCAAAGTCTTCTTTAAAGCACTTTACTTCTGGGTAGCTCTCTAGGGAAAACTGCCTCATGTGCTGTTGTCTGTTTCATTTATCCCAAAGGATATCCTTGCTCAGGTTCAAGCACATCTGTTTCACATCTCTTTATTTGATGTCACTTCTCAGTCCTTCCTGCTTTTCTCCTTCCTGCTTCACTGTTTTAATTCTCTATGTTCATCTGATTTACTGTATCATCTGTGCCAAAGCTATTTGGCCCAATTCTCATCCTAATTATGACAATTTACTCCCCAAAGATGGAGTGAGAGCAGTTATTCTGGTGTTGCCAATATACCGGGACCTGAATCTGGGATTGATTTCTTTCTTGCAATAGAATGCATGATTTTGGCAATACCACTGAATAATGAAACTGCTTTCATTTAAAGTACTCAATACCAAATGTAAAATTTAATAATGATGAATTCTGAAAAAAAAATCCATTGTATTATAATTATCTGTCTACAAATGATGTCATCTGGCAAAAAAGGAGTCACTAGAGAAGCTCCTTACAATGCAGTCATAACTGGGAACAAGATGGTTTTTTCCTGGTTGTGTAAACCATTAAACCAGTGTGACGGACAAGGTAGCCTTCAGCAGCCTGCAGCAGGGAAGGCTTTAAAGACTACATTTATTTTGAAACACTTAAAAATATTTTGAAACTTCTAATCTCAGGAACAAGGAGGAAGACTGGGAATTGTTGCCTGGAGGTTGTGAAGCTACAGGAAGGAATAGCATAAATCCTTCAGTTCATCAAGGACAAAATACTTTTCCATAAATACAGCTTGACTCTCCCCTCATGCTTCTTATTCACCTGTTATTCAGCTCACTGAAGCTACATTTTCTCCAAGCATCACACTTTGACTGAAAAAAAAAAAAGCATGGCTTCTTGCCAGATACAATGGTCTAAAGATATTTCTATGCTTATTTGATTTGCTTTGAATGGACAGAACTGCTGGGTTTTTCACCATCAGCTCCTCACATTCCTGCAGCAAATCTTTCCTGTTACGCTCTGAGTCTCCCAAACTCCTTGCCGCTACAGGTTAAGGGACACTGAAAAAATGTGTAACCCTAGAGTGTGATGACAGTTTTTGCAAAGCATGTTGTTGACTTGTACCGATTTGAGCAATGGATGGGGTCTGTGAGGGAATTTAGCCATGCACCCAGAGGCTGCCTGGGAATGCCAGCTGGGGAAGCAGTTCCCTGGCCAATGATCCTTGTGGATGTCTGAGCTAACTCAAAGGTTAGAGGGAGAGTCTCCAGAACTGTCAAAATCCCCTGCAGGAGATACCCACACAGCTTTTCTCAATAAGACAGAGGGGAAAAAGAGAGGAGACACAAATGTCTCTAGGCATCAGTAAAAGGACAAAGAGATGGTTTTGCTGAAGCCTGGTTGCCAGCTTGGTGCCCTCAGAGCAGCCTGAGGATGGGAAGCGCCCGCCGACTGTGTGTGCATGCTTTCGTGCAGCTGCACCTTGGTGACTGCCTGTGATGTGTGGCTCAATCCTTTTCCCGGCCACATCACTGTCAGGAGGTGACAGCAATAAAGGAAATCAGCTGTGAGCTGACACAGATATAACACTGACACATATTAGAAATGTTTCAAAGCTATTCAGCAACTCCTCTTTTCTGTGAGGATTCACTTCTGGCCCTTCGTGGTCTCCCTGACCTTGTCACATGTCTGTGAGCTACTGACACTTCATCCCCGAGTTATGACGGGAGTTAGGAATTTGTGCAGTCCTGTTTTATGATGATGATTTATCATTTGTATTACAGTCATGACTAGAGGCCTCAAGCAAGATCAGGGTCTCACAGTGCAAGTCGCTGTATAAACATGTATTAGGAGACAGTCCTGCTCTGAAAAGATCACAAACAAAAAGTGGGAGGATGAACAGAAATACGGAGATGTGAAATGCAATACCCACTGCAACCTGAGGACAAGCAGCAGGGCAGGGAGCAGCAGCGTTCCTGTCCCCTGGCTTCTCCCTGCCCATGTCCACACCAGGCTCTGCTATCTGCTACTCCTCCCCATGTCCTCCTCTCCAGGGACTGGCACCTTCCTGCCTCACCACATCTCTGCCCAGGAGACACATCTCTCTCATCCCAGTGGGTGCTGCAGCTGCATTGCTCCCATGCAGCTGCTCCATCACTGCTGTTGCTGTGGCACTTCCAAAATTATTAGATTTCCATTATTTCTATAGAATCATAGAATTAAGGTTGGAAAAGACCTCTAAGATCATCAGGTCCAACTGTTAATCCAGCACCACTGTGTTCCCCACTAAACTGCATCCCCAGGTGCCACATCCACATTTTTTTTGAGCCTTACAGGGATGGTGACTCCACCACTTCCCTGAGCAGCCTGTTCCAGTGCTTGACCACCCTTTCAGTGAAGATTTTTTCCCTCCTATCCAGTCTAAATCTCCTCTGGTGCAACTTGAGGTCATTTCCTCACATCCTGTCACTTGTTATCCTGGGAGGAGAGAGTGTTTTTTTCACCACTGAGCAGATAGTTGTCGCTACCAGCAGAGTTGTTGGTTATCACCTCCAAAGTGAGACCAGATGGCTTCATTTCTCTTCAGAGCAAAATAAACAGGTAGCTTAAAATGACTGTGATCTTATATATATAGATCTAAGACAACTTCGGTACAAGACTGACAGTGCACTAAAAAGCACAGAGCCATACTGTGGAATGAGGCTTAGATCTCACTTTTGGCTCTACCCAAACACTGCCCTTGCTTTGCCTCGCAGTACTTAGGGGATATTTGGAGGGTAACATTTTTCCTCCTTTTGTAATTGTTATTGCACTTGGCATTATGACCAGAGCTGTTCTCTACATATAAAAATGCAGCTCACAGAGCTTAACCTCAAAGATGGGTGTGTGGACTAGCATCGGCCCTGGGTTTATATGAATAATACATTGAACAATGCTTTGAAAATTTTGTAGACCTAGCACTCCTGTAAGTGCAAAACTATACAGAGAAGAAAAACAAGATGCAGGCTTGGTCTGAAGATTTTCAAAGAGGAAAAAGGCAGAGTGTGCTTACAAAAAGCTTGGTTATGCCCTTTAGGAAAACCGGGAAATAAAAACATTGAGCCACTCTGCCTCGCACTGCTCGTAGGAGCACCAGTGCAGCAGTCAAGATGAGATGGCATTAGTGTGACAAGCACGTAGCAAATTGAGGGGTTCTAGTGGACTTACAATGTGGGCTTACTGGAGACTGATGCTGGCTAGACTCCAAAGCCTGCTAGAAAGAGCAGAAGATGCTGCTCCCAAAGAACCTGGAAAGTGTGGCTTGCATCTAAGGGCAATGGAAATACTATTGCACCAGCAAGGCCACTGCCAAAGTTATGTGGAGGGCAACCTGTCCTTCATCAAGCTTTTGTAATGAGGAGCTCGACAGAGAATGGCACAACTTGCAGCTCCAGGCAGATAGTCTGTCTTGCAACATCTGAGCCAATTTTTGGAGCTTTCATGACAGAAAGTGCTCACTCCAGCCAATATGTCCTCCATCCATTTAATAATAACCCTGTAACTGTGGCAGGTGGCACCAGGCAGACATTTTCTAGCTACTCAATTAATCTTCAGCACAGCTCAAGTACACAGCAAAGACCTGCATCACAAATACATCAAGGAGTGTTTGCAAGATGTAGGAATTTCTCTTTTCCTCTCAAAACGAGGGAGAGTCCAGCCTTCCTAGCCCACCTGCATCTTTCCCAGGTGTGCTCCACAATTTGCTCTGTGTGTTCCTTTCTTCATAACACAGTTCAGCCTATGTTGATTATACCTGCATGTTATAGTCACCATATAATGCCACAAGGAGTGGAAACTTCCTGCACAAATATGTTTATAAGATTTTTTACCACTTAAATCTTTTGCATGGATGCAAATAACATCACAGTAAGAAATTTGTGATCTCATCCCTAGTAGGACCTTTGCTGCTGTTTAATTCATCCCCATTCCTTTCTTTTTTTTTCTTTTTTTTCTCTTTCTTTTTAATTTAATTTTTGTAATTTTTATTCCTTCTATAAAGTAGACACAGAAGTGGTGCTGGCCTTCCTCACAGTCAGTCCAACCATCACCCTCGTGCCTCAGCACAGATGTCACACGTGTCATGTGCTGCTCTATGCACTGACCAAGAAACTTCCCCAGTCCAAAATGAATCATCAAACAAATGGACTTTCATCAGACAGCCATTTCTGTGCCTTGTCTGTGTGAGACAGATATTGACAATCCAGCAGTTCAGGCTGGTTGTCCTTTGCCTTCGTTGTCAGAGATATGAGGCTGATGTAAGGTTCTTTAGGGTTAGATGCAGAGCATGTAGGACACACAATTTTATGGCACCAGGCTTGGCTACTTCCACTTCTCAGTGACAAAATCTGGTTCTTATATAGCGTGTGGTTTGTAAAGCAGCTTGGCATCATGTTCCTTCAGGAAATGTGGTGGAGCTGAGCTGCCAGTGGGGCTCCCCTTCAGTGTCTGAAGCTCAGACACCCAGTCTGCCATGAGAGCTCCGTCCTGAAAATGCATGGTAAATACACCAGCAGCATGAAGAGGTTTGGGGGTCAAATCAGCGTAACTTATTTTTGTGGAGACACACCCCCATAAAAAGCCTGGCAGCTGCACTTCTCATAGGTATATTTACTAAACAACCTCAGGCTACAGCGTCAGCCAGCGTTGCCTTGCAGGCTGGATCACAGCTGACTCACCAACTGCAGTGGCACTGCAGGAATAAACATTATACCTGTGAGGTGCAGATGTATTATTAAAGCCATAAAGATAACAACATCGCTCCTAAGTGGAGAAATTTAGTTCAGTGTATATTACTGCTAAATGGCAAAATTACAGTGGTAACAATATGGGGATGTAAATGTAATTGTGTATAACATCATGTAATCATTAAAATCCATGTAAATTTTGCGCACTCAAATGAAACACAAGCGACTACTGCTTGACACCTGAAACATTAGCATAATATTCATGCCATATGGCTGGCATTTTCTGTTTCTTATATGTCACTCTTCATTCTTGTCAACTGCTCACGAGAACTTGCCAGATAATATCTACACCATTGCCAAAAACGTCTAACAGCTGGTGTAGTACTGGTTAAACACTCTGTAATGTTTCAAACTTTAGTGCTCCCAACTATGCACTAGAGAGCTGGCTCTTGGAGCAGATGTTTAAGCTTTGTTTTTAAATTAACTTCAGTCTGCTTTTGTGTCAGTGGTGTGTTTTTATGCTCCATCATGCTGCCGCCTTCTGTGAGATGAATGAGCTCAGCAGCATGCAACCTTAAAATACATCAACTGTCATGATAAACTCTGTGTTAAAAATGCAGCTCAGTCCACCTATTAGCAGAGTTGGTGATGTCTTACATTTCCCTCTGTCCATGTGATCCTCCTTGCAGCACAGAGATGTGCATCTGCTCGATGCCCTAGATGCCACTGGCTGCTGGAGCCCTTCTCTGATTCAGAAATTGGCACAGAAGCTCCCAATGCCCAAATGAGACTCCCGAGGGATCCAAACCACAATGTGGGCTTAAGGCTCCAGCACTGCATAGGCACGGTTTAGGGTTATGTCTGCCCCAGCTGGGGATTGGGCAGCAGGGTCTGTACTGGCACCCAGGCTTGCACCTGAAGTGGTCCCTAACCCCACCCTCAGCTTATAGGATTTCAGGCCACTGATGGATTACTGAGAACAGGTGACACATTTTTGCCCCTGTAAATACCCCTTAAAACGGTCCTAATTACTAAATCAGGAATTCTCTAATGTCTTCTGCATGGAAATCAGTGTGAAATCTGCTCATGCTGAAATCCATGTAGTTGGATGATTTACATATTAAGATTTATGATGAGCCAGGCACATGAATGCCATTGAATTAAACAAACATCCAATTTCATAACCACTCTGATTTTATGGATAGCACAGGCAGTTCCCTTGGGGCTGTGAGCTTAAAAGTCTGATTTACACCTTCAGAAAAGAGGACTCCTCACTTTTTTTGCTTTGCTCTTCTTTTCCTGGACACAAGGAGTTATCTTACCTTTTGCTCCTTCAGGTTCTCTTCCAATTGAAGACAATTCCCAGTTAAAACACTGGGTTGAATTTTGAGGCCCTGTGATAGAGGGCATTTATTGAGAAGGTGCTGGGACATCTATAAGTGTCCAGATGGCTTTGTAAGGACAAAAATGGGGAAGGAAGAGTGCTGGAGAGAGGTGACCTCTGCCCCACCAGAACTGGGCAGTTTTATCCTGCGAGGCTGCTTTATCTCATGTAGACAATGACCTAATTCATGTCTTTTTTACACAGAGGCATTTTAATTTGTGTTACCTTCTGGCATAGGCCATTCTTTCTGAGCCAAGACTCCCCTGTTCTTGCTGCCATACAGGCAAACAACAAAAAAGTGACAGCTGGGTGAATAAGCTTCCCTTCTAACATGAGGCAAGAAAGAGAGAAATGGACAGGCAGAGGGCATGGGTAAATATATCAGTTCATGCTATAGGCAGTGGTCTTAGCATGCCATCACCAACATCAGGCTATACACTCATTTTTACCACGTGGGATGCATAAACACTGGATATTCAGACTGTGGTTCATGCCTCCCATTTTCCTCTTCCTGCTCATGCAGACCTGCTCAGATGGAAGAAGGGCTGGCAGAAGAGTTGTGGACTGCATATGTCAAGGAGTAGATTTGCACAATTTTTATCCTTTGCAGACATTTCCACCCCTATACTGTATCTCTGGAAGTTATCCATCTTGGATAATGGATGGAATCAGATTAGAAACAAGACAAGATGCAATTATTCACTGAGGATGACTTGGATAAACTGGTAAAATGGGACCTGCAGCTGGGGCTGTCAGCATTTGGTTTGTGTGCACAGAGGAATCACAGAGGGTTTTATCTTTGGCATTAGCTGTAATAGGATAAACATATTTTCTGTTTATTGTAATACAGTCTTTTACCCACATTAAAAATCATTACTGAGACATTCTCTATCACTTAAACAGCTGGTATCATTTACTCCAATAAGGTGTTATCCACATGAAGTTCCTAAGTTGAAAAAACTATGATAAAAATGAAAATAAGCTTCATCTTTGATGAGGAATAAAGGCTTAGAGTACTTAGGCCAGAGTACTGCATCAGGCTGCTCATAAGGCCTTTTCCATGCTCTGGGATCCAGGGCAGGAGCAAATGTCAGCCCAATCATTTCTTCATGCAGGCTCAGCTCTTTTCCTAAGGAAAAGCTTTCCCTCACTCCAAAGTTCACAAGCTCATTCCTGAAGTAGACAAACAAATGGGACACTCTTACTTCATTTAGGTGCTTGGTGCATCCCTTAAAATTATTTTCTACTTCTTTAAGCTTTTGGACACTGTTGGAAGCCAGGCCATCAAGACCATGCGAAAGGCATGACAGAGCTGAGAACAGGGATGCTGTTGGGAGGATACTGCCCTGCTTTCCCTCTCACGCCTGCTTACTTGTGAATGTGCTCATTGACATGTCCAGGGTTTCAATTCAGAGGCAGGGAGCAAAAGTGAAAAACTTCCGCTAATGTATGTTTATGCTGGATTTTAAATTTTTTGTCCATAGAATCCATAGAAAATTTTGTTGTAAATATTTCATTTTACACACAGTAATTGACACTAAAGATCTGGCACAATGCTGCACTCCTGAAACTAGAGATGTTGGTTATCAAACTATGATGTTCTGCTGCAAAAATATTACTAAAAAGAATGACATAAGTAGATGTTCCTGGAGGCAAAACATGTAGTACAGTGCAGCTCATTACTTAGTAATGTAGCAAACAAATGTGATTGTAATCCATCATTTTTACCACCACCTTGAACACGATTATAGCCAACTTGTAGGGTCACACAGGTACCTGTATGACCTAGGCAGCAAGTTCCTTTCAGCTCAACCCATTGCAAATCTGTCATTTGCAGTGTTCCATTTATGTTCTTTAGTATGTGATTGTGAATTATTTGATGGAAATCATTTCAGTGCAAAGGCAACCAGGTGATGCTTGTGACTGAGCGTCAGCCAGCAGGTCAGGAAATCAGTTTTGCATTTCTTGGTATTGATAAGTTTAGCCATGTGTCTCTATATTGATATAAGATACATTAACGCAAAGTTTCCAAACTCAACCCTTGCCCTGTATATCCTTCCTGCATGTACTGAAAGCATTTGGTTTGTCCTATTCTCTTCAGGAGGCTAATCAGGCTCATAATCAGGAGTGTATAATATTTACAAGGTAAGGCTTTCATGCCTTGCAAGACTACCAAAGAAAGGCAACGTTGAGCATGGTGGTTGCGACACAAAGTTGTTAAATGTTTCTTTTATGTGCTGCTCTAGGCACCAAAGCCCTGTGGAGGGAGCCTCTGCCAGCACCCCACACATCCCCTCAGAGGCTGCCCCACAGGTCTGAGGTTAGATGGCACTGGATGCCCAGTGTGCAAAAACAGCCATGTGTACTTCAATTCGACAGAGCCTGTAAAGTGAAGTACAGAGAAATAAAAACAATAAGAAAATTCTGCTTTTCTTTTTGATTTTATTCCTTTCCTTCTCTGTTATTTTACTACAGCATGTCGATGCCTTCTGCTGTCATGGGAATCAGTAGAAGGAGCCACATTTATTGTGCACTGTAGAGGGGGCACTGTGCTCTGGTTCAGGGAATCAACCTTCTCTTCACCAGGAGTATTTCTAAGACCTGAATTAGAGAGGCTGAAAGGCTGAAATAGTTGTCTGTACCAAGCCTAAATTTTATCACGGACTTTATCAAAACTTTTGTAGAAACTTTTTAATGCTTCGTTTCTCAGAACTCCTCATAAGACTGGCATACTTCCTCCAGCTCCATAATGTCAGAAGCAATGACTTAAAATCAGTCGAAGCAACACAAATAACTCACCATTTTAAAAATTCCAGGGTTTTTTTTCCAATACTTCTCTAAGAACTATTTTGCTGATTTTTAGCGCAGGAAAACTGCTGTTGTCTATCTAAATTTCTTAACTAACATTTAAGGTTTTCACTTGGCTGACACTTCTTGGCCTTGCATTAATCTTGGGATTGTTTCACAAGAGACCCAGGGAACACCCACTGATAACAATGTCAAACATTCAATGTATTTACTGAACGTTTCCACTTGCTTGATCATTAAGGCATGCCTCGGGTATGAGGTCACCGATGTTGTGTAAGTGTAGAATTTATGGGGTGATTTGAACTATAGGGGAGTCCTGACATGTTTTTGGCAAATACTGTCAGATACCATGGACTGATGCCACTCAGAATTGTAGCTCTGGGATATGATCAGGTTCTAGCATGAACATTTTGCATTAGAATTCAAATCTTCTGATTGCAGAGAAGATGGGGAAAAAGGTTATTTGAACAGACCATATGTACATGGGAGGAACTTTTTGCTAGAACACATTTTCTTGTCTGTTAAAACAGATTAATTAAACATTAAATCTTTTGACAAACAAAAATGAAAATGTAGTTTTAGAAAATCAGAGGAGAAAGCTTTACATCAGTGCAGCATGCAATCATTGCGCTCTCCTTTATAATCCTTCCTTTAAGCTGGAGAGAGCAGCAAAGGACTAGGTTAAGAAGGCAGCAGTGAGGCGGATTCAGCAGCAGCTTCGGCTGTTACCAAGTCTGGTCTTCCTAAACTGTACTACCAGCTTTGCCAATGGCTTGCTAGGAGCCTTGCAGTGCCTATTCCTGGCCTGTTTAAAACTCATTTAAATAATGAAAAAAATCTTCAGTTGGATATTAGATCTTTTGGATATTGTGATGATGACTTGGCTGCCTTAATTTGCCACTTCTCTGTTTGTATTGTTGTGAGAAAAACCTAAGACTTGGAGTACTTGATTGAAACCAAATGGGAACAGGATCTGGACCTGTGCAGCTGCTGACTTTATCACGTACCTGCTGCCTGACTTTTCTGACTCTGTTTTTCTGCCAACCTCTTGTTTTGCATATTTAAATTACAAGCTCCTTCAGACTAGGTCCATTTCTCACCACAGATTTATAGAGTCTGTCATCCATGGTCAGGCTGCAAGACAAACAACCACAAAGGCTGCAAAGGCAAAGGCTGCCACTCGTGCAGGAGGTTTCAGCAGTTCTATTCCACTTTGCCTAAAGCATTGAAATAAGGCCACTTCTGGTGTTGGACACATTTTAATCCTTTGCAAAGACCCTTTGGCATTAGTCTCTCTAATTGGACTTTGTTTCATTATCTGAACTTTTTCCCTTAACTTTTTAAAAATGATGTTGTTGGCTGGTGTCCAAGTCTGAGAGACCACAAATAAATGAACAGCAATTCAGCAGGGGTTCAAGAGAGAAATACTCTCCTGGTATTGAATTAGACTGTATTTCTTCATCCCACATATAATATAAAGGAAGGAGATGAAATTAAAACCACAGAAAGTAGAATGAAAGGTAGAAGGAAGGAGAGATTCTAGGAGTTCCAGAACATATTTGAAAGATAAAAACTAAAAAAGACTAGCTGTTCTGTGGACAGGGATTTTCATAAAGGGGCCAGGATTGGGACACAAAATACTAGATTTGCGACATATCTGATAGAGATCCCTAGCAGAAATATTTTTTAAGGATTCTTAGGGGAATATGCATAAGATGATGTTAAGGAACAGTCCTGCTTTTGATATGTGATATTCATGGAGCTCCCAGTTTTTGGAAATGTGCTATCTAGGCCTAGGAGTCCACTTCTTACAAGAATGGCCTTTGAATAATGTTTCAGAAATTCTTAACCTGCCCCCTAAAAGATTTTCAGTACTGCTTTTTAAAAATAACCTTTTTTTATTAAACCCATTTACATGGGATAAATGGGCAAATACTGTGATCTCTTTTCCTACCCTTACTTTTATTTAATCTTTTGTGTTATCTGTCGGGACAAGGACTCTGCTATGACATAGAAAGGACAGTCCCATTTTCTGTGGAAAACAAAGCACAAAGTCTTCTGATAAATAGCACAAAAATTGCTTTGCTTTTTAGGCAGGCAGCATTCTCCAGCTGAAAGACTTAGATATTAGAGCAATGAATGTATTAGTGTAGTGAAGCTGACATTATCAGGTGTTATATATGAGAAATGTCATTTAGGAGTTGTCACACAGCTATTATTCAGGGACGGTTCAGAAGAGCACAGTACATCATTGTGACTGCCACGGCGCTCTCTGCAACCACCAAACAACCAGGCATAGTTAAACAGAGCATTTCTTTCACTTTCAGGGCAAATTACACTTATGGTTTATTTATGTGACGGATTCATTGCATTTAAGCATCCTCAGTAAGTGTTTTGTGATAGCTCAGTTGGCACAGACCTGTGACTCGGGGCCAGTCAAGTGGGATGATGGATGGATGGATGGAAGGATGGATGGATGGATGGATGGATGGATGGATGGATGGATGTCAGGCAGCTGACTGGGGAGCAGACCCCCTGTACTTCCCCAATGTGGGGGGTGGGGAGGAGGAGGTTTTGGGTGAGGAGGTGGGGGTGCTGACCCTCCAGCTCTAGTCCATCTCTCTCACCTGCTAGCAGTTTTGGAGGACAGGGTCAGGTAACTTTAGGCAGCATCCTGACCCTGATTCCAGACAGGATAGGGATCCAGGAGCTTCCATAGCTGCTCCCACCTTGCTGCCTCATCCCAGACTCTGGGGCTGGGACTCTTACTGTCCTCTGTCCCTGCAGCATCTTATACACACTCAGGTGTCTCTCTCCACCTGCACACCACTTGGAGCAAATTGCAATACTTCCCTGGGCTTCCCCACAACCACAGCTGTTCACACAGGTATCTAAATGCACACCAAAGAGTGAAAGTCAGCCCTAGATTTAGGATTTGATCAGACACGGTTGTCTGAATCCCTATTAACATTTTTAGGTCACATACTGCATTCAATCTACCAAGCCTTGATCCTCTGATCTCTCCACACATTGAATTTCCATTGACTTTAACCTGCCCAGCCATATCCTTTAAGGCCAATCTTCCCCAGTTATTGAACCACGTGAAGCCCTGCTGGACCTCTAAATCTTTCAAGAGGTTTGTAATTTGGTGCATTCCCTAAGGAAAACTTGGAAGGGGTCCAGGGAACAAGACTAATTTAGGAGACAGGAGAATATGTCTTCTGAAGAAATGGCTCCAAGACCTTAACATGTTGGGCCGTGAAAAAGGAGCAGGTGAGATAGGATTTAATTACAGTGTACAAGTACCTAAGGGTAGAACACAGAGCTACGTCTGAATCTCTAGCAAAAAGGTAAAATATGAGGTCAAGGGCTGAAATTGAAGTGTACATCTCTCAGCAGAAGACTTCTCTGTATATGTAATAATCTGGCAGACAAGATAGTGGAAACTGGTAGTAGATGCAGGAGCCAATTTATTACCACTGCAGTGTGACCAGGTGGCCCTGCTGATGGTTCTTGCCAGTTTCAAGTGGCTCTTTTTCTGTGTTTTTGGTGTTTCAATCTAATGTGCCATTTTGGGGGGCTTCTTCAAAGCTGAGCTTCTGGGGATTAAAAATAGAGGCAATACTTAAAGGGTAACAGTTAAGAAATACCCAGCTATTTTTTTCATTAAATGCTTTGAAGCTTATGTACATAGTATGGTAGGTCTGGCAAAATGGCATCACTCCCTCTAGGGTCTGGTGCTGCACAAGAACACAGAAAATACTGTGCAATTCTGATGAGCTTCTGGCAGGCGAAAAGCTAGGTTTCTGTGACATCACAAACAGTAATGTGGTACTGACACAAATGGGAATTCCACCCTATTAGTACCTATGCAGTAGGGGAAAAATAAAAGATCCAATCTTGGAGCTGAGCACAGCATGGGAAGTATGAACTTAATAAAAAAAAAAAACATCAAGATGTCTCTCCACTAACTTGCAATGGTTTGTGTTTAAGTTTTTGAATCAGTTTGTGGAGGGAATGGCCCAGTTTCAGCTGGTGCCTCCAACTGTGAAAAATACCAGGACTTGTGGAAGCAACAGGGACATTGTTCTGCCCTTTTGCAAGCTGAGTAGCTTCATATTCAGCCATTTCCAATCACTTAATCATCTACTAATGAAAAAGCTACTCAGAGAAAAGGTTAATGTGAGATTTAAGTTGGATTTATAGGTCATCAATAAACAAGTTATTTTAGGCAGTCTACACCGGTGGTGCAAGTTTCCTAAACAATGTTCAGAGTTGATTTATTCACTCCACCAGAAGTGTGAGAAAATAATGAGTAAGGCAGCAGTTCTTTCTGCCAATATCGCTGTGTACATTCTGCCCATTTATTTTTTTTTAATGGCAAACATCCCATTAACAAGTTTGACTAATCCCAAGACTACAGCATCTGTAGGGATGGGGCATGCCTAGGACTGCTACATCCTTCAAAGGTCCCTGCTGAAGTACTGAGACTTCGATTGCTTGCCACAGCTTCTCAGAGGACTGTGCTGGTCCCCCCTGGCAATGGGGATGTGACAAGCTAAATCAAATGCTCCCAGGAGATCAGTTCTGGTCTCTCATGGTACAACATGTGGTTTTGGGCTGGACAGTCCTGGTGAGATTTAATTGGGCTGCAAAGATGACCTGTCAATAGTTGTCATTCTAAGCTCCTTCTGCTATCCCTGGAGAGAGACACATTCTTCCAACATGCAGCTCATTTTGAGGAAAACAGTGAAAACTGGTCACACAGACTGTGCCTAACAGGCCCTGTTTCCAAGCTGGGATTATGGAGTAAATTTTGGGTTAGACTCCTGGAGTTCTTTCATAGATTATATTCGCAACTGAAGGAAAGATTTATCCCAGTAGCCATAATTGCAGCCACATAAACTCAACAGTTTTGTCTTCTCTGAGACTTTCCTCAACATTTCTATCCCAAGACAGTGTAAGTTAAACTGAAATTGTCATCTACCAGCCTCAGGTTTTTTTCATCCAGTATCTGTGACAGAAATAATAATTTTTAAAATTATGTTATTAATGCTTCTTTATCAATTTTGACCATTAATGTTTTCTAGAGGAGAGACTTTTTTCTCTAGGGTTTGGACTGGTGCATAGCATAAATCATAGATTAGACCTTGCAATTTAACATTTCAAAGTATATTTTGCTGTAGCTCAGGAAGGGAACAACTTTGTTAATTTCTTCAAAGCAGGAATTCTGCAAGAATTCATATTAAAAAATATTTTCTTCTAAAATTAATTTCTGTTATTTCAGAAAAGACATTTTATCAATGCTGGCAAAATGCTTCCCAAAATTAATTTTAAAAAAGAGGAACTAGAGTATTTGACCTATTGTAATGGTTTGGTTTGGTTTGGTTGGGTTTGGTTTGGTTTGGTTTGGTTGGTAGGCAGTCATTTTTCTCACTGTTCCATGAAAAGAATATTTTTTTAATAAATAGCCTTTGAATAGCTTTAATTTGAATTCCATCCCATCTCCTCACATCTTTCCTCCGCCAAATCTTTTGGCTATGCTAAAACCCTTACTACATCTAATTTTATTTTGCAGCTCAAATTTATTAATTCCCTGTGTGCACTAGTCAATAAAATGAATAATGCAGCAATGACACTTTACAAAAAGTTCAAAGTATTGCTATGGATTGTTTTATTAGAGGATATATGTATAAAACCTAGTTATATTAATCAACTTTAACAAAATACAACTAGACAGCAGAGGCATAAACATGCCAAACCAAGACCGTGTGAGCCTCAGCAGAAGACACACCTCAGCAATCTGTTTTGCTCTGATTCAGCCAGTCATTTGGAGCAAACCACCAGCTGTGTTTAATCCTTTGTTGGTGGTGTTGTTGTTCTCTTTGCTGTGGTATCATCTGAAGAACTGTCTTTAATAACTACAGTAAATAAGAGCTGAGTAGCTAAGGGAGAAAAATAATATCTCTGACCAAGAGATTTCTCATGGAAGAAATTCTAGATTCAGTTATTATAGCAAAGAATTCTCTTTGACCATATAGTTTATTTCACTTGGGTAATTGTTTTATGTTAAGGTAGCAAAAGAAGTTTAGTGAGGACATCTTTTGCCAAAAAAAGCTGCATCTCTCTGGAGAGCAGTTTTCCAGATTTTTTTTAAAGGGTAAACATGGTGACAGACTGAGAATTACTTCACAAGATGATCTGAGGGTAAAATTCAATCCTGTTTTTAGTAACACATTAAGTAAGATGAAGTGCAAAATGTACAGGTTTTTGTCTTTAAATTTGATTAAATATTTAATTCCATTTTGAGTTTTAAGGTGCAAAAGGTTCTAGAAATTATATACACAGCCTTTTCTTCTTTTGTTTCCTCTGTGGTCTTTCCTTCATAATTGTGATACTTATTTTGTTGAGTACTTTATGGAATCTTGGAAAAGAGGCACTAATATAGAAAATACCCTTGAGTAGATGAAATTATCTTCATTTGAATGAATGGGGTTTAATTAATTTCTGGCTGAGAATAAATTATTTTTTACTCTATAAAATAGATTGAAATTCTACTTTGAAGAAAGAATGATGTTAAATACATGACAGCAAACTGTGGGGTTACATTGACCTATCAAAACTTTACAAATAGTTACTTTAGGTGGCTGAATTAGTTTGAATGAGTAAAACCATCCAAATCTCACCTAAGTCAAAATTTCATAAAGAAGCATAAGGCAGTAACTAGCTAAATGGTATTCCCATAAAATCACTGAAAGTATTTTCACCTATATTTTGAAATTATACTTTGCTTCTTGATTCCACCTGGATTTAGAATGGCCAAACTCCCTAGAACATCCTCATGTCTTTAGTACTGAGGCACAACTCAGTAATGCTTTCATGGTTTTTTTAAACTGCTTTTTAATGCTTTTTAAAAATTATCCCAGGTGTGACCATAAAATTAGCTTTTTGTGATGTGTCAGTATTTCTGAAGCCTTCAACCAGCCTCATGAGCCTCTAGGGGCTCACTGGCCAATATTTGTGTTTATGTATGCCCATCACGATATGCCTTCTGTATGGTCGTTTGTGCTTTCCATAGTTCTTTGTGCCGTGCCATGTTCAGAGTTATAGGCTGTGGGTTCCTTGGGCAGGGACTCATTCCTGTGAATTTACTGCACGTCACACAATAAAGAACAGGTTCTTTATGTGGCACCCTGGCTCTACCACAACATAAATAACATTTTTTTTTTATTGGCACAACTCCTTTGAGCCAAAGGAGGAGTCACAGAAAAGAGGCAGTGAAGAAGCAGAGATTCCATCACTTTAAAATCATGTTGTGTGAAGCATGTCTTTCTGTAAGATGTTATCCAGAGAAAGCAAGAACAATATTTTGAGAATTCTAGTGATATTTTTAAAACCCCATCAGCCTACTATTAAACACATTCTGGATCTTTTAATGTATTGACATAGCAGCAAAAAAAAATCCTGCCTTAGGCCACATTTTTTAAGGCACAGATCCAACTGCAGATATGATGCTTTTAGTAAATTGACAGGGGGAGCTGTATGAGTGTTTTAGATGATTCATATTATTCCTCTGGGCAGAGTCTCAACTCAGAGTTTTCTGAGTCAGCTTTGGTGTTCCCTTATTGGAAGACAGAGCATTGTTAGAAAACACCATTTTGGGGCTAAAGCAACTCTTCTGTTATAAAAGCCCTCTGGCACTGACAAATGTTTAGCTCCCTTTAATAGGGAAGCTCCCTATGCATGCCAGCTAAACCCAGTGTGTTGCCTCTGAGTCATCTTTGCATCAGATCTTCATTTCTGAATTTCTGCTTTAAGTGCATTAAGCACCAATTAACTCAGCTTCTACATGCCCTTGCTTTTGATCCCTGGGTTCATCAATGCCTCATGTTCATTGGCTTCCATTCTGGTTTACATCTGAAAACAGACCTGCTTGCTTGCCTGGCACGGACACTCGGGCCTGGTGACTGCAAAGACTTGGGGCCGGCAGCTCTCAGTGCTTTGGCCCATCTGCCCCCATCCCTTGGCAAGACCCGCCCCGTGACCTGTGCTGAGAGCAGCCCAGGCTGTGAATAAAACAGGACCTTCTTTCCTGGGAGCAGATCTTCTGCTTAATGACATTCATGAACTCGGAAGAGATGATGCTCTAATGGCAGCAGCAGAAGAGGCTTCTCATTGCCCAGGAGCTGGAACATTTGCTTTCTTGACCCACTGTCTTTAACTCTGTTCATACCTTTCAGAAAAGTCCATCAGCCACCAGGCTTCCACATCCTCTGCATGGCACAATCCTTCTGCCAGCAACAAACACTACTCTGAATGGGAGATGAGATTCACAGGGCTAAACCTAGTGAGCAAGATGGTACTGGGGTCTTTGGCCTGAGAGTCCCAGGCCCTGCTCCTTGCTCCCACTTACCTATTTTTTGCAGTTTATTGGTGACAGGCTCACAGTCTTTCTAAGATGGGCTGAGTTATGGTCCACATGTAACGGTAGAGCAAGAGCTCACCCATTCTCTGACCAGTGCCAGATCACTTAAAGTAACATATAGCTCAAAAATATCAACCTTTACCCAAATCCAAGGCATTTCCAGCTCTCTGTGAAAGCAAGCCTTCATCTCAATCCATGTGAGCCATCCCCCAACCCCTCTTTCTCTGTACTAGACAATTCTGTCCTTGGGTCCTTTCCTTTGGACTTTTTGCTCCCTTTGCCAGTCAAGACAGACACGTAGAAGGCCTAATAACACATTCTGCTCATGTTCAGCAAGTTCACAAATGCATGCTCCAGGCACCTCCAGAGTGAAGCAGCTTGGCTTGCCGAGGGCAGGTGTGCCTGGGCTGCCTCCTGCCTGGCTCTGGGCTGCCCTGAGAGCTGTTTCTAGAGCCAGTGGGGGTCATTGGCCAAGGGGCAGCTCCCTCCTGCCTACCCAACCAAGGCTACACGGAGAGTCCTGTCCCTGCTTGCAAAGTATCATTCACTGCAGAGCATCCACCACGAGAAGGGAAGCATCAGGAGCACCAAGGTGTTTGACATAAATAGGACAAAGGGAACCTGAAGGGGTTTCTCTGCATCACTAGTGGTCAGTTTACCTCTGCTGTCCCAGCCAGCTTTGCAGGCCAGAGACACTTCTAAGCTCCTCTGCACCTCTGTGGGGAGTGGATTTGTCACATATTTTTTGGGAGAGGGAAAAAATTGAAGGCATTTAATTTAGCCACTGTTTCTGGTGAAATGTAGAAGCACCTAGTGTTTTGAAATTCCTAAGTCTCATACCAGCTGTTACAGAGTGAGAGGCACTCAGCATTGCTGAATTCATAACAACAGGCACACAAACATGTGACTACTTCACTTGTGCACTCCTGTTTGTCATAAGTTCCTCAAATATTCATTAGCGAGGCGCACCCCCATATGGAAAATGTTGCGCAAAATAAAACTATTGAGTTTTCTAGAAACAAGTGGAAAAGGAGAATTCAAAAATCTTGAAATTGGTATAATTTTATTTCTTTAATTATCTGTTCCTTAAGTACCTATCAAAACAAACTGAAATCTTGCTACACAAATGTTAATTTGAGATAAAATGGTGTTGGATAAAGAGCATTTACACTAATTGCCATGGCCATGTATGAACAGAGTACACATGCTTGAGGGGCCCTTCCTTGTTGTCTTTTTAATATCCCTTAAAAAGGAACTTTCACAGTCTGGTAGGCAGTTCTACAGTAGCATTTAAACAGTCTCTGAAGAATTGCTTTCATGTACACTATTTGACTTGACACCACTATATAAAAACCCTCCCAAAACAAATCCTGGAAGTTAGTAATCCCAATATTTTATCTTGCTTGCATAGCCTGAGGTTCATAACTGCAAGAGTTCTTTTGGACACCCAGAATACTGACACTGTCTTCAGCCTGAAGAACGCAAATGCATGGTGGACACTGCTGCTTTCCCATGTATCTACATTGTACAGGGAAATGGAGTGTGCTGAAGGGGCTTTGTAGCAGTAAACACATAGCAGGTAAACTCTGTGGCAGTCTGAGCCTTGCTCTGAGAAGAGGAAACTCAACAGTATTTCAGGTAGAAGCTCATAAAAGCCTTCTACTTGCCTGTACCCTCACAGGTATTATGTTTATTCAGGGTACTTTCAAATATCTTTGGAATTGTTTATGCAAGTTAACATTTCTTTACTTAGCTGAAGGTCATCTATGACAAGAATTTACTTATAATTTGATGTTGCCAGGAAGGTACTGCATCAAAACTAAAGGGAAACCTAACCTTTTGCAAAATTACACAACTGGATGTAAATAACACACACAGAAGTAACGCTAATTACTTAGCACGCAGTCAAAGATTAACGTGTCTTGTTTCACCATTGCCTTTCCTGTACTGCCACGTCCTTGGTTGCCTGTCTTGTGTGCAGGGTGCAGCAGGAAACCCCAGGCTACAGAATGCCAGGGATGAGTCACTAAAATCCATATGGTAATGTACATTTTCAGCAGGAGCAAGGTGAAGGTCTGTCAAGCAGCTCTCAGTCTGGTACTTGTCAATCTCTCATTGCAATGGAAACTCCTAGGAATCTAAAATCATGACAGCCTTCTCGATAATTTAAAGGGATGACAGTAGTGCATTACAGCAAAC
The DNA here is from genome assembly GCA_013399195.1 of Dicrurus megarhynchus. Taxonomy (NCBI): domain Eukaryota; kingdom Metazoa; phylum Chordata; class Aves; order Passeriformes; family Dicruridae; genus Dicrurus; species Dicrurus megarhynchus. The sequence goes on from VXAD01009455.1 coordinate 355,731, forward strand.
ACAAGGGGAGTACATCCCAGGTTGTCTATATGCAGAGCCCTTGCCTGAGTATTTGCATATGTGCGAATATTCCACTAGCATGAGATGTTATGTTTTAAGAACATAAATATGCTAAAATGCAATGGAAAAAGGTTAATAAGTGTGTCAAGCTGTGAATATAGGGAATTTTAGAGTGGTCTTATGATTTTCTGTATATTTGTACACAATCTGATCATAGTAGTTAATTTTCATCTGCTGGAGCAACTGAAATTTTAAATTATTAAAATATTCATTTGTCCATTTATTTGTTATCATTCAGCCTATTTATTGAGCTCAGAGTATGGTTCTTCCAGGGCTTGTTGAAGCCTTGAGGATCTACTTTTTGGAGAAGTGGCACAGCTAATTTTCCCCTTACTGTATGTCCTTGTGTTGTTTCTACACAGGGCTGTGTTTTCCCAGGAAAGACTGAAAGTAACTCTGCTTTTCACTGGTTTTGGGCATCATCTTGCAAAGCGGGGCTTGACTAAGGCAACACAGCCCTGTGGTTAATAATACATGGTGCCATGGTGGCTGCAGGCACTGCCACGTGTTCGCATAACTTCTGGTGATGAAAGATGAACAAGACCGATTCCATGTTCCTCCACCAGCAAAAAAAAGCATAAAAACAGTTCATTTACTGCAGTTTAAAGAGGGAGAGAGGTGGTAGTGGGAAACCTGTCAGCAGTAAGTGCCCTGGTGTGGGTGGCCAGAGGCAGTAACATTGCTGGTTCCTTGTCATGGCCACTCTGCCTGCTGTGGGTGGTTTGCAATTTATGCCTGGACGAGGTGTGCAGGGAAGTCTGTATTTCATACAGCTGCTTTGCCCCGTCGTCACTTTGGCTTGGGGAGCCACAGTTGCATAAGTTATAGTCTTTTACCATTTTAAAGCTTTTTTTAAGAACAGTGGGGACTAAGACGTATTAAAAAACAGCCAGAGAGAGACTGAAGGTTTGAAATCAGAGTGTTTACTGCTAGACAAATTTTCCCTTTGGAGAGACACACTTTAGAAGTGGATGACATTTTAAAAAAGGAAAGGCCTGTAGCTTTTTGAAGACCAAGACTCCTTATATATTTAGTGATAAAAACACCAAAAATGTTAGCCTTAAACTATATGGAGCACTAGTGTAGGAAGGCACGGAGTGCTTAAACTTGGAGCATTTGTTCTACCATTTATTTAAGCAGACAGGTAATAAAACTGTCAAATATTTTACTTCTTTTTATACTTTTTAACTAAATATTACCAACATGGTGGTTATTCCTCATTGTTAGAAAAAGACTTTATATCTAGCATTACAAATATAAGCTAACACTTTAGACTGGTATGATTCACAGTGACTGAGCTTTATGAAAAACTGATCTTTAACTCTCACTAAGATGGCACAGGCATCCTCAGTCATAACAGGGTCTCTGTAAAAGTACGTGCAATATGCACAGATGAACACACATTTTTAATGAAGAAGATTGAAACTGAATTTGTGGCACTTCTAAAACTCAGTCAAAGCAGCTAGTCTTTTTTTCTTGTCACAAGGGGGGAAAATGACTAATTTTGCTACTCTCTGATATCTGAATTAATGACTTCCAGCATTCTGAAGGAAAGAAAAATCTCTCTTACGTTAACACAGAACTTGGTACTCGTAAAAATTAAGGTGAAGCACACCATCTCTGTCAGAGATTCATTTATTTGAATGAAGTTGCAGAGGCCTTTGCCTGGCCAGGGGAGGGTGTTGATGGGGAGGGTGTTGATCATTTGATTTAATACTTGTATGCTGTGTGGAACTGGACATAACCATTCTGCTTGTTTAAGGAACTCTGTAACAGAATTTGCAACAATACCATGGTTCCATGGAAATCAGATTAATTGAATTTCATGTTTGTGTGAGCCTCATCCTGCCAGGAAATTGCCATTCCCTTTGATTAAGATTTCTACTTATCTTTTGTTTTTATTTTTAAAGGCTGGAAAGAAATGGCTTATATAGGAAAGGAAAACTTGAAAAAGTTAAGAAATAATTTTCCTGCACTTTTGCTTTATACATCTGTTAGACTGTATAAAAAGTGTTTCAGGCATTTTTTTCTACTCCAAATTACTTGTTTTGAAAAGAAAATCCAGCTCTTCTTTATTTGTGGACTACACTCCAGGTGTAGCAGACCCTTTAAAATTTCTAGGAGCATCCGCTAGTGGATTGCATAGCTTTTAATGATGGTGTGCTTATTTGCCTCTTTGTTCCACAAGGTCATGTGGAAACACCCCAGGCAGTTTCATTCTGCATAGAGGAAAGATGTCACGGGTGGAGAAAATCTGAGGAAATCTCTCAAAATAGCATAAGAAATCAAACCTATGAAGACTCCAGGGAATAGCTTCAAATATGACCTCTGAACTTGGTATACAGTTATTGCAGGTGTCATGTAAAGACCTGAGTTACTCTTTGGATACCCCAAAAAAAGGTGTATGACAGCAGTGTGCCTCAGCTCCACTGCTTCATTATTTGTGAGACCTAGGCTAGGAAACTTAGAGCTAGTTTAGATATTTTTAGACTACATTTGTTAAACCACTTGAAATGTTGGCTTGAGTTTATCCAAAAAGGAGAGCTGTTATTTGATAAAAAGTGACCCCTTCCATGGGGAAGGAACATCTGATACCATAAATCTCTCTAATTTAGCAAGCACAATAAATCACACTAAGCAGAAATTTGGAATTAAAGAACTGAGACTGGAAAACAGATGACTATAACTAATTATTGGAAGGTCTCAAATAACAGGAGAATAACCTAAAAGCAGAAAGACAAACAGGGAAGTTGTTCAAAATAGCTATTCAGGCCTCTAATATGCACCTTGGCTTAAGAAACACTTCCTTTTGTACCTAAATAAAACTTTGAGCATCTCTAAAGTGGCTGTCATTATCACTGGATGTTTTGCCTTTGCCTGATATATCTAGGAAAAAATTATAAAACAAAACTTACCCCCCAAATGTAAGAATTTGAAAGAACTATGAGATTCTGTCAAATTAACTGAATACTTAATAATATAATTTTAAAAATCTCGTGGGGGAACAAGAGATAGACAGCCTGAAAATATTGAAGTGCTCATCTGAGCACTTTATGCTTGAACACTTCTTTCTCCTGAGAGCTTTAAAAATCAATCAAAAGGAGTAAATATCTCCCAACATAAATGATCTTTTTATTTTGTTTTGGTTTTTTGATTAAACAAAAATGCATGGGTTATCCATCAAAAATATCTTGGTTTTGAGGGAAGAGTTCTTGTACCAATAAGTGTTACTTAACCAAAACTCTTCGAGTGAGATCCATTTTGGCCTTTCTGCACATAGAGATCATAGGAGGTTCCTCTAAAATAACTTTGGCTCCCTCTGAAATAACTGATCTTCATTGCAGCTGACACAGTCCTCCCTTGCTGCCCTTTATATCTCGTGGACCCAGCAGGTCTCAATAGGAGGGGCTGCCCTGCAGCACGGCCTTTGTAGTAATCGACATTTATTGCAGGGTCACCATTTCTTTAGAATTCATTACAGACACTGATTAGAGAGGGTGATAAAGACATTGCTGGAGATCAAAGCCCATCTTGGACTGGGAAAAAAAACCCAAAACATGCAAAGTAGCATTTTAAATGGATGCATCTATTTAATCTATTCACTGCTGATATTTTCAGACACATGGTTTAGTGGTATTAGATTCAGAAGGTGTAGCAGAGGTTTTAATTTGCTTCAGTTCTGGTCTAATAGGCATAAAGACACCAGAGGATTCTGAAATACTGAACTCAGAGGTACTCTGACAAACCTTTGTACTCATAATATAACAAGAGCTGGTGTGAGCTTACACAATTTTAAACTAATTGCCCAGCCAACACGCTCATTACCATATTGATGCAGTTCATAAATCAAAGCCCTGCCTTTTCAAGCTGTTTACCAGTCTTGCATTAAGCAGCACATTTCAACTGAGAAATGTAGCATGTTGCCAAAACACTGCAGAAACTTTATAAGACTGATAAGAGTGCAAACCTGGGGAGCTGAAGTGCCACAAACCTGGCACTAAAGTGCTTGTTCTTGTTTGTTTTCTGAGTATGTTCTGATCTAGCCTTGAAAGTTTCCCTAATAAGGTACTGGAGTACAGAAACAGGTCCTCAAGCAGCAGGGAGCTGCTGGCAATTTTTATCATTTGGCTTCCTACAGCAGCTTCTTTGCTTAACCAGGAGACTAACACACACTTCTTTTTTGGAAGCAATACGGTACTTATGCCACCTGAATTGAGGTGCATACATTAAGAATGCAGGCTTTTTACATAGGGAAAGGCGAGATTAAGGTTCTTAACCAAGAATCCTAAGTTAGTCATCAAAATTAGGTGCCTGAAGTTAAATTCTTTGAATAGCCTACTAAGGAATCTGAAAGCACAATTCATCTGCCTACACAAGTGCCTACCTGCAGGTGCCAAGCAGTGCCCCTGAGATGCCCTGCTGTCCTATGACACCCACACAGTAGGTATGTCAGAGGAGTTGGAGGAGATTCGCACCTGTCTGAGCTGGCAGCCGAAGGCCAAGTGGGCTACTTTAACATGTCTCAAAGGGCATTAGAAGCCTATGTTTAGGCAGTTGAATTTTCCCCTATTTTTCCTTCAGGTATTCAGCCAGCTGGCCTGAAGGTATCAGAAAAAATCTGGTCTTGTAAACAAGATTAATGAACATGGACAGGGTTCAGAAGCTACAGCGGTCTGGCTGCTTCCCACTCTCCAGACTGGCTGGTTTCAGACGAACTGAGGCAGTTCTTATCCCAAACACCAGTGTCCTGTGAGTTGTTTTTCTCTCTGTACTTTGCTCAGAAAGCAGCAAGAGAGATGTATTTTTACGTGGTTTCTCCTGGAATGAGTGTAGTTGCTCCTGGTGGCTGCTGGGGCATCTCTCTCCCTGTGCCTGGCTTTCACCCCTGTGTTGGCCATGGCCACAGGTGGCAAAGACAGAGGGTGCTGGAACAAGAGTCAAGGCACCAAGATTACTTGGAAGATCAGGACCAGGACTTGAAATTTAACTTGTTGGTGTAAAGGAAGCTTGAAGCAGAAGCACTGCACTAAAGAGTTACTGAAGGGTGTAGGAGCTGTTGGGGGAATTTAATAGATTATGGGAAAATCAGGAGCTCGGAGAGTGTAGGAGTTTACTGAAGATTATTTGTTTATCCCTGTTTAAGAGAACCGAGTTCAGGGGAGAAAGGGCACACATATCTAATGAAATGCAACTCTCTTCTATAAACAATATTAGCAAGAAGAGTTCATCCTATTAAAACAAGTGCTGATGTTCAGTCATGATGCCTGATGAAGCCTCAGTGTCCTTTGTGTAAATTCAATCATGACAATTAGTAAATAAAACATTTTTTACAGATGGAAGATGCCATGTGATTAAGACAAAGCTTTAGTGATAAAGAAATTTGAATACCAGCCTACAACTCTTCTGCTGACTGTGTGGTCATGGTAGATGTAAGCATCCAATTCCTTATATGCAGGTTGTGGGTAATAATGGTTAAAGTGAAATTAATCTAAACTGATACTTTCTCATGAAGGGACCCAAGACAGTGATATGTTTTTCTTTTTCAGAGAGGGAAATAAATTTAAAGAACTTAATTTCTTTCATTTTAAGGAGTTATGAACCATAGAAAAACAGACCATACCAGCGTCTGACCTTGTGAAATGCCAAAATAACTGCTTTTGGCTGCTGGTGGGTGTCACAGGTTCAGCAGAGATTTCTCAGAGGGATATATATGTAATTTTGGAAGACACTTGCAGGCTGTTGTGAAGGAGAATTTTTTGCTGATAAACAATTTTGAATAGAGAAGAGTTAAACACACAAAAAAAAGCCCAAAACCAAGCTGCTTGTTATTTATCTAACTTGTAGGGTGAGAAGTGGTTGTCTTAGGTCATTTCTCTTTCAGGAGCTTAAAAAAAAATGAATAGAACTATCTTTATGTTATCCTAGACATCCTCCAATATGAAAAAAAACTGGTCCTTCCAGCTTCTTTCCACTTGTGCAAAATGAAGATTAATTTCCAAACAGTCCATTGATCATCCCGTGAACATACATAATGGAATTCACTTTACAGGCTGAAGGAACAGAGGTAGTATTTAAACTGTAAGGAGAAGCAGCCCATACCTGTGTGTCTTTGCTTGCAGAAAGGCTGTATCCTTTGGTGTGGTGTAGACTTTGGTGTGGACTGGCAGCTTAGATAAAGACCTGGGATCTTATCAATGTAAAGATCATCAGCCGAAGGGACACAGACTTTTTTCCTATGTGGTTTATCCAGTGCTATTTTCAAAATATTTACTGGGTGTTGGTTCATTTTGGAGCTGGTGTTTATGAACAGTGTCCATCTATGACTGGCTGCTCTTCCTATTCCACATTGATTACACTGCCCATATAAAAACAACGCCAAAGTATTCTTGGGCAATATCTTTACATAGGGTTTAATTTCTCAAGCAATTCAGAGTGTAATCTTAAATCACTGAAAATTACCTTCTAAAAGTGTGTCGTCAAACAACCTCTGGCCAGTAGCTCATCAGGAGATTGACAGTATACTTCATACGTGTAAGACAAGGTACATGAGGCAGAACAGGGAATACAAAAGCAACACATTGAATGCAATGGTAGCAGATGCCTGTTGGCAGAAGGAAAGACAGATCTCATTCTTTGAAGATACTGTACTGCTGATCACACATTCCTGCCATTTGGTTTTGCTCAGCATTGTAACCATGCTATTCATGGGCTTCACAGAGCAGAAAGATTTGCAAAATCAAGGTCCACTTCATGCAAACTAGTTAGAAGTAAACATTGCCCATGGATCTAGGGTCTTAGGAAGGGCAATAATTGTATTGCAGAGGGTATTTTCTCACCTTATTTGCAACTACCACATGGTGTAAGGTGACAATGACAGTGCCTTTGGAAATGCTAGTTTAGACAGAAATAAAATTGAGTCAGCACACTGGCAGGATGTTAGTGCCTCAGCTGGATTAAACTCAACCTCAGGCTCAGCTAATAGCACAAAATGTGTCAGTGATTCCTCTCATAGCAGTCTTTCCTCCTATATACTACAAGTAGGTCCAGCTGTAAATAATTGCTGACATTGCTGTGTTTTTTAAGAGGGAGCTTGGAAAACAGTACATCTGCCACCAACAGTTGCATCTAAGACAAAAATGAATGTGAGCACTATTAAATAAACAAAGTGTCTCTTTATCATTGTAGTTTATTGCATTTGAGAAGATATTTTACTTTCCTTGGCAATGAGAATGAGCTTCTGACACAGCAGAGGTGGGAGCAGTGATGGCAAAGCTGGTAGTAGACAGACCTGGTAGTGCAGCTGTCCTGGAATAAGGAACACTTCTGAATTGAGCCAAGCCTCACTAAACTATCCATTAAAGCAATTTCTGAAAAATGGTTGCCTCAAGATGTGGCTTCATTTGCTGACTGACTCATTCATAACTATGCCAAATGCTTCGCTGAATAAAATACTGCATAACTTCAGTGAAGGCAATCAGGAGCATGAGGTGTAAGAGAAACCAGCATCTCAGTGTCGCCTCCTTCACTCACTGAAATGAGTCAGGATGGACATAGATGTGGCAGCATCTGTGCCAAGTATCTGTGCCTGGATATCTCCAGGTAGAAAACGTAATCTACAGCTACAAGCCTGAGTACATGAATGCATCCATTACACAAGTAGAAGGGCATTGCAGCTTTTCCATTTTCGCTGTTTGCTCTAATCAAAAGCAATATAGAAAAACACTTCCAAAATTAAACTATAACTCAGAGACTTCTCACTCCATATTTCCAGTGACAATACATCCTTCTCCTTTCCAAGCTAGATTTGCAAATAACTGATTTATAATCACACTCAGAAACTCATGTGGCCAGTAACTTGCACTACGACTACATTTTGCAGTGTATGCTGAAGTCTGTCTGCAAGCTATGATTCTATTAATATATATAAAAGGGAAGACTTGCAAAACTTTGGCAGCAAATATAGGTCTTGACAAAACATAGACAAAAAATAATTAGAATTTGCAAGTGACATGGAAAGCTAATTTTGGTACTCCTTTACACTGGCTTTATACTACATCAAAAGGCATTTCACTGCCTACCTTTTCAAAATCTGACAGCATCCAGAGTCAAGCAGTGGGAACCTGACTCCAGGTGCTCCAGGTGATAAAGCAAAGCACGATGTTAAGGTCTGGCATAATGTGAAGAATGAGTTCATGCTGTATTTTTAGAAGTGCCTGGTGTTCCTATGAAGCATGCTCTTACTCTCTCTTTTTATTTTTTTCCTTCCCTCTCCTTTTTTTCTGTATTTTTCTGTGAATAATTTGGCCAGTGCTTGCAGAAGGCTGTTTTCGCCCCAGGGAATCTCACACATACTTCTGTTGACAGAGTTCTTGTGCAGCAAGGAAGCTGAAATGTTTTTTGTTAAGGATCTGCTCACTTCTTTTTCTGTTCTGCCCCAATGCTTGGAGGATCTTTTGGCTACTCACGCAGTTCCTGTTGTTACGCTTATGGAAATTAACTGAATTGAAAAATACGAGGTTACCTTGCAAAACAGGTAAAATTATCATCAGGAAAAAATCCTAATCTCATCATTTAGTCTATGTATCTCACATTCTCATGCCTTGTTTGCTTAATTTTTCAGGGGAAGATTGTGTAAGTCAATAGAAAATACTAAGCAAAGTCATTGTGAAAGGGAAAAAAATGTGCTAGGGGCCAAGAGGTAGAAACTTTTTATTTTAGATGAGTGGTGTACTGTTCCAGCCAAGATCAGGACTTGATTTGCTGGTTTACTGTGTCAGTTCAGATTTAAATTGCATTTAAACTGAAAGAGTTACACATATTCACATGCTCTATAAAGCCAAAACACATAATGGGTATTGAAATGCACTAATTTAAGCCATGTTTGAAAAACTGTTTTAGGTGACTTGCTGTTAGAGTAATCCTATGAAATAAATCATAATAACTTGATTTCAGGCAAAGGGGAATCAAGCCAGTAGAGCATGATACACAGAAGTTGATCTGTGAGGCTTCACATACACATTTGCTTGTGCCAGACCATATGAGAACTTCCCTTCCATGGCATGTCACTAGCTACATCACAAATTTGTATTAATTTACCTCCAATTTGTAAGGAGTTTTCATTAATAAATAGCATTCTATTTGTAAGTTTTAAACTCACATGTGTAAACATCTGAAGTTGCTACACTCAGATATGCATTTCACATGTAACAAAAAAAATTCCTGTTGCTGTGAGAGTTGCTTTTAAATTTATTTGCTCTTACTAATGCTGCTTGGAGTCAGTTCTGTTTGGACAGTTACCTGTGGTAGCCCTGCATTCCTTTTTTATTTGAAAACCATACCTATACATTCATTATTCCACATCCTTACCTACACTGGCTTCTACCAGTAGAGCTAATGCTACAGTATATATTTAGAATTACATATGCATATGAAAGTAATCTCCCTATTTATAAAGCCTTGAAGACCTTTTCCAGAAAGATTATTAGTTTTCAGAACTTGTGTGTGCATACATTCATCATTGTGGTGAGAATTACATTATTTTGCAGGTCAGTCTTAGAGGCCTTTTGCAATGTGTACAGATTTAGCTCTTGAATGTTCAGAGCACTCTGACTTAGAAATTTTGCTGTGGGCAGGATTTCTAAATTCTCCGCTTTGCCAAAAATGCTCCATTTTTAGGAGCTAGAAATGTCTATGTGTAACTCTTCATAAATATGGAATTTAATATTATACATAAAAGTGTGGGTTTTTTTCTAGTCACTGCTACGTTGAGTAAAGAGATAAAGGATGCAAAAGGGTAAACTGACATTCTTTCTTCTCACCACTTCCCCCTCAGAGATTTCTTGCCATACTTGTACAAAACCAGCCTGCTTTTGCATACTTGATTTGTTCCAGCTTCATCCCAGGAAAAATAAACAGTACAATAGAATAAGCAAATCTAGTAAACAGAAACACTCTTTCATGCTTTTTGCAATTAAACTGTAAAAATTACAGCTTTACATCATATCCTGTAAAAACCAAAACTAATTTGAGAGAAATAACTAAGCAAAGTTTTAAGAGAAGTTGGGTATTGGTTATAAATGTTAGTAATATAGACTTATATACAGACATAATGAAAAATACAATATTTTGGATGATAATTTATGCTTGGGAATCTAAAGCATCATCCTAAAAATAATATAAATAAAAAATACATAGTTTATTTAGCCCATGCATGCCTACTGCAGAATTTTATGTACAGGGCAGAAACTGCTGCCCAGGAAGTTCCACCTATATATGAGGAAGAACTTCTTTATTGTGCAAGTGACTAGAACAGATTGCCCAGAGAGGCTGTGGAATCTTCCTCACCGGAGATATTCAAGAAGTGTCTGGACACAATCCTGTGCCATGTGCTCCAGGATGGCCCTGCTTGAACGGGGAGGTTGGACCAGGTGACCCACTGTGATCCCCTGCAATCCAACCCATCCTGTGATCCTGTGAATTTCTGTAACTGCTTCTGGAGAATTTTTTGCTAAATATTGGGCTCATTACAGCAAAGACATTACTATGAACACAAAGGTGTATTTCCACAGATGTCATCACAGCAGATCCTGCTTGGCAGCATTACCAAAACAAAAGAGGGCCCAGGGAATGGGCCAAGGATGAGAAGAAAAAGTGACAATAAGAAGGGGTGAAGATGGGGAAAGAGAATCTCTGGAGGAGACCTGGAGACCCGAGCACTGCTACTTCTTCTGGAACTTGCATCAGATGAAGAACGGAACAGCCACCAGCAGCAAATGCTGGTGGACACAACCCACCCACTCACCTGGTGTGGGCAGCCAGGCCAAAGCTCTTTTGCTGCCCTTTGGGCAGTCTACTAGAATAGGCAGATCTTTTTGGCTTATAGCTGGTTTTGTGTGGTGGGAGCATGGGTGCTGGAAGCGTGCCTTCTGCCAGGGTGCTGGGTGTCAGGGACTCAGAAGCAGAGGTGATGGCTCATAGTGAAGCACATATAATAATCAACTGAAATGGCAGGAGGCTTTTTCACTGTGCCCACAATGTACAAGATATTGTGTGAAATGTTAGTTATTGCAATCATTCCATCTAAAACTGGGAACGTGGGATTTTTTTTCAAAAATTGTGCTCAATTAGTTTTCCCACTGTTAAGCAAGAACCAAGGGTGTCCAGCACTTCTGCAAGTGAAGCCATTTCTATGTAGATGACTAACCTGAAGTGCCTAAGAAAATGAGGGCTTAGAAGTAGGTTTCTCATTCACACATTGACAATGCAATCTAATATTATTGTGTACCACAGATAGGGGCTGAGATTCTCCTTGGCTTTATTTGTCCCTCTAAAGGAAGAATGACTTCTGTAAGCTTATTGTCTAAACATCATCCATAGTTTTGTATTAGGCAGTCAAGACAGGAGGGAGACTCATCCCACATCAAAATAGGTAAACAAGATAAGTGAGAGCATTTACCTTCTGGAAGCGTTTTTCTCTCTCCACTAACTCCAGCAGGAGGTTAGACAGTTTACAATAATGTCGGACATTTAAATACTATCAGTAGCTGAGAGGAGGTCTACATAAACAGTGTTTACCTGCATGCTCACATCTATAACAGCTGCAGTTCAAATGAACAAGGTAATACAATAAATCCAAATTTTCTGGGTGGGTAATAGTATTCTTTCTATTACCAAATGTACACCTGTAACAGTAAAATATACACTAACCAGCACTAAAATATGCCTAGCTGGTGTGCATTGCTCAGTTTATGGCACATGCAGTGACAGGCACATCACATGCCAGCATCTTACTTTGCTTGCTTCCCACTTTGACAGTCACAGTGCTGTCTTCTGACATGTCTTCCTCATCACTGACAGGTTTGCCACATACATCAAAAGCTTAAGCTTCTCTTTTTATTTTGAAAAGCTTCTGTTCTGCTTTTCTCTCTCACAGATGGAGTACTGAAACAATCATTAAAATAAATAGTATCAATATTCAATCTGTCACAAGAAGTAAATGACACGTATGGGTGGATGTAAGCTATTCAGTGATGCAGGATCAGTTCTTCAGCCGCTCCCTTCTCCCAGTGCATTGGAGGTGCACTGCCTAGATGTGAGCATGGATGTTAAGAGTCTTAAAGAAGACAAGGCCAACTCCGACGTAGTACTGAAGTTCTCTGTTATTTTTAGCCTCCTCCTTTTGCTTTTCAAATCTATTGGAAACGGACAGGTGCTGCACTGCAGTGGCAATTCACTGAATTTGAGATATAGAAAATCATACCTGTACTGACACTTTCTTTTCTGTCAATTTTCCCTATGACATTTCCCTACCTTTTGTTCCTTAGTCTTCCCTATGGCATTTTAATAGCTTTATCAGAGCAGTGTAAAAGTTGTCAGTGATTTAACAGACAATGAAAATACAGTGAACAGTCATGTTTAGATAACAAGCATATATCTAACATCACTATAAATTATTCTGAACCATTGTGTCAATAATCAACTTAAAGTCATTAATTAAAAAAACATTTCTGCATTTGCTATTTCTTTCCCAGTCTCTAAGCAAAACAAGTCACAATTCTCATGTTTTAAGTTTATTTAATCTGCATACATGAAACATTTTTCAAGAAGCATAAGTAAATCTGAAGTAAATTTGATATGGACACCTCATGTTTCAGGATTACTTTTGCTGATGCACTCCATTGCAAGAATGTTAGCATTAATTTTTTTTTTTTTTTTCCAGGATCTGAGAGCATTCAGATGGTTTATATGAGAATTCAGGCATTAATAATGACTGTGATCATGGTGTTGGAAAACTAAGCATGTATTTCCTGCCTACATATGCAGATTTATGTTTCTTAAGAAAAGCAATAATGAAGTAATTTTGATCTCTGATGGATGAAACCCATTGGAATGGAAACTAATATCCATGAAGAAGAACAGGACTCACCTTATCTTACACCTGCCAAGTGCCTGGGGACTCCAAAGAAAGCAAAGTATGAAGAATACCAAAGAAAAATAGAAAATCAAGCAAGCCCATATGAATTTCATAATGTGTTACTGGAACCTGAGCCAAGCTTGCTGTCTCTGTCATCCTTCTTGGACCACAATGAGACATCCTTACAACTTGGCATGGCTGCAGGGCATGCCAGTGCCACCAACCAGCCTGAGACAAAGCACCTTTGTGAAGAATTGTCCTGTTCTACAAGGCACACGCCAAAGGAAGATCCTTTAAACCTTCCCATGCACACAGAGTGGCCAGTCCTTACAGGAAAAAATTCAGACAAGAAGCCAGAAGCAAATCATGAGATCAGAGTCATAAAACACAAATCAAGTGCTATCACATTTTCTGATTTCGAATTTTTATCACATGAAGCTGACAATAAGCTACATATTTGCGAGGCAGGAGAAGCAGATGATTTTTGTCCTGAAGAGGAAGAAGCAGATAACAGAGGTGATGATGATACATTTACAGAACTGCCACTGTATGAGGCATTTTTCAAAGGTCTTCAGAGAAGGAATGTTTCTCAAAGAAAGCAAGCTAAACATGACCTTACTAAATATCAGCACATCTGTCATTTAGAAGATTGCAATAATCATTCTGAAAAGGCATTGAAGGACCATGACAAGGAAGAAAAACACATGGAGCTGGAGGTAATACAAGCTACTCTTTAGTTTCAGGTGTGTTTTAAATAAGTGGTGTCATTCAAGGTTGGTTACAGGAGAAAAAGGAGTTGTGTAAATTGTTATAGGGTAATAATTAATTTGAATGACAAAATTAAGAACCTAAACCTACAGTAAAAGTACACTAGGTTTTTTCACTAGACAAATTTTACTTCAGATTGACCACACTTCTATTAGCCTGAACTTTAAACTTTGGTTTTCTGTTTTACTTTTTTTTTAATAATGGGAACTTTGGCTCCATTTCCTACATTCCTACAAGATCATATATCGTGCCATGTACAGCATACAGTCTGAGGCCTGCTCCAAAGGGATAGAACTCACATTTAGTCTTGGGGCAGAATATAGTTCTTCATGCTGAAAAATGGGTTTTTAGTGTGGTGACACTGTAGCACTGAGCCACCTAACCCACAGCACAGTTTCCACTTAATAACTGTTTTCTGTACTATTATTTCATTAAAACAACATGGAGAACAAGCTAAAAACTGGTATATAATTTTTTTGTTGTTGATTCAGTTTTTCTGGGGTTTTTTTGTATCTATACTGTTATACATCATGATGCTCTATAGACCAGTGGCCAAAATGAAAACAGAAGATTCAGGACAAAATTAAAAACCCTCTGTAATAAAAATCATCCAACTATATATAACCTTTCAAGAAAAAAAAAAGGTAGAGTAAATTAACTTTGTTTGTTGGAACTGGAGGAACAGAAGCCTCCCAATTGAATTGTCACTAGTCCGGAGAATAAGCACAGTTTCCCCCCTGCTCCCAGCTGGTGACAAACCAAATGACTGGAGCTAAACATGTTTGTGATTGGAGAAGTTCAGTTCCAGCACAAAAATATGAAGTGACTCCAAACAGTGGGCAAAAACAAACCCTTACAATTCCAATGTTCCTGACCTTGCAGCACAAATTGGTCTTAACCTGCAGGTCAGGCATACATTTTCTTCCTTTCTCTTCTCCTTCCTCCAGCTTTTAAAAGTTATTTTCCATGTAAATCTGCTCTATGCCCTGAAAACCAGTCTGTAGTCTTTTACCCAGTGTGTTTTATTTTACTCTGCCTGCAGTTCTCCTTTTACTTGTAGTGCTTCTAACACAGAGCTGCTTCATTGATTTCTGATTAAAGGAAAGGAAGTAGAATTTGGGCTATAATATCTGTATTTACATCAAAACTATGGTGTACGATACTTAATTGCTTCTCTCCTTTAGTACTAATCTATCTCCAGTTTGGGGTGACTAATTCTGCCCTTAACTGAGTGGGAGTTTTGTGCTGTATTTCATAAATATCCCAACTTTACTGCAGAAACCCATAAACACGTGAAGAAATAAATTTCTAGAAATTTTTCTCAGCAGATAATATTAGAAGACCAAGGCCCAAAGATTGTTCCCAAAGAGTGTGGCTTTTGGGGCAAAACTGACCCCTGAGAGGTGCTTGTGACACATGGATTACTAAGTAATTGCACTGTTATTCTAACTTAAGACAAGTCTTACTCCTCATTTACTCAGAAACATTCACATTAATGAAAACAGTATATCTCAAAATGGGTGCACAATATCCTTTGGATTCTCTTTACTGAAGGTCATTCCCATAGATAAAATGGAGAGGCCAGGAGATGTTGTCATTTAGTTTACTTTATGTCTATGCTATAGAATAAATTCAAGGATACAGCTTGTAGTGCAAAATAATGGATTATAAATTGCCAGACAAGCATGTGAAATTACCTAGTAAATCCCAGTAATTGTGTCAAAATATTTCAAAAACTGGATGCAATGATGTAGTCCTGGTTTTGATTTTTTTCTATGTAAATAAATATGCGTCATTCTAGGAAAGAATTTAAAAAAAAAAAATTAAAAAATTAAGATTATCTTGTCTCTCAAATTTTAGCAGCAGTATTCAGACTAAAAACTGCCCCCATGACTCTGGTTGAAGCAAATGTTTGTCATTGTCAAGTTACTTATTTCTATTATCTAGAAATGGTGTTGAGGAGAAATGTCGTTCTAGTGGAAAGAAATTAAATGAATAAAGACAGCATGGTGTAAAAATACTGACAAGAGCAACTGTTACTGCTAAACCTTAAACTTAAAAATCATATAATAAACAGATCACTTTGGCCATACAGATACAGACTATCACACACAGCACCCTGCACCAGATCCTGGCTAAATCCTTCCTACTGGAGTTCACAGTGAAATTGTGTTTAATATCTACCCCGCAGGGGCATTCCGAGCCAGATGCACTTGTTACTGACTGCAAACCTCCTATTTTAGGTCTAGAAAGGAGGAAAGCATGTCACCTTCTCCAAGATGGAAGCGCTGACCCTTGCAGGCAGTCACCACAAGCAGAGTCAGTGTCCCAATCTCCTCTTAAATAGTTGTTACACACATTTAGGTGGCAACTGTTGAACTTCTTGTTTCATTCTAATTAATAAGCAGACACAAATCTTCAAGTGCATCTAACAGTAAACAAGTAGAGGGAAGATGGAAAAAATTCAACTTGTGTATGCTGCCAACTCTATGTCAAGTGGAAGAAACTGCTGAAAACAATTCATATAATGATGCCCTTTAAGAAAATCTTTCTTTTTTTTTCCAAAGGCATACAGCTTCTGCCTCTTCTGAGTGGTACAAGATAAATGATACTTCTGTTCAATTTATGAATTCAGCATGGTCCCCGATTTTCCACCCTTAGAGCAGTTCCACATATATTTCCTGTGCCTTCTCATAAAATCTAAATTTGGCAATCTGTTTTTCTTTGTCAGGAGTCTGTAATCAGCAGCATATTTAATGCCCAAACACAGTTCTGCCCAAATACCTAGGCTAATGGTTGGACTAAATGTTCTTAAAGGTTCTTTCCAACCTAAATAATTCTGTGATTATTTGATCAATTCTGTCCAGAGATTCTTTTACAGATCTGAAGTGGCACCTTCAGCCATTTTTCCTTGCTTGTTTAACTTCAAGTTTTCATATCAAACTTGATATGGTGTTTGTGCATGCAGCCATCTCTGCGTGCAGGGGCAATAAATTATTCAGAATAGCTTCTGAAACACAACGTTTTTCTAGACTGTCATTTCTTCAAACCATACTGAGCAGGACACAGCTGATGACCATATTTAACCAGGAACTACTATTCAACTTTCCATCAGTAAGCTTATCCTATCCTTACTTAGTCTGAAAACAGTATGTGTTACTTTAAGGAGTAGCATTTCAGGCAAGTAAAAAATCTAAGATATTTGACAGATATTAGGCAATAAGAAAGTATTATGAAATCATACCCTTGACAGTGTGAATTGTCATGGATCTTCCCTCACCTCGGGAATTGTATAGAAATCCTGCTAATATTGTTGGCTGCTGCAAAGAGACAAGCAGAGTCCTACCAACACGGCAGCAAACTGAAAATTCTTTCCGGGGCAATTTCAAACAGTCTCTTTGGGGAGCCCATGTTAGTAACTGGAACAGCCAAAACGGTTTCTGTTGCTGTTGACATTACTTAGGGCACCTAAGTGAGTTGTCACAACTTCCTCTATTGTTTCTCTCTCCCTTGAGAGACAAGGGGATAAGTCAGGAAGGCCATGTGCTGGAAAGGAACACTTAGAGTAACAATTAGGACATGCTAGGTACTCCAGCAGCCCCTCTGCAGCCTCTCTGTCTGCACACATATTTACATCATGCCTCTTTCAACACATTTAGGAAGATCTAAACCAAACCTGCTTGTTTGTTTAAAGGACCATAATGATGGATTAATATTTGCATTGAATGTTAACCGTGTTCAGCTGGGTCAAACAAAGAGTGAGATGCCACTCCCCAGGAGAGACAAGATGACCGAAACAGATAATTTGGTAATTAAGGTAGTGTTCACAATGGATATCTTTGTCAGGATTTGGCCTTCAGACTGTAAGTTCAAAGACTTTTGGAGGAGGCTGCACAGGCATGGGAGTGGCCAGTACGATGTCACAGACAGCTTCTGTGTGCAGCTCTGTATTTTGTTAGCAGGGGGGAGCTGTGCCATCACCTTTTACCATCAGTAAATCTTCACGTAAAACTGTAGTGTTATAAAGCAGGTTTGTGAAAGCTCCATTGTTTTTAACATTTAAAGTCAGGGCAACTGAACTCCGGAAATTCTTTCAGAAAACCGTCACTTACTAGCAAAAAAACTGGATGATCAGTTTCTCTTTCCTTGATTATTCACTTACTTTCACTAATTTCCTTTTTCCATCCTTATACTACAGTTAGGTAAATTTTATCCTCATTACACAATCACTGCCAAATGAAAAGTTTGATAATCATTGTATCAGCTTAAATCACAAGATTTAGGCTGAAATAATTTGCTGAAATGCAATATGGAAGTTTCCATAGCATCTGTCCCTCATTTTGTCTGCTTGATGCAGCCTAGGATGCAGTTGGCTTTCTGGGCTGTGAGCACGCTGCTGGCTCATGTCCTGCTTTTGATCCATGAGAACCCCTGAGTCCTTCTCCGCAAGGCTGCTCTCAATGAGTTCCTCTCCCAGTCTGTGCTCGTGTCTGAGATTGTCCTGACACAGGTGCAGCCCCTTGCACTTGAATTTGTTGAGCCTCATGAGGCTCTTGTGGGCCCACTTCTCAGGTTTCTCCATGTCCCCAAGGATGGCATCCCATCCTTCTGTTGTGTCAACTGCATTACTCAGCTTTGTGTCATCTGAAAACTTGCTGAGGGTGCACTCGATCCCACTACGTCACTGATGAAGATATTGAAGAGCACAGGTCCCAGGACAGAGCCCTGAGAGACAGCACTTGTCAGTGGCCTCCACCTGGACATAGAGCCATTGACCACAATTCTCTGGCTGTGTCCATCCAGCCAATTCCTTATCAACCAAGTAGTCCACCCTTCAAATCCATCTGCCTCCACTTTGGAGATGAGGATGTCATGGGGGACAGTATCAAAGGCCATACAGAAGTCTAGGTAGATGACATCAGTCAGTCTTCTCTTGTCAGTTGCTGCAGTCACAAATAGAGGAGATAAATCCCATAAAATTTATTCAAAAGCCATAGTCCTTAAAGTTGATTATCATTCCTTAAAATATATGTATACTTCTGTGTGACTTGTATACATTTTAATCAAGTAATCAAACCCTATGGTAAAGGAATCAGAAACTTTTAAGTCTTTGACAATGAATTAATTTGACTTGGCAGTGTGTTCAGGTGGCCAAGAAGGCCAATGGCATCTTGGCTTGTATCAGCAACGGTGTGGCCAGCAGGACCAGGGCAGTGACTGGTAAGGCCAGACCTCAAATCCTGTGTTCATTTGGGGGCCCCTCACTACAAGGACATGGAGGTGCTGGAGCGTGTCCAGAGAAAGGTAACGGAGCTCGGTAAGGGTCTAGAGCACAAGTCTGATGAGGTGCAATTGATGGAGCTGGGGTTGTTTAGCCTCGAGAAAAGGAGGCTCAGGGGAGACTTCATTACTCTCTATAACTGCCTGAAAGGAGGATGTAGCCAGGTGGGACTCAGTCTCTTCTGACATGCCTCAAGTGAAAGGACAAGAGGAAATGACCCTAAGTTGTGCCAGGAGAGGTTCAGATTAGGTATTATTTTTTAAAAATTCACCTAAAGAATGGTTAGGCATTGGAATAAGATGCCCAGGGAGACAGTGGAGTCACCATCTCTGGAAGCATTCAAGAGGCATCTGGATGTGGCACTTGGGGATACGGTTTAGGGGTGATTATGGTGGTGCTGGGTTGCTGGTTGGACTAGATGATCTTGAAGGTATCTTCCAATCTTGATGACTCTGTGATCCTGTGAATTTTCCTTATTCAGATTATACTGAGTTCATTCAATTTAAATGATCAAAACAGAGTAGCAGTCAAGCCTACATCTGTGATGAGGTACGAGACCTGCCAAAGTAAGCTTCTTAGCCTTATACTTGGATGGCTTACACTCTGCTAGGTGCTTGTACCTCTTGTATTCCTGCTCAGTGCCTTTCTTAGCCACTCTGAAGCACTTTTATGAGAGGTACTTTTCTGTTTTCATTAATGAGGCAGTGGGACTTAGGTGGAATTTAAGCTATCTGAAAATTGCCCCACAATAGTTCCTTCTTCTCTAATTCAGTTGTACAAGAGCAAAAACTAGAAAGGAACATATTAGAGTGAAGTACAAATTCCTACTCTCATTCCTCCCATGCTTTGGAAGTTTGTACTTCATTTTCCCCTATGAAACTGAGACTCCAAAGCTAGAGAACGAGAATGGTTGCAAACTTGTGATGACTTCTTTGTGAGGAATAATACCATTATTACTATCTCCTTTTAGTCATCTTCTGCAGACATGGGAAGTCTACCCAGGTAGGAGAGCTGAGCACTGAAATAACAATACCCAAGGAGAACAGGCTATGAAGTCAAGGGGAGGAAAATGGGAAATTGCTTGTCTAAGAAAGGAGTGATGCACCGAGCTTTATGCATTCTAATTTCCTTTGTGTGTCTGTAAAATTTGCACTTTGTGTATTTCAATGACACATTCTCCAGAGCTGATAGAAAAGGGCATGGTGTGTAGAACTTTGTAAAGTTTTTAGTGTTTATGCTTGTTTTCTGCCTGCTTGGAAAAGGGATTGGAGAACTGCTGATTACTTTGGCAATGATGCATTACTATCAGTCAATAAATAGTCACAGTCAGCTCTTTATTATTAAGAGTCAGATAAATGCTAGCTTAGGGACTTTAATTATTAAGTTAAAAGAAAGAATTTTTTATTAGTTTCACAAATTTGAAGGACTAATGGTGAATACAGCATTTTGTATTGAGTACTTTTTTCTCTCACCTCAGTATTCCCGTTACAATAAGGCATTTGCTGTGTCCTGCTTGTTGTGGACATTAGCTACATGACTGTTTCTACTGAGAAATACAAGGAACTTTGGAAAGTAACAGTAAAGTTATAACAAGAATAGTAATTTAAGGATTTGCTTGAAGATCATACTGAAAAGAATTGGTATGTTGAAATCATGTGGAAAAACACACAGATACTATCAAAATTACTGCCCTTTATCTCTTCAGCATACTTGCATGCTGCTTGCATGTTTTAATTAACATGCATCACTCATTGTCAATAAATATAGAATTAAAAAATAAAAAGGTAAATGGCCCTAGAAAGGATACACTTCTTGCCATTAGAAGATGCACCTATTTTAAATCATCAGATCGTCTTCAGCAGGCATCAGGGGTTACTGGGTTGAGATTGGAGAAACCACGCACTCTGGTTTTTGTGGAGTATATCCTACAAACTATTTTGAGCAGTCCCTTTCAGTTTGGGCTCTGCCAAAATCCTCCCTGAGAAAAGTTGTAATATGAGGGGATATAACCTGTCCTTTATCAAAAGCAAAGCTGATAAACAAATCTCCATGTGATGGGGTGACTAACACTCAAAAAATTCAGAGGGCTGCATTGCAGTTGATTCTTCTGCAGTTTGCAGAATGCTCTCACTCAAAAAACATGTAGTACATGGTATGTATTACTGACGTAGTGAGATTCTGAGAAAACTAAAATTCCAGGATAAACTAATGAAGAAAATTGGGTAATTAGTCAAAAGGACAACTGATCTTGACTTTCAAGCTCCTTTAGAAAATTTACAAAGTAATTGGTTGAATTAGGTTCTATGCATATTTTATATATATTATATATATATATATGTTATAGAATGTGAGATTATTGAGTCACTTTGCACTGTGCGAAACCCTTGGGCTGTTCAGGTTAATGTGTAGAATTTTACAGCTGTGCTACTGAGAAGATGCTGCACTGCCAACGAATTTTGTTGCACAGCCTCACCATGGCCCCATGCGCACACATTAAAAGACCCCAAACCCAGCATTTTGGGAGCTCCTGCTTTAGTGTGTTCAAGAGCATTAGTGCATTGTTTGTTGATTATATTTATTATTATTGTTTTTATTTGTCTGTAGAATATTATCTGGACTATTCAGAAGATTAAATAGTTAACACAATAGATGTATTATACTAAAGGGGGAGAATATTCATTACATGTAACTTGAGTTGTGGCTTTTTCAAATATTGACTACTTGATTTGTTGTGTTTTTGAATATTTTAGAATCATAAGGCCACCTCAGGAAAGACCAATATCACTATTGCTCTTGCCAGAAAACATAAAAAAAGATTATGTGTTTATGGTTGCACTGAGCCCATAAAATAGAAGAGGTATAACAAGATTCTTCTTTAAAAGTAACTGAAAATATCTGGAACCTGTGCAATGTGAGCCCATTCAAGTGTTTCATGTATCTCTACAGAAGGAGAGAAAAAGTCAACAGAAAATATGCCCTGTCTAAGTCAAGGCTGTGATGAACAACATTCCTCTGTCAGAGCATGGGAGCAGGCACCTGTGAGAATTACAGACTGAGTTTTAGGTGCAGGGAACCAGAAGAAACATGCAGAAATCTGTTAATCTGCTTATCATTGAAATTAAGATATTTCTTCAAGGATCAAATGGAGACATTGGATAAATTGTGGGATGGGCAGTAAGCAGAACTTTTGAGATCGGAAACTTGCACAAAAGATGAGTGGAACGGGTTGAGCTGCATTTTAAAGCTTGTTTGGCTGACAAGTGAGAATTTGTTATGTTTTTCAAGTCAGCCAATAGAACCGTAGTACAGCAGAGAAAAAAAAACAAACAAAACAGAAAGAAACAGAATACTACTGAATCAATAACCTTGCAAATTTTATTTTGTAATGTGTAAAAGTTCTTGAGATGGAGTAAGAAAAATGAGTTACAGATATCTTCACATACAAAAGTCCCACTGAAAGATTGAGGCACTTCCTACAAGGCACTTAGGTGCTTTTGAAACTTCTTCCTAGGTAACACATGCCCAGTTAATGAAAATCAGACTCTAGTGATACAGCTAGGAGCCCTCTGTCCTTCTTTGTGTGAAATTTTAATAAAATAATGTTAGCTTGATATTGTAACAGACATATTTCTTTGGTGGTACCATGGGACCCCAACTAGCAAGACCTGACATGCTCAGGGATCTATGACCATTTTGGTACTGCCACATCACAAGCTACCATACAACCAGAAATCTGTGTGAACACTGAGATCCATGACTGAAACCAATTCAGAGGAACATAAGAAAATATTTTAAATGTCATGAACTTCATAGAAAGTTTAGGATGATGGATCTGAGATTTCATTTTATGACATTCTTGCGTGGTTGCTTTCTGTAGGAAAGTGGCATCAGCCTCAAGCCTTTTCTTGAATCTCTCAAGCCTTTTCTCAATCTCTCCAAGTACGGAGTATTTCAAATTGTAATAAAAATGGAAACAGATTTTTCTTTCTATCCAAGTTTTTGTTCAAACTGATGCTTTTGTAAAACTCTTGCCTAGTTTTGAATTATCTCAGAGCTACAACTTTTGCAGTGCAGAGAAGGGAAATCTCCTCTGAATTAGCTTGGAGTTCTCCTGAAATAAATCAGACAGGACATTGAAGTCAATGTCTGCATTTGAAATATTTTTATTCCAGAAATTAACTCCAGTAAACTCTCACCAGTCTTTTGGATTGTACTACTAGGCTTTCTTTATGCGTGCTTTCTATGGATTCTGAAATTCTTTGTCATTTAGACTATCAATCCAATATTTCAAAGATCAGGTCTAGAATAGATAATGTTTTAGTGTCAAAGATTTAACAGCTCATTTCTAATGTATGTGCAGAGAAACTTTGTTTGGCTTTAACCTAATCTTTGTGATGCAGTAATTAGTGATATCATAGATAAACTACTGTAAGGTTTGCAGTTACCATTTGTTGTTTCTATTCAACCAGTAAAATGGTGACATTTCAGTATTTACGTAATGATGACTTTTCACTGTGGCAAAAGCCTTGGCAGTTAGTCTGGGGTCTGATTTACTTAAATTAAAATGTAAAAAAAGCTGCTAAACCTGCCAAGAAACAACAGAACATAACACTGCAACTTGTATGTATTTTATTCTTTACGATGTACATCACATATCAAGAGAAAAGTACACAAAGTCAGTAACTAGAAGAAAGAATAAACAGACTGCCTTTTATTAACATGCCAAGATAGGTGCCTAAACTGAGAGAAAGTGGAGTACCAAGTATTTCTGCAACTAAGGATCTAGACTCCAAGAGCTCACCTCAAGCTGTGCTTTTATCTGCTGTGTTTTAGAGTTTACCAAGGTATTACAAATAAATGGTGATATATGGAAAATGATCATGTTTGTAAGATAAAAGATGATTAAACTAAAAAAGATTGCCCCTGGAAGACAGAAACATTCCAAAGACCCTAGGGTTTTTTTTAAATAAAAGTTGCAATACTCTGATGCATTTCTAATCAAAATAGCCCTCTGTTTTGTGTTTTGTGTAGTACAGATCACATGCTATCTTGAATTGTCCAAGCCTTGTCTTGGGAAACACAAAATGCCACTGAGGTTAAAAAAAAAGAAAACAACAGAAAATGAAAAGAGAGAAATGGGATTAAAAAGCCTTAGTGGGAAACCCCCAATATTCCAAGCAAGCAGAGACAAACTCATGTCTTTCTGAAATAAAGGCAAAAGCAAATTATACAAGTTCAGAAAATGCTTTTGAAACGAAACTTTTCAGACATGACAAAGCCTGCATTTTGTATGTGAATGACAGACAGCAAACTTTAAAACTGCCACTTTTCCAAGTAGAAGAATTTAGCATGAATACAAACAAAAAATAACAGCAAACTCTAGTAAGAATAGCTATAAATTGGAATGTATACATTCACAGTTTAAAAACTCTCAGATCATCTTCTTCTGAGTGCAATGTTTCCAGTTTTATACAAAGCTGTTAAGCAGATGAGTTTAAGTTGCATTAAACAGAATGAAGACATATAAGCTAAAATAAAAAAAAAGACTAGACCTTCTTGTTGTGTGCTTTTTTTCAACTTGTGTTCAAATGGTTGCAAATGCTAAGGAGAGCTCACACAAGCAGCTTGGAGCACACAGCATTTAATTCTAATGCAAATTGAATCGAATCTGTAAGAGTAGCAAGTGTGAGGTTGAAAACTGTACAAATTTGAGAAGGAAAATTTGGTTTATGCATCCAATTTAAAATTGGCAATATAGATCAAAAAACCCCAAACTCCTGGGTATAGCATGACAAATAAAAGCATTCCATTTTGTAAAGGAAGTAATTCTTTTTAAATTTGGGGTTACTCTAGTTCAGGAAAAAACTCCCCAAAGATTCAAATTCTCCATGACGGTGAATAATTCCTTACCCTGGGTGTGATATGTCAGGAGCCTCCAGCAGCTTGCTAGGTGGGCTACTAAGGAGCTTGGATAGCCTAACTGGCATTTTCCCCAGAGGAAAGTTTTCAGAATTAGGCTGTCTTTGAAAAGTTAATAAAGTTTGATGCATTGACAAATATAAATTATATGAAAAGAATATCACTTATCATGTAAGATACGAAATTGCTATCACTCTGGCATTTTAAATTTTAAATTCAGACGTATGTTGGGTGGGTTGCAACTAGACTGGTTTCTACACTGTCTAAGCAGGGTTTTTCCAGCAGGGCTAAACTGTACATTGATCAGTTAATGCACATTTTCCCTCTAAGAGCTGTCTAGCCCAATTCCTTCTGTTACTGTTTTGGGGTTTGGTTTGTTTTGTTGGTTTTCTTTACACGTGGCAATAACACATTGGGACTACACAGAGGTGAGCAGGATTGGAGAGCAATTGGGAGAGCTGTCGCTTTTTTAAGTTCCTCAGGCGATGCATTAAGACAAAGTGCTAAAATACAAACTGTGATCCTTCCAACCTTTATCCTGGCGTGTTTAGATATACCCAAAGCGCACATAAATCTTTCTTCTCAAGGATATCTAGAGATCTTCCTAAACCAGCAAATCTTGCATAATACAATCTTGCAGTTCTACATTATACCTCATTTTGCTAGCAAGATTTTGCTTATTATTGCTACTGTTAAGTCTCCTGCATTTCAATATACACTTGTTTGAAGTACGTAACTGGAGACACTAACTGAAACCCTTGAATTAGCCAAGGAATTGTTTGTTTTCAGTTATTTGCAGAGTTACACCAATAGATCTTTTTATGTGGATTTTTGTGGTTGATGGGGTCTTTCTAAAATATGCCATATCACAGGGAACTGAAATATGTGTGAATAGAATTATCAATGCTGGAAATCATCCCACATTAGGTTTTTTTTTTTGCTCTTTCTTATAATTCTCCTAGTAATTCCAAACAACGTTTTCCTGTTCTTTTCACTAACCATTACTTTTATAAATAAAGCTTACTAAATACCTTAACAAGGATAAACATAATTTTTGAATGCTTTCAGTTAAGGTACTTCACAAAGAGCCAGGCAAATACAAATAAAACTTAAGTACTCCAAAATACAAGCTATGTTAGATCTGGGAGTCAATAACAGCCAGGCTAAATCTCTGCTTGGTAAGTGAAACCCTGGGACAAGCTCATGCTTTCAGATTCACCTGCCTCAGAACTTCTTCAGTGCATTTGTATTTTGAAGATTTTGCAAAACTCCTGTATATTATAAAAGTAGTTGCTATAGGTCACTGTTCTCCCTCAACCCTTCTTATTCCAGCAGAAGATGTCTGAAGCAAGGGACAGAGAACATGCCTGAACCTTAAGGTTCTGGTAACAGTAGTTTTTGCTATTTAGTGACCATCATACTCTTACAGCAAGACAGATTTTTTTGAGCTCTAGGCCTCATTTTCCAACCTATGTGTTATACAAAAACACTTACGTGGTACAAGCAATATGTTTACAAGCTCTGGCAACACAGAAGCTATTATTTTCCTTCAGGAACAATGCTTAAGGCCGCTTTATCAAAGCAACTTTTCTTCAAAAATTGGGATCAAACTGATTTATTTAACAGAAAGTGGTTTAGGTTTTTTAACTCAGTATCTTCTTCCCAAGCTAAAAAGGACATGCTAAAATATATAATCACTATTTTGTTTCTGTTTGTGACTAAAAAAGCCACAAAAGGGTCTTCATAAAGTAAGATGTCCAGGGGAACCAAAATATTATGCAGTCAGTATTATGCATATATGCAGACACTATATGCAGTCAGTATTATGTGGTAATAATACAACATTTACTCCACAGTTCCTTTTTTTTTTTTTATTCTAGCAACACAGGGCTTCAGCTGTTTACAAATACCATTAATAATTACAAATACCATGAATAGTTAAAGTTTTGAAAGTTGTTTTGATCACACACATGGTATTTATGTCTGTTTCTAATCTCTGAAAGAAGAAATGTAGTTCAAATTCTGAACACTATAGGTACATAACTAGCATTAATAATTAAAAATATAAGACTACACACTACAGAAATTAATAAGGGGTTAAGGATTCTATGAATGCACAGACAAATGCATTAAGTGATGATCTTATTTCAGCATTTAAATTCTGCCCAATTCCTTCAGCTTCTTAGTTTCTATATTTTTCATGGCCCTTCCTGTCATTTAGAGAAAAAAGAAAAAGCATAAGCTACAGCAGATTATTATAGTAGCACACCTGATGCTGGGGCTTTTAGCATAGGCAGGTAGCAGAAATAGATATTTCAGTCCACCAAACAAAAGATGGCAAAAAAACCCAAACAGAAACACAGAGAGGTGACTTGCAAGACATGTTCCTGATACAGCCAATGGCTTGCTCAAAATTTTTCGTGTAAGACTCTTCGCTTCTCCAGGTTGAAAGCTTTTGCCAGTTTTACTAGGCAGGGAGGAGTGAAATCTAATCTCTATAGTTTAGGCTATTAATTCTCTGACACTCAGATATTTAAGTATTTATGGTTCCTGATCATCCATGGGGCCTGGTGAAGTAGGCCTGCAGCTTTTATAATTTTCTTCCAGAGAAACTGGGAACGTAGTAGGAAGACCAGGAGGAATGGAACTGGGGATGGTGCACAGCACATCTTGCCTTAACACAGAGTTAAGACATCAGCAGAATGTTATCTGGGTGTTAGGGAATGTATCCAGTTCCCACACTATAGAGAAAGCAGGCTGTCAAATGAAGCACATAAATTTCTTACACAGTTGAGGAAAAGACACTGATGTCCTTGAAGAGCTCCAGAGGAAGATCCCATCTGATTAAGTGCAGGCATTTAAGAAACTTAGACAATGAAAAATGTGCCTTTTTACTCATCCTTCTCACTTCCAAAAATTTCTACATGGAGTTTTATTTGTTGCTATGATCAGTGTCCTTATGTCACTTTGACAAGCTTCTTATAATTGAAATGCTACAACCCATAGCCCATTCAGAACAAGACAAAACATTAAAATTAAACTATGTACATGTACTATAAGCATTGTCTGGAGCTAGTTTTATTTAATCACCAAGCATAACGGCATTTCTAATTCCAACTGCATACTCAAACTTACTCCCACCCCCTTTAACTCTGGTCAACTCAAACCTTAAAAAAATACATTTTTTATTGTTTGTGTTACACTGTATTTTTAGTTAGAGATATTTTGTTTCTTTCCTCACTCCCAATGACGGGGCTTTTTCCAGAAGATATTTTCAAAAACGTACTCATCTGCTGCAATTTTGTCACAAAAAATAATTTTCTTTTATGTGACTGTTTTTAATCCACTACTCTTCCCCCTGCCTAAGATTCAGAAAGGGACTAACTAAATCCCTGTCCTGATCCTTGGCCACCAGAGACAGGCATCTAATGAAGTTCACTGCACTCCCTGAGTGCTCTGCAAGGAGCAACCTGGCAGGCCTGACACCTAAATGGAAGCTGTTGAGAAACTCCTTTGCTGCTTAGGAAAAAATAAAAGAGCATGTGGGATGAGTGACACAAATCCTATAAAATCAGCAAATAAGGCCTGAACAACCTTTGTAATGTATTCTTCTTCAGTTTCTTGATCAGAGACCAACTGCCCTTTATGAGGGAAAAAAAGTAATTTATAAAATCAAGCGTCTCAGGATAGGAAGTGGAAATTTATTGTCCTACTTTTTCTACAGACTTCACCTAATCACCCCATGATGATTATCTCAGAAAAGTAATTAATTGCTCCAAAATGCTTTTCAGATTTAAGATTACCACCTTGACATTCTGCAGAATTAATGCCTCCTGCCTCACCCCTTTCAGCACGTCCTGCTCCCCAAACTATTCCACACCTCTCACTGCTTTCCATCATACTTCAGTCCTCTCCTGTTCTTGCATTATCTCCAGTTTCTACTTCCCACTATTTTCCCAACACTGCCTATGTCTAATTTACTTCCCTTCCCCCAGAACGTCCCCAGCCCTCCTTCCATGACTCCGGCAAGGGACGATCAATATGTGCTTTACCTAGTGGTACCTTTCCACTGCCTGGCCAATTAGCACACGTAAGTTCATCAGCAGCTACTCAGAAATTATAGTGGCTGTTATCTCACCCTTAGTTTTATAGTGGGCCACCACTTTTGTCTCTTGAACAGTCAGAATTTGATTAAACTTGGTTCTCTCTGATATTCCTTCCCGTCTTTTAAACTGGCTTGAAGGTATCTGAACTTTTCAAAAGTTGTGGGAGAAACCTAACAGCAGCTGAGCAACACAAAGCCAGAACACTATGATTTTGTTCTCTTAAAACACCAAGAAAAAAAAAAAAGAGAAAATATGAAAGAATTACTTAAAAGTATAATTACTTTATCTATAAGTACCATTGAAATATAATGGAAAAAAATTGGGAAAAAATGAACATTTAGCAGTTAATTAAAGCTATAAATTCCTATAATGAACAGTTAGAAAAGGTCTATTACAAAAAGTAAATGAAACAAGAAAACTAGACTGTCCAGAAGGAAAACACAAGAGAACTGATTTTTAAAAGGTATTTAAAAAATACTTTGATTGATGTGGTCCAAAAGGTTTCAGTTTTATTTATTAAGGAAGAATAGAAATTGGGAGTTATATTTGTTCTCATTTGTATTGACCCAGACGACAAGGAACCACAACCAAAATTAGGCTTCCCCAGCATCAAGAGCTGTTTGCTGTAACATGATCCAAATCCATGCTTCAAAGCCTTGATTCTCTGCTCTACCAGCTTCTCCTGAGTGTCATGATGTCAACATTAGTAGGCTGATCCTCCACATCTGGATCTGACACTTTGTCAGGCTTCACTCTCTGTAATTAAAGGAACTGCAATTACAGCCTGACTTTGACCTGCAGCATCCAGGATTTCCATTCTTCCTCCCTACCCACATCTTTCCATTTCACGCCCCAAAATGTAATGGACTTTAAAGAGAAAAAAAAGCCCCTTTTGCATCACCAAGAAAGATAAAAGATGAGATTGTTCAAATCTACCACCTCAGACTCAAACTAAATAAGCAAATCTTTAGTGTTTTCAGAAATGCTTAATTTTAGACATTCTTCTCTTGAGCTGTTCTGAAGTCTAGAAGTTTGGAGAATTTTCTCTCTTGTCTGGAAGTCTCCTTTTGCATTCAAATATCAGAGCTGAATTCAGGCTGTCTCACAGCTAACAAAAGTCATCAACTGACCCAAGGTAAACTGTGATACAATCAAATGGTTCAAACACAAATAATTTCAGAATTATGTGCTTCTGACAGCCAGGGCTGCCTAGCCTTGAGAATTTGGGCAAATTTTGCATTGATAACTGTCCCAGATTATCTATGCAGTTTCTATTACTCATGAAACTATTGAAATCAAGGCAATCTATTCATACCTCAGATCTGACACAATTATATTCCTGAAGTCAAACAGAATCAGTCTCAACTGAGCACAATTTACTCTGACATCTGTCAGCTATGACAAAGGGGCAGATTTCCTATGCAGAAAATTTTGGATTTAATTTTCAGAAAGGTGTGTAGCTATTTAGAGGTGCAGTTAGCCAATTCTAAGTGCAATGCTTTTATGGTAGCAGCTGTAGCCTTGAACATAAGAGCAGGAACTTTTGTTCAGTGTATGCAATTGCAGAAATATTTCTGAAAATATCTCTGCTGAGGGACACTCCACAATCCCTCTGGGCAATCTGTTCCAGTGCTTGGTGAACCGCACAGTAAAGAAGTCGTCCCTCATATTCAGGTGGAACTTCCTGTGCATCAGTTTCTGCCCCTTGCCTCTTGTCCTAGTGCTTGGCAGCACGGAGCAGAGCCTGGTCCGTCCTCTGACACCCTCTCTTCAGATACTCATAGACATTGATGAGATCACCTCTCAGTTGACTCTTCTCGAGGTTCCCTCAGCCTTTCCTTGTAAGAGAGATGCTCCAGTCCCGTGATACACTTTGCAACCCTCAGCTGAAGAGAGATGCTTCAGTCCCTTGCAGCCCTCCGCTGCACCCGCTCCAGGAGCTGTGTCTCTCTCGTACTGAGGAGCCCAAAAATGAAAGATCTACATGTCTTTAGATTACTTTTAAGCCTTGTGAATCTCTGCTGTGCAGCCAAGTCAGCAGCAGCAGCCTCCGCACGCCCAAACAAGGCATGAGGCAGATCTTTCTAGCTGAAGTGCTCTATCATACGGAGAACCTGGGGCAGGGCGCTATGGAAAAGTCACTTCTTGGAGAGGCAAAGCCAGACCCGGCTGGGAGACTTTCCACACCACGGGGAAGGCTCTCGGGGCAACCCTGAGGCAGGGCCAGCTCGGAGGCCCCTCAGGGCCCGGGCACCCCGGCGTTCCCTCGTCCCCGTCCCTGGGGCCGCTGCGCCCCTGAAGGTAATGGGGACGGGACGATCGCTCCCACGGGCAGGCGGGCGGCGGCTCCGGGGCTCAGCCTCGCCCCCTGCAGGAGNCGCCCTGCCCCGGGGCCCGGGGTGCTGTGGCCTTGAGCACGAGCGTGTGGAAACGATTTGAGGGGTTGTTTTGGGGAGAGTTTCTAGTTGGTTTTCGGTTTTGAGTTTTTTTGTGAAATAATGCTTCCCCGCAGAGAAGGATCGGGAAAAGCAACACTTTTGTTTTGGTTTTGTTTCTTTGTTTGGTTTTGGAGTTTTGTTTTTTTGTAAAGTATGCTACTCAGATTATTTGGAGGAATCTGAGAAAATCTGGTGGCCTGCAGGTCATGATGCTCACTAATTCATTTTTGATTGGAGAAACCCTTTCTTTGTTCTTTCTCCTCTGTATGACTTTTGGAGGAAGAAGGCTTTGTGNCGCCCCCTGCAGGAGCCGCTCCCCGCTGGCGGCGGCTTTTCTCCTCGCAGAGCCCGTGCGGGCGGCGCCTCCCGGTGCGGGGGCAGACGGCGAAGCACGGCCGGATCCCGCAGCGGCGCCGGCGAGCGAGGGCCGGCCGGGTCCCGGAGCGCTGCCCCGGCAGCTCCCGCNATCGGGAAAAGCAACACTTTTGTTTTGGTTTTGTTTCTTTGTTTGGTTTTGGAGTTTTGTTTTTTTGTAAAGTATGCTACTCAGATTATTTGGAGGAATCTGAGAAAATCTGGTGGCCTGCAGGTCATGATGCTCACTAATTCATTTTTGATTGGAGAAACCCTTTCTTTGTTCTTTCTCCTCTGTATGACTTTTGGAGGAAGAAGGCTTTGTGCAGCATTTCGTGGGATGGTGCTACTGTCTCGAGTCCCAGGGAGGTTCCCTGCTGCTGCAAGAGCTGCTGCTGCAAAATTCTGTTTCTTTGCAAATCTTACGTGACATTTTTAGTGAGCATGTCATAGACAATTAAAGCATGTGTCAGCTGTCATTTGGTGTGAAGGTACCAAGGTGTTTATAAAACATGCAGGTGCATTTTGGGACAACCACAAGAATTTTTGTGGAACTACATGGGTATAATAAAATTATGTGATGGTTTGCATTGGAAGGGACCTTAAAGATCATTTGGTTCCGACACTGCTGCTGTGGGCAGGGACACCGTACACTAGACCAGGTTGCTCAGACCTCCGTCTGATCTGGCCTTGAACACTTCCAGGGATGGAGCATCCACAACTTCTCTGCGCAACATGTTCCAGTGTCTCACCACCCTCACAGTAATATGGGGAAACTTGGATGAATCTCTTGTACACCTTATACACGAGCTATAACTTGTCATAATTTTTTGTTGTTGTTTAACA
Source organism: Dicrurus megarhynchus (assembly GCA_013399195.1). NCBI lineage: Eukaryota > Metazoa > Chordata > Aves > Passeriformes > Dicruridae > Dicrurus > Dicrurus megarhynchus. The sequence continues at coordinate 388,416 of VXAD01009455.1, forward strand.
GATGAGTGTTAAGTTATCATGAATTTAAGTAATCTGGGATAATACTGGGCTGTTTTAGCAACTGTAGTTGCATTTCTTTAAGAAAAATGCAATCTTTGCATTATGCAAAGGTTTTGAAACAGTGTTAGAAATACGAGCTATATAAGTTTTGTTACTTTTGTTGTTCTAGAAATTTCAACAGTTTTTTTTAAATCGATTTTTAAAATGCATTCAAACATCATTAAATACTTACAGCAAGTGCATAGATGGCATCTAAATAGTTTTTTAATAATACCAAAGCCCAGTGGTTAAACCTGGATACTTGGGTGTCAAACTTCCAGCGGAGATCTGGGAATCATGCCTAATTACTTTTCTGGGCCTGGGATTAATGCCCTCTCTTCCTTGTTAGCTTGATGAAAATTGGTTCAGGATATAATTTAGAAGGTTTACATTATTTCAATTATCATCTATTCTCTTGTCCTCTCATAAATTCATGTTCCATCCATTGTCCCATCACCACCTATCCTTAGCCACTAAAAATAGCATCCCTTCTGCCAAGCTTTCTCATCTTTGTCCTTAAGTGCCCTTGAATTCCAGAAAGTGCCTATTGCACTTTATTTGTTCCATTCATTTCAGATTTCTGTATCCAAGTGGCTTGCTAACATTAATACATCTTCTCATTAGTGCATTGTAAGAACTTGGGCAGGGAACCATGTCAGATTTGACAAAACTCCATGAATTCTTGTGAATTTTAGAAAGAACATCCTTTTAATCCTCCTCAGTGGGTTTGAGGTTTTTATTTGGTAGCTTGTCATAAATATGATGGTAATATTGCTGTGATTTTACTGGTTTTGTATTATCAATAGTGCTTTTATGAGCTATGTTTTTGTGTGTAATGTGTGTACCAAAGAAGCAGCTTACTTTGAAAATAGCTGAAGTTCCAAAGTACTTAGAGACAATCTCTAGTACCAGTTTTCTTGGAAATTCTTGTGCTGTAGATAAGAATTTTTAAAATTCCAGTAACTGAAAACAGGAATGTGGGTATTTTAAGATAAAAAAGTGTTAAGGTTATAGTTACCTACACAAGTTTTTTTAAGCAAAATATTCTGGCACTTGGTGTCTCTTTCTTTACAATTAGAAATTTGCCAGATATTATGAGATCTCTGTCTTTATCTTTTACCATCTTAATCTTTAGAATCTGCTCCAGAGTTCTTCAAGGAAACACTGACACTGGTATTTTTAGAAGAAATGACTCAGCTTGTGTGTTGGATTGCCAGGAAGCCCTGGTGCCAGCACAGGGATTGATTCCCAGCTCTCGGTGCCTTTGAGTGCCCACACACCGAGCACCAACTTGTGTCCAAGTGAGCTCTGACACTTGTGACTGATCACCGTGGCTGCCAGTGTGCGAAGGGAGCAGACAAAGCCTTGCTTAATTCAACTGCTGTATTAAACAAGATTATTGCCTTTACCAATAAAAACTAAACAAAACCCCAGTCAACAGTGGAATAAGTCACCTGTCTGTGCTGTTTCACAGCTGGAGCCTGACAGGGGAGGGGAGGAGGGCACCCATGTTGGCTCCTGTTGCTCCAGGAGGAATAGTGCTGCTCTTGCTCCAAATGGGGACACACCACACAGCTCCCTTCATTCTGGGTCCAGCAGCAAAAGTAAGGCACGAGTGCTTCCTCTCCAGAGGCTTCAGTGCTTTATGCTGTAGATAAGCCCATTGGTGGCTTTCCTCTAGCACTTTTGAAGGCTTTTTCCCAAAGTGAAAAACCTTCCCAAAATTGCTTTACCTTTCATAAGGTCTATGGATGGGATCTCCGGAATGTTTCATGGGTCACAAAATCATTTTCAGTTAAAACACTCTTGTTATGCCTTTTATCTGCTATTACTGTTTTCTAGTTCATGTTATTTTTAACTGCTGGTGTCCTTTTTTTCAAGGTAATGGCCCTGGCTTTGCTCTTCACCAAGCCCGTGTTCCTCAGGATCATGCACAGGAAGGGTTTGACAAAAGACTGGATGTGGCAAGCAGTGCCATGGTCTGGTTGACATGGTGGTGTTCAGTCGTAGGTTGGACTTAATGAAGTCAGGGTCTTTTCCAACCTAATTGATCCTGTCAACTCACAACCAGGGCATGGTCACAGCAGCCTAGATTGCCTCCAATCTTAACCCCTTTAATGAGCCCATCCCCAGTGGTGAGCACCAGGTCCAGTAGTGCTTCTCATCTGGTTGGTTTGTCCAATACCTGGACCAGGAATTTGTCCTTGATGCACCCAGGGATTCTCCTCGGTTTCTTACAGCTAGCTGTGTTGCTTTCCCAGCAGTTGCCTGGGTGGTGAAAGTCCTCCTCTAGGATGAGAGCTTGGAATGTGATGCTTCCTGTGTCTGAAGCAGGAGGCTTGGTCTCCCCCTGATCAGACCCCCACCACAAGTGTCCTTTGTTGATCCTGTCTTTGATTTTTTTTACCCACAGGCTCTCAATCTGTTTGTGGCTGTTTTGCAGAGGCACCTCTTCACAATCTATCTCTTCCTTAACATAGAGCACAAAACCCCTGCCCCTCCTTTTAAACATCTCTTTTTAAAAGCTCACGGACTTTGACTACAGTTCTGTCCCAGCATCTTTCCCTGATAAGTCACAGTTTTCTAATTGCACTGTGTTTTCCAACTCCACTTGCTTGTTTCCCATGCCATGTGCATAGGCATAGAGGCATTTCAGCTGGGCTATGGGAGGAATAGCCCTTTGGGAGGAGCCCTCCCTAATTCCTTTAGGTTGATTTACAGGTATTTCCCTGTTGTTTTCTACAGTATCAGTATCTTCTGGTTCTTCTCTGTCACTCAGAAGTACATCCCCTTCCCCCTAATGCATATAAAATATATCAGGCCAAAGGTGAAGCTGAGTCCAGCTCTTACACATCCTGGGCAGCTCTAACCACAATGTTTTTTAAAGAGAACTCTTTTTTAGGAAAACTGATTAAGTCCTACCCAGTCTCAAAAGGCGCAACTAACCACTCTGGGGAGAAGGATCTGTAAGTTACTTATTCTGGTCTGTAACTTTTTGTGGATTTAAAGGTGTGAGATCCCTCAGTCTCATAGAATCCAGTCTGAAACCTAGTGTTTATTAGTCAGGAAGCCCTGCAGGGAGATACCTGCTGTGAACAGACACAAGTTGGTTACATTTTCCAAGGGAGTCATGGTAAGAGTGGATTTGAAATCAGTAATTTTCCATGAAGAAATTACTTGTATCTTAAACCTATGTGTGTAAACTATTTTGACATACGTTGTTACTAATTGTGATGTGCAGGTACAACCACTGTTGCAGATGGTGCCAAACCAAATATATGGACAGTGTGAGGAATTTGACTTCTGCTTGGAGCAGGTGTTTGGGAGACTAGAAGTGCAGTTCACTTCCTTCACCTCACGAAGGTGGTGGAAATGGTAGAATAGATAAATGATGAGCTGGCATCTGTTGTGAAGCAGCTGAAGATGGGATAAGCCAAGAGGGTAATTCATATGCTGAAATAGAAGCAGATGTCAATTAAGACAGCCTGTCTGGCCATCCGGGTGCAAGTTCTGTAGCATGTGTCATCAGTACAGGCTTGACAAACAGCCTGTTTGTGAAATTTGATGTTGCTTGACATCACAATTTGTTAGAAGGTGGAGATGCTGTAGGCATTGAGAATCTGGAAAATTTAATAATTGGAGCAAACCCAAGTTATAACTTGATGTTAAAACCAACTAGGTGTCATTTTAAGTTGTCGGGTTTTTTTAATGAGAAGTCCAGTACAAAACTAGTTGCTTTTACTGGAAACAAAATGAAACTGCAACAGAATTTTCATATTAGTCTGTCCAGGCTACTGCACTTTAAAACTTCTGTGGCGGTGTGCTACTGTTTTCCAAAACATTTTGCCCCAAACCTTTTCTTCAACTACATTCCTTTCTTCTCTCCTTCCAATTTCTCTCTTGCCTTGGGTGAAACACCATGCTGATGCAGCTTGTGGCCTTCAGTCCTAGGAATTGGCTTAGGTTTCTTTAGCTGGAAAATTTTCCATAAACATAGTATTTGGAAGATTCCATTGCTAAAACAGGTTCTGTCCTGTCCTGTCCTGCCTAGCTTAGTGTAATACTCCTTAAAAACTGATGCAAGAACCCTTAAGAGAGACAGGACTTCAGGATTTTGTTTTCTTTCATACGATGGACATTATCACTGTGCAAAATCAATGTGTTGAATACAAATTAAAGGTCATATTTGCCAATTTACTGTCTGAAAGATTAAAAGCAGTTATAAAAAAAGAATTTAGTCCATTTCTGAAGCTGCTTTGACTTTGACTTTGAAATGTCAAGTAGTCAAATACATATAATGAAGTAAGGGTTATGTTACATTATTTTCTCATGGTACCACTCCTTTTTCTCCCTAATAGGTTGTGCACCTATTAATCATTAAAAAATCCAAAGCATATATCTTTATTGTACTATATCTTGGAATTAGTATTTCCACTGTATTTTTTTATATTTTACTGTATTCACTGTTCAAAGACATAGTGGTGTGCTTAAATACAGACACATAAAATCATAGAAATGCACAGTTGAGCTTAGTGAAAGAAAAATAAGGCAGGTGTGTGGGGCCACTGTAAGGGAAAATGCAGAAAAGCCACAAACAACCTTAAGTGTGTTTAAAATTCAGTTTAGTTTGCTCTGGAGCATCAAACACAGAAGGTTTAATCATTCATACAGGTATGGCTTGTGTCACTTCTGAAAACTTGTCTGAAGAAATCAGTAGCTTGAGGCAGCAGCCCTCAGGCAGGAAAGCACCAAAAAGGAAGTGGCTGGACAGGAAGGAAATCAAAGCTCCATACACAGATGTATTTAAGAAGTATAAATATAATAGGTTTAGGGAAAAAGATTCATTTGGATATTGTTTTTCCTTTAAAACAGATTAACACATATCTTCGTGTTAGTATTTCCATAGCTTTTCTTCTGGAAAACTGCTGAGGTACTTACAGCCCATCAGAGGTGAATGTTTTGGGGATCAGAAGGATCCAGATTGCTCTGAATTTTATGTGATGTCCCTGAAGAGCTTTCATTTTCCCAGAAACCTATGTGCATGGCCTTGCCTGCTGACTCGAGAGGTTGAAGAGACTTCCTTGATAATTTCCGATATACAGCCATACAGTTCTTAGAAGTGAAAAGGTTGCTAACTGCTGAGTTTACTCACCTGCTTTCCAGGATGAAGGTGCCACAAGTTAGTTGTCCATCCAAAAGCTCTCTAAATATTTAAGCAACACTGTAGTGGGATATGAAGGAAAATTCTCTTTGAAATATTTTATCTTCAATATAGAAGGCACACATAAATTTATTTTTGGAATGAAAGAGTCCTTTGTGTTCTAAATACTTTTTTTTCCTGAAGGATTTTGCATAGGGAATCAATCTGGCTTCCTCCCCTGGTCCCTGTAGGCAAAGCCATCAGCAGCTGAGAGACCTTCTTTTACACAGAGATTCTTTTAAGAACAGAGAAGCCCCATCAGTGCAGCAAGAGCAGAATATGATATTTGGTCCCTGAAATTGTTCCACAAAATCATTATTTACAGATCTAGGCTGTACATCAGAGAGAATTTTTATCTGAGCAGATTTAATAGGGAGGAGGGTTAAATAGCATTGGTATTTTTTACTTGGAGATTACTGATTTACTATCCAATGTTGTACAATACATTAATTACCAGAACAATTGGACCTATTGAAGTACTGAAGTGAAAGCCACAAATTACCAGATAAATTTAGATTTGTGTAATTTTCTCATAACCCTTCTCTTGGAAAGCCTTTCTACTTCCAGTATAGGATGATGTCTGGCAGCAGGGTTAACCCTCACCCCTGAGTGTTCTATATGGACTTGTTCATTTCTGCCACATTCTTTCAGTTTAAATTTAGATTTGCTGGCAGCTATTATGCGTCTTGCAATAAGCCTCATGACCAAACATTGAAACAAATATGCCTTTTATCACAGATGTTTTTGCCGAATAAGATTAGTGAAGAACACTTGAAAGCTGAAAAACAATGTGCAGAAGCCTTTGGTCCAAAAGGCACTAACCTTTGAATGTCTGGAACATATTTTCTTCTTAGTGTTAGAAAAGAGCAAGTAAGGGTTTAGATGATTGAGCACAATCTTGCACCCTGTTTTACCTCTAATTTGTTATTGGCAGTAATGAAATTTCAGCTATGCAAATGAATACATATGAATGTGCATTTGCAACAAAGTCATTAAGCTGTTCTCAAATAGGCTATGGTTGCTGCAGGAAGTAGCAACATACAACAAAGTTTTATGTTTGGCTGATTGCTAAATATGTCTTACTAAATCTTAAAAATTTGGGTTAGTTCTTCTGTACAGTAGCTATCTTAAGCACAATAGCTGCATTTGTAACTGATTTAAGGAAGTTCATACCACTTAATTTTCTATTTTCCACAGAGGATTATGCTTGTTTTTTGATTAGGGTTTTTTTTAATCTAGCATGAATACGTGGGACTTGAGAAATCTATATGGCAAAGGAGTTCACTGTCAAGGCCAGTAAGTTGTTCTTGGCCTAAGGTCCACCTTGAAACATTTGTTTGACAAGGGATTCTCTGGTCTCACTTTTTACAACTGCTCATCTGTCTAGGATAGGACATAAGGAAATGGTCTCAAATTGCACCATGGGAGGTTTAGAGTGGATATTAGGAAAATTTTTTTCACTAAAAGGGTTGGCAAGCATTGGAACAGGCTGCCCAGGGAAGTGGTGGAGTCACCGTCCCTTGAGGTGTTTAAAAGATGTGTAGCTGCGGCGCTGAGGGACATGGTTTAGTGGTGGACTTGGCAGTGCTGGGTTAATGCTTGGACTTGATGATCTTAAAGGTCTTTTCCAAACTAAATGTCTCTGTGATTCTGTGTTCTAAGGCAGCATGTAAAAAGTGTTTCTGCAAAAAGCTTCTGTCTCTATGCTTTCAAGGTTCTTCAAAAGGTAGAAGTGTTCCTATGCATTGCTGAATGACTATGGCTCCAAGAAAGAAAGGAGACCTTGAGAATATATGGAAAGAAGTGTTCTCCCTGTAACCTTTTAGGGAAAAAAACCCCAATGAATAAAGCAGGCCATAATTCTCTAGATAATTTAAAGTGAGATTTTTTTCCTTCTGCAGGGCAAGACACAAAAGCTTCCAAAGGCGCCCTGACCCTGCTGCCTCTGCAGTTGCTATGGGCAGGAAATACTGGTACTCAGATCTTCAGAGTACTTTGATAGTGTCCAACCTAGTTACTGGGGCTGAACACTGTGGAGCTGTGTTCCTCATGAATGGATTAGGCAAAATTTATTCACTGGTTAGAAGTCCTACTGTGCAGGCTGTATATTTTTGAATGTAAGTAGCATCATGTTTTTTCTGTTTAGCGGGAATTTCAGGCAACCTTTGAAATACGTAGCCAATCAGCATTTGTTCCAAATGGTGCTTTTGTGACAGATTTCCAATTAGTGAATGGCATTTGTTAACTGGGCCCATTTGGCTTTATCTTCAAGGATAATGAAACCCCATCTTTTTCCTCATCCCCTTAATAGACACAATATAGAGTCTTATTGAACAAAAAAAAAAAGAACTGAATGGAGAATGCTCGAAGATTTATAGTTTGGTGAAACTCCTTAGGACTTGTATTTTTTAGAAATTACTGTGGTTTGAGTTCTGTTGCATTAAAACAAGAAATGTATAAAAGTAAGGGGATTTGGCTCATACGGTTGTTTGGAAGAACATTAGTGAATGCTGGAGGTATTGTTCCTGTGGGTATATATTTGTCGAGATAAAAGCAAAATGTGCTTCCCTATGCATGGAGCTGTATTTTTCAATGCATGTGTGCTTTTGCATACATTTGGAGTGTCTTAGAAATAATTTGAAGTCTTAATGAATTTTTATCTTTGTATTTTTTATGGAAAATGCTAAATTAGGGGCACCTCTCTAACACCCCTCAAAATACTCTTTTCTGTCGTGGAACAGAAAATGGTCTGTTTGCACTCATGGAAGTTGCTCCTGCTTCTTATAAAACTCAGAAATCCAAGCTTCTAATGTAACCTTCAGTGCTTGTCACCTGACAAGTACAATTTTTGCATAACTCACAGAAATCAAACACACTTTACTCATTTCCCTGTATGTTGCTTCAGAATTGTTTACTGCTGGTAAGTAAGAAAACATGCTTACAGCCCCTTTTCCACAAATTACATTTTAACTGTGTTGAGAAATAGAACATTCATATTAGATTTTCACAGAATTTATGCATTATCGTTTGTGGAATTAGGGTGGGTTTCCATGTTTTGTCCTTGTTGAGTCCTTTTTTGAGCATTCTTTAGTATTGGAAAGATCAGTATGTGAGGAAGCATAACCACAGGAAAATATTTGCTTTGTTTACAAATGAGTGTTGTGGACATATATCAATATGCACATTTCCTGTGTGAGGTCGTCTCACTCAAAATGGATTCAATATGAGGAGTGTCTTTTGTTACTCATTTTCTGTGGAACGTCCTATAGTTTACTTGGAAATGGTTGGGAAGGCAATGGGAAGCAATCAAAGTATGTCTTTAAATAATTTTAGTAGCCATAGAGTTGAAGTACAGCTTAGCACTTATAACAGCATTTCAAGCAAAATACTCAGAGGTTGTAAAAAATTGTGAAATTCCAAATAAAGATTTAGAAAACTGAAAATTGGGATATTTATTTTTCTGTACTTTGAAACAATACCTATGGAGATAATATTGGCCCCTCTGAAGGGAACTTGCGTCTGCTGCTAATATGGGACTCAGTGTCTGATTATTTGGGACCGTAGTTACTGTGGAGAAGATGAATAATTCCATTAGTAATATTATATGTCAGTGTAATAGTGGAATGAATCTCCTGGATTCTATTTGTAAAGGGTTTTTTTCTACAGTAGTGAGCCAATTACAGTTATCTTTCTGTCCCACTTGTGAAACACTCCAAAGGAAACAAAGCACCATAAAGATTTATCAGGTAAAAGTAATAACAATATCCATCTATCTCCCCTAGGTTTTGAGGAGTGTTGGTATGATGCTCTTAGGATTATGGCAGGATGAAAATGCATTATTACTGTTTGTCTGCTCATGCTCACTATGGAATTATCTTCTGTGCAAATATATGTATTGTTTGTGAAAGGAAGGAAGATAAAAAAACTGAAGTAGCTTCAGGACACAGACTTCCGGGGAGCAGTAGCTGCCTGTGATGACAGAGAGGTCGGTGTGACTGGTTCTTATAGTGAATCATTAGAGGTGATGGGAATAAGGAAAACAAGGCATAATGAAGCAGTACACACAGGGACTGCCATGGAAAGATGTTTAAGAAGAATACTGGAAAGGATTTTGAGGAAACTAAGGAATAAGAAAAGTATCTTTGTTGATTACACTGCAGTGGATTAAAATTTTTGTTATACAGTAAAGCTCTTCAGATTAAAAGGAAAGATGCATCCTAGTGACAAAGTGACCAATAAAGTATTCCCACCATGTGGGCAGATGAAAGCTGCAAGATTTGGCAAGTCTGGAATTATAGTAAGTAATATAATACAGTGCACATGATGACCTTCAATATTCTGGTTCCAGTTGACAACAAGCAGTCAAGTGGAGAGATGCTAAAATAGAAGTAGCTTAAGGAGTCGTTAAAGTGACTTTAGTTTTAGTCTTGGTTCTGCTAAGCTTGAAATAGCAGTGGGTCACCCACGATGAAGTGTTAGAAAGCCATTCAGATATACAGAAGTTATTTGAGTATGAAGAACAGCTATGAATATGTGTCATTAGGACTGGAGTGATAATTGAAGCTTTCTAAATGGAAAAATGTTGCTCAAGGACAGGGAAAGAACGGGTCAGCTCTTTCCTTGGGGGCTGGAAGAGAAAATAAGCATCTTCAAGTTACAAACAGCTTGAATATTTTAAGACTTCACGTATGTTTGATTTCTTTTAGACCCAACCAGAAAAAGAATCTGAATGGCCAGACTCTATGTCATGGCTTTTGAAGAAACTGGAACAGTTGAACTTAGATATTGAAGAAGCTCTGAGTGCTGGCTCTTCTCCCTCCAGTACTCCTTCTTCTAAAAGGCACAAGCAACTGGTAAGAATGTGTATGTGTCATATGGTATGTTCTCTAACATTTAGCTACAACTCTCCTCAAGCCATAGTTTTCAGATAGTTTGTGTTTCTGAATAGGCTGAGGAGCCCAGCCGTAAGGGTTAAGTTAAAATTTTCACTCAATGAAATGAAATCTCTAATTTCATTAGACAACTAATGGTCAAATAACCAGAAATGTTACAGGGTGAAACTTGTAAATTTTCTTAAAATCATTAAGCACTTTTTTTTTGGGGGGGTGGGGGTTATTTGACTGCATGTTTTTCAGAGTAAAATATTGTTAGTTTAAGTGCTAGCCTATTAATACTTGTTATATTTATTTAAAGGTATAACAGCAAGAGAGACATTATCTTCACTGAGTTGAATTAATTTTTTTTTCTTTCTTTTATTTGAATAGTTGATTTAGAGCTGCAGTCCTCTACTTAAGAATATTTTGTGATGACATATGTCATCAATTGATGACAGATTCTCAAGCTTTTATTTTTGAGGGCAAATGGGATTAAAGGAACAATGATATTATTTTAGTAATTTTTGAATAAGCAAGGTTTTTTATATAAGCAAGTAATGGAGAGTGACCAGCCTGAGAAATAGAATTTTTTCTCTGCTTCAGGCTATGATTAAACTCAGTTCTTAATTTTTGTGGATTTTCAGCTCTGAATGTTAGTCTTGGCTTGAAATTTGTGGAAGGTGATCTATTGTGAATGCTTTTGCTGCCACTGCTGCTTCATTTTGTAGAAGTAAATTCTTAAATTAAGCATCTGCATGGATCATCACAATGTAAATGTTAATGTCTCTCTAGGTGGGACATTCAGAATCTTGCACTTTGTAGTTTGTGTTTCCATAGTCTACAGAGAGAGTGTTAGTAACAGAATGACAATGGGTGTTACTCATTTCTTTCTTACTGTACGTGTCAGCAAGTCAGAACCAGCTCTGTCCAACTGTAATTAAAAATAATTTTGTAATTAATTTTCCTATTAAGGGACAGTGTTCTGTCTTCTTGCAGGAGAATGCTCAATGTCTTCTGTCAAAATACAGTGGCATTATAGTCTGCTTTTCTGTCTCAAAGTGAAATCCCAGCCATTAGAATTTAAATACCTCCCATTGTGAGACAGTCTGGTAACCAGTGAGCCAAACACTCATTATTTTATGGCTGTGCCTGTTCTACTAAGGTAAAAGCCATGGTTTGGTTAGGCATCATTCTTCTTCCGTGATGCGTTGAAGATCATAGGATGCGACTTCAAATCCTTTGCTGAAGCGTTCAGTGAAGGGCATGTTGCATGTAAACAACAGAAAAATCTAAATAGTAACATTTTCAAATGAACTTTGATACATAAGGACAGCATCATCAGAAATGGTTGCAGGGAGAATGCCATCACCAACATCCCAGATGCTTGCACTTCTCTTCCTGAAGCCTAATGGCAAGGCATCTTCTGAGTAGAGAGAGGCCAGGACTTTCATCACAGCCTTTTTCCTGAGACATACCCTCCCACCAAAAGCCTGTGCTAGGGTGTGAGGATGTACCTAACAACAGTGCCAAAGTTAATTTTGCTTAATATGATATTTGAGCAGTTGCAGTCCTCTTTATCAGGCCACATCTTCTTCCCACCCTAAAGAGTAGGAGAGATCTCTTCATTTTAGTTGTCTATGGACAGGCAAATATGTGAGTCAGCCACATTTTATTGTAGCCTTATTTGACAAACTGGAAATGACCTTTAAACTTCCAAGAGCCAATTTCAATACAGAAGCTGGACAGGTCACTTAACACAAAGTCTTTCTGACGAGACCAGCAAGATCAGAGCAAGAAAAGAGTCTTGGAAAATCAGTTGTGGAACTGATGATGGGATGCCATTTGCTGTCTCCTGCAAAAGAATTTGTAGAGCAAGGGAATCATCTGCTCTAATTTAAATATTAATGAATAATTTGCCTCAGAATGGGTGGCTTTAGTCTATAGTCAAAGAAGAGATAGATCCTCATAAATCTCTCCTTAAATTTACTGTGAAGAAACAGCTACTGCAGATCTCAAAATGACAGTTGCAGTGGAAAAAATAAGAGTCTGGTTTTCACTCAAGTTGTATGAGTAGTTTATATTCTATCAGTTCATGCTATTTGTACCATATTTCTAACTATAGCTTGTAATTTGTTCCACACATATCAAATGTTTTATTCTCATCACTTACAATGAAACTTGAATAGAAAGAAGGCATATGTCAAACATATGTTTACTAGTAACTGGGTAAGTTTTGCTTCTATAAAATGAACCGCTTTTGTGTTCTTCATATGGTTTTATCCTCAGCTGGGTACTGACACAAGAAATTATGATGGTCACTGGTTTTGGGTGAACTGTTCACCCAAAAGATGTAAGGCTGACTTTGGAGATCTGAGATCTCCAAAGCAGTTAGTTACTGTATGATTGGCAACACGGTTTGTTGGAGTTGCTGCTCTGAAAGTTGGTCTCTTGAGGGTGTGGACAGTTTTTAACGGATGACAGAGTTATTTCTGATGGCAAATACTGTATCTCAGAAATATATTTTGTAATTTAATCACTAGGTTGAGCCAGGTAATTTTCTACTGAAGGATTTTTCACCTATTCATGGAAGTAGTTCTTTGATTTTTTTTTACTCTTTGCATTTTCCTGTTGTGAAGGTATCTATTATTAATAGCACTAATTTGAACAAAATTTTACAGAAGAAGCCAAAATATTTGCTAATGAAAATCGACTGGGTGAATAATTATTATGGGGCCTATTGGGTGAGAGTAGGGAGTCTTGCAGCATTTTGGTGAGCAAATTCAAGGTGTTTTCTAAGACGTAGTAACTTTTACATGAATGCTAAGGGGTGATCTGTTTCTAGATCTGTGTAAACCACGAATGACACTAGTAATTTTTTTCTTGGCAAATATTATGAGGAAGTAGCACTGACTGGATCCCTCAGTAGCTGATCCATAAAAGATACTATAAATAATTGTCTGTAATCAAATTATTTTCTGAAACATTCTCACACCAATGTTATAAACACATGATTTAAGTGCAAAAAGCTGTACTGTCTGATTGTACTAACAGCAAAATTGCTAGGTTTTGGAAAAACATATTTAATAGTTCCACTCCTCTAGAATCTGTACCTTTCCTATGAAAAAGATCTTTCTTAGCACTATAGAAGGAGGCACTTTGTATATGAAACATCAGAAATAAATCATTCTTGCTGCAGTGTGTTTCCCTGTTGTTTAATGTATCTGCTTCATTGCCACTTAATATCTTGTAGTCGGTTTCAGTACATCTTAAGTACAAAAATCACTTTTTTTTCCGTTTTAGTTCTTTATTATTCATGAATGACAGGGAAATGCTGTTTGATTATAATTACCCCATCTTATTTTAGAGATATGACTTTCATTGAACAAAACTTTAACTCACACATTCATTTAATTCTTTTGCATTAGTATATTGTCTTCAAACTTTTTGGGGGTGGCATACTAACTCTTTTGTCACCTTTTCAAAGCCTCCTCATTTTACATCCCTGCAAAATATACTAACTGGGAACTGGGCAGTTACTGTTAAAGATCAGCAGCAAATTTGTCACCTTGTGGAAGGGAAGAGCCTAAAAATGGGCTGATTAGAATGATTGTACCAAACAGCTTGGGACTGCTCTGCAGTGCACCCACGATCCTGTTTCCCTGATTGTCTGTAGTATGAATTCTGCTGGACTGCAGCATGTATTGCTTCTTGCTCACTCATCCAGTTATTCCTTGGGCAAACCAGGATATTTGGGGGAATGTTGTATAGCTGGTCTCTTCCTGACACTGCATTCTGTGTGGGCCTGGAGTTAGGACATCCACCTTTTAAAAAGTGGTGTGGGAGTGAGAACTCCCCAGGTTTCGGGGAATACGGAAAAATGGATTTGAAAAGTTCAGAGTCTATAATTTCAAAATGGGAATTTGCTGGGTCTCTGTTTAATATACAAAAGTAAAAATGAAATAAAGTTAAAAGATAGTTTTAAATAATTTGAATAAAACTATTTCTCTTTCTACAAAGTGATTCAGTTCCTTTAAGTTTAGGAAGGTGTACTACTATTGATTAGTTCTCCAGTTGTGTATACTGCATGGTAAGGAAGCGACTTCCCATAATGGCTGGATGTCTAACTTAGCAAAATGTAAAAATGATGCAGCAGGTGCTTTTAAGGAAAAAAGATTGAAACCAAATGTTTGCCTTACATAAGAGGAAAAAAAAGGCTTTGAAAGGATAAAATTCCAAAATTTTTATCTTAGAGTTCACATTAAAAATATTTGTGACTTGCCTTTATTTATAGGGTTGTTTAAATTCTCTTACAGTGCCCTGTTCAAGTAGAAACAGGCTTTTATGGAGATCATAAAGAAAAAGGATCTTGGAAAAATAGAAGAGGAGACTACCAGGATCTAGATTGTTTACCTTACCAAGTGTCAACTGGAGCACGACCTAAAACTCATGTAAGTAGCTACAACATTATCTGACTCGGAGGTTCAGTAACCCCAAAATTTACTATGTATGATTAAAATTGTCTGTGAATTTCTTCAAAATAATTTATTCCACACATACCAAATGTTTGATTCTTGCAAATATTGCACCACACGGAGAGTTTGGTTTGTAAAGGTACAGTTAAAAGTTAAATCAGACTTCAGTTAATGAGACTCCAGGGCTATGGGATTCATCTAACCTGATTTTAGACCACTAATGAAAACTTCTACATCTGAACTAGTCACTTGGGTCACCTTCATAGTCAATGGAATGAAACAGACACTTCTAAAGAGTAATTCATCTGAAGGTACCATGATGGATTCCAGGCATCAGGGCCACTACCACAGCTTTTTCTTCATGGCTTGTTTTAGAAGTACACCCTTAGGATTTTTTAGCTTGGCTGTTGGCTATGCCCAATTCATGGTGAATTCCACACCACAAGCCTGAGCGTTCTGCAAGCCTGAGTGTTCAGCTCTGGAGTTTTAGTTAAATCCTATTTCTAATCAATAATAGCAATATTTATGTGGTTTTTTTTTTTTTTTTACAAGGTGATGCTGTAGCCTGCAATCAAAGTCTGTCAAAATCCATCAGAAGGTTTTCTTAAAAGGCTTTGATTTACTTTCCCAATAGCTAAATGTAAGCTACTTTAGGATCGGTATCTTGGTTCAGAAATGCAGATGGTTTCTTCTCTCTGTTTTAAATTACTTGCTTGCCAGCAGTACTTGTGATCATCATGCAACATAGAAAGGGGCTGCACTGTATTGAATCAAAGGTACTTATAGCACTGTGTCAGTGACCTGTGTTGGATATTCAGGAAAGAAGTGTAAGGACATGGTAAGCAGATAGCAAGCCATCTAAACTTCCTTTGAGGTATTTATCATGCTGGCACATTGAAGCCAGACACTATATTGCATTTTTGTAATTAATAGCCCCTAAGGGTTTTTTTTGCCTCTGGCTGTGTCTTTTGTACTCATTTGTATTCATTTGTTCTTTTGATATTCAGTGTCTCGTAGCAATGGGTTCCAAAGTTCAGTTGTGGAGTAGGTGCTACCAACACCTTTTTCTTACTGTAAATTTGTTACTGAATTATTATTTTGGCTGTAATTCTTCTACTGGCAAAAACTGAATCTCAGGCATCTTGTAGGAAGTAGTGAATACCTGAGGCGGTTGTTTTGTTTTTTTCCCCCCAGCAAGTGATTGTATGTATTATTGAATTACATTTTTCTGCTTATTTTACAATCATTCAACATCATGAGGTCCTCTTGCAGCAATATGCAGTCAGTTTTTGTTTTTGTTAACCTCTGTAGCTGAATATCATCAGAAAACTTTGTCCCTTTTTATTCCTCCATTTCCCAGTTCATTTGTGAGTGTATTGAACATATGTCCATGAGACTGTCAGGTAATATCCATCCACTGTAAAAGAAAATAATCAATTATTCTTAACCTTCTTTTTTCACTTTTAGTTAGCAATGAAAATCCATTTTTATTTCTTGATATCTTTTTTGTAGTTCTTCCTTCATAGTATAGTTTGAGTTTAAGGATGACTTCATCAGAAGATTTTTGAAATGGAAGTGTATCAGTCAAATTGCCTCTATCTGCATGATCATTCAAAGAAATTGGCCTCCAAAATCCCAGTTATTCTAACCCATTATCCTGCATTACTATCCATGTGTTCTTAAGCATACTTTCTGGCAATTTTCTGCCATGCATATCAGTTCTACTGGCACCTCTTCCACAAATGACCTGAGGCATTTCCAGACATTGGCATCGCATATGCCTCTCTCTTTTCCTCCTCTCCCTAAGCCAATAGGTGTTAGCAGTAATTACACATTAAGCCAATAGCTCAGCAGTTCTCTTTCTCTGAATGAGGTGCTTATTTTAAGTTATTTAAGCAATTGTGATTAAAGCAAAAGCTAGTATATTAAAGGTATCCTGAACACTGTCATATTCATCTACCAAAGAATGGCATGCATGCCACCATAAAAATTCTCTACTTCATTAAATGAACCTGCTTCTGTGCACTGAAAAGGAAATTTGAAGGTTGGCTCCACTTGCTTGCTAATTGAAAACATTATTGTCTTCCCACTAGCTATTTCCTTTCCTTGGGAAATAAGTTTGCTATTTTCCATTTCTGCAAAAGCACGAACATTTGTTCTGATTTGTTGCTTGTTCTAGTTGGAATAGATAACAGAATTAATTAAAAAGAAACTTGCCAACTTTATTTGTTTTTTACCTTGGCCAAATGTTCAGGCACATACAAGTATCACAAGAATCTCTGCCTTCCCACTAGTACTATGTAAATATTTTTGAAGTGATGTTGCAGTAATACTGTTGTTTGGCTAGCGGTGTGTGGGAGGAAAGGCAGAGAAAGTAAGTTTTAGGGATTTTTTTTTTCTTTTATGAAGTCTCCTTTTCTCTTTTTGTTGAAAATCAGGAAATACTAGTACGATAAAGAGCAGTTCTACAGATCATTGTCAGTACAGTCCGTGCATTGTATTCATCAGTTTTGTAATAGTGGAGTAAGAGCAGGGTAATGCAGAAAGTACAAATGTTTCTTAGGGCACCGGTGAGTCTAGAAACCTACTGAAGGCAAGAATTTCTTGAGAAATTAATGACCTGGTTTTTAATTGGACAGTGCTTTAGATTAGGAATAAATGTTGAAACTGGGTGTTTGCAAATGGCATTCGGGAGAGCTGATCATTTACTTTCTTCAAAGTGCTGCTTTAGGTGCTCTTTTTTTGGCAAATTCAAATAATGCCATGTCTAGCTCCAGGCACGCAGTTTGCATGAGTCTGTCATATCGCTCCAATACACAGATTTTCACTGCTTATTCCTTAACATACAGACTTTTCCATAATTTTTAAAAAGGGCATACTGAAGTTGCTTTTATTATAGTAGAAGGGACGGTCCAAATGACAGAAGATCTAATTCCTTCCATGTCACACTGCAGGCCACATCTGTTTAACTCCCATGATCCAGATGGTATAATGCATAATGTGGGAGTAACACAGAGGTAAATCAGACCTCTTGTATTTTGATTATCCAGTTTTTCTTCTCTTCCAATTTTTTGTGAGTTAGGAGGTCCAAAAGAACTTACCTGTCTCCACTCCCCAGGAGCTCATATACCTAAGATATTTAAAGAAACAAATACTCTAAGTTATTGAGATTAGCAAATATAACAGAGAAGACCAGTTCTAGAAATAGCAGGAATGCTTCAATTCAGGAATAATATGTAGAGATTAGGCAGGACACAGTTGTTCAATTCTCAGTAGAAGGTGGTTATGTTAGCTGCACACTTTCAGGATATCAACTAGACCTACAGCCTAAAAGATGCAATGATGGGTTCTTTGGCAAACTCGTCACAGTAGGTGTGCTGTTTATATGCCTGTTTGTATGACTTGCACTTCTTAAAATATTTTGGTAGAATGAAAAAGCATGTCATGGGTTTAGGGCTGATGTCTCCTGTCCTTCCTTCCACCCACCAGGCTGCTTCACTGAAACTTTCTTTTTGAGGTACTAAAGGAAATATGTACCTAAGGCAGCAGGAAAGCCAGGTGCCTGAGAGACAAACAGCAAAGTTTCACCTGACAATTGGTGATGTTTGTAAGTCCATGTCTACATTATAGAGCTTCCATTAATGGAGAGGAAAGAGGCCATCTACAGCAAGATACACCTTGCCTTGAAGTAGTTGCCTGAATGTAGGTCTCTTGTTGAAGTGCTTTGTACCCCCAAAGTGCTGGTGTTGCTTGGTCAATTATCTGAAGAAGTGACTGCCCAAGGCATCAGGGCATAGAGCTGGATAAGCTAAATACCTCCCAGGGCATATAAATTACAATCTGGCATTCGATGGGCAGTGCCTGCCTCTCTATGCTCTGAGCAGAGAAAACTTAGATAGTCTAACTTAGGAGTCTGATACCAGGTGGTGTGAAAAACCCATCAGTAAACACCTTCTAGCTCTTGCAGGTAGCACAGTATCCTCTGTACTATGCACTCTGTGAATGAGCAAGGAAACAAAACTTCATATATTGGTAACAAGAGCTTTTTCCTTTATCTGTTGTAAGTCTCCTTTTTTTTTTTTCTTTTTAAGTAGAGTTGAGGAGTGAAGTTTTGATGTCTGCTGCTTTGGTGTGACAAATGGCTTGAGCACACGAAATCAATAGGGTTAAAATTAATTATTTTACAGTTTGGGGGATGTTTTTAGCCTGGATTCTCAGTCTGATTCACTGCTCAGACATGATTATGTAGGCTGCTGCAAGAGAGGGTCAGAGTGGCTGGAGATGAGGCAGGGCAAACTGCTTCCTTCACATCGGTGTCAACTTCTGGTAGTTTAAACTGTTTGTGAACTATAGTTTATCTGTGCTAAGCCACTTGATTCAGAAAATGCACTGCCTTGTAACCTACATGACTGAAATGTTTATGATTCCTTTAAGATTTTTTTCTGAGAAATGCTAGTTGGTGCTATAAATAGTGTTTCAGAGTTTAGGTTAGAGGTTCCAGAGATGTCTGATATCTTCTGACATTGTTTAGAAATATAAAACTAATAGGGTAGTAATCTATGGCTATGGTAGTCATTATCTCTCTGTAGTAAGTGTAATGCTTGTCTGACCCTCTGACATTGTTTGAGGTGGAGAAATTAAAAAATAAAAACAGCTGAAACAAAGTCAGAATCATTGGGTTTCTCATGCACGACTTGTTCAATATTGCTGGCCCTGGACCACCAGGGATCAGAGATTATTCCATTAGTGAGCATGTGTGACAAGCCTTTTATCAGATAGCTGCCAGCATCCAGGGCAGAAAAGGCTATCATGTGGCAACTCATAACAGTTTTTACTTTCTCTAGCACTCTTTGGAATTTTGAGGATCTTAAGCTATTCACGAGCCTTGAGCTGATCCTTCATGTCTCCACAAAATATGTAAACAGTCTTAATTTTACATCTGAGATTAGACGTGCCTAAGTCTGACTCTGAAATAAGTTTCACACACTGTCACTGCTGGATACAGTCATAAATTTGTCAGTTCATGGTACAATTTATGGCAGCAGTTACATACATTATCTAGTAGGGTGTGTTTCCCAAGATGAAGATTAGGCAAATCATGCTTCACTTTGACCTTGCACCCCATTGACAAAGTTGATAGTAAAGCCCCAAGAAGACTTGTGCAATGTCTGGGCAGAAGTTTCTTATGCCCTTCCTGGTTTTGGGCTACTTTGTATGACCCACAAAGTGCAAGAAGATAAAGTAAGAAGCCTAGACCTGAGGGATCAAGACATAGCATTTAATGCTCCATTTCCTCAATGAGTTGGTGTGTTTAAAGACACAGTTATTTGGCTTTGTTGGAGCTGAAGATTTCTGTCTATACTTCAATAAATGCACTTGTAAAAGTAGCATAGCTCATGCAGAAGAGGTACAGAAATTTTTGCAGAAATCAGGTTTTCAGTGACTTTCTCAAAATCTCAAAACCATCTGATTGGTTGCAACATGGTCAAGAGCAGAATCTATATACAGTCTCTGGTTTTCTTAGCAGATCATCTTTCCTCATAAAGAGTGCTAGCTCCAGTTGTTCCCATTCTTGAAAAAACAAATTTCAAACTGTGTTCTTTAGTCATGTGAATTGCTTTCCTCTTTATCCTTAATGTTGCTGTGAATTGTGTCAGCAAAATAGCTCTCCAGTACAGATGCAGGTAGCTTGAAACCTTGTCTTTGCATAATTTTTCTTCATGTGTTCAGTACTTAATCCGACCAGTATCCCACTGGGACAGAGGCCTGCTGAAGCAGTCAGGTAAGGTGACCCACTCCACTTCCATCTGTACCCCAATATGGTGGATTTTCTTGCCTCTGAACAGGAGGGCTGCCTTCCTGCTCTTCCCTTGCTCTGCCTGCACAATGAGGACATTGAGACACCCTTCTTTCCCAGGAGTGCTCTAGACTTCCACTCATTTCTGAGATGATCAGGTGCTCCTGGAAGACAGAATCTTCCCTGCTTTAAGACTTAGTTTCTTGGTAGTAAAAGAATATTCATTGCCCAGGAAGAGCCTGTACTAACTCTAATGAAAATCACTAATAGGGAGCGAAGGACAGATGCCTCCCTTCCTTCCTGAGAACTGTATAGTCCAATATCTATAATACTCCAGGCTTTCTCATCCACTTTGTTTCCAGTGCACTTGGCAGCACTCTGGCCAAAGTCTGCTCCTAGCAAGGACTGGCTGCAAACATAAGAGCCTAGCGTAGCCCCTTCTCTTCCCTTTTGTCTTTATTCCCTCCTCCCAACAGTCAGCTCCTTCAGTGGGGAAATTTGATGAAAAAAAACTTTTGCTCAAGATAAAGGCAGTTTAATAAAGCAAAGGAAAAGGTTGTGCATCCAGAAGCAAAAGAAAACAACATTTATTCTCTACTTTCCATTAGCAGGCAATTTTCAGCCTGGGAAGCAGGGGTTCAGCACATGTAATGGTTGCTTTGGACAGATGTCATAACAAAGGCCCTTCCCTGCTTCCTTCTTTTTTCTCTTAGCTTTTAATGCTGAGCAGACATCATATGGTATGGAATTTCCCTTTGGCAAGCCTGGGGCAGCTGTCCCAGCTGTGTCCCCTCTGAAGAACTTATCTACCCCCAGCCCACTGGCCTGTGAGAGTCAGGGGGTGCAGTTGGAGAGCGAGCTTCATGTTGTTCAAGGGCTGCTCAGCAGTAGCCAAAACACTGGCATATTATCAACAGTTTTCTAGCTACAAATCACAGCCCTATTGAGGGCTACTATGAGGAAAATCAACTCCATCTCAGCCAGACCCGATACAAATATTTTTTTTTTAATTAATTGCTTGATTCCATTTTTTTTCGGACAAAAATGCTGTCATCATCTGAAGATTATAATCCTAATGTAGCTATGCAGCATTTAAAATTACTTTGAACTGCTATGGTTAAATCCCTTGATCTATGAAAATATTTATTTAATTTAAAATTACATTAATGGTATCTTTTAACACAGTATTTTGCATCAAATTCATTATTTTAATTTATTTTTCGTAAGGATTACCTGGAGGCTGGGGACATGCTTTGTGTATTTTATTTTTAAAACTCATTGAGTTATCTGTGTAAGAAAGGAAAGAGCTGTCTTATTCATAAAACACCATTGAAAAATAATTTTAAAATGTTTGATTATTCTCAAATGGATGTAGACAAGATAATTTATATATATTTTTTTGTATACAGTATAAAATAAAATTGAAGTTTCCGACTCATTTTGGAGTAAAGTTCATTTAATGTAGTTCAAAAGGTATATGAAGTCCAACTCTGTATCGAGAGGAGACTAGAATTGGTTATTTTTGTTGCTTGGCAATACACGGCTATTTATGTAGTTCAAACTGATAGTGTCTGTTCATATTGCAAGAAAAGCTTTGAACAAGGGAGGAACCACAGGAGCAGTTGGGAAATAGAGGTCACCCGCCTCTGCAAGCGCAGCCAGCAAGTCCACCAGGGATGGCAGTAGCAGCAGAGCAGCTGGGCTTGCTGATGATTTTGCCAAAACCCCATGAGCAGAGACTGCCAGTGAAATTTATTGAGTGAGCACTTTTCTGAGCCAGGCCAATCCCTTTCTCATTATAACTGTCCCAAGCTAACACAGTGAGATTTGCCATCTAGTTTCAGCTGTAGTGTCAAAATAAGAGCTGCAGACTGGCATTGATTAATTAGTATATACATCCCAAATTAATCCTACGTGTGCTACTTGACTTTTAGAGACGTATTTATCATATGTAAATTGAAATATTCTATAATGACATTTGTTGGTATGTTAATTTTCAGATCTGCTGACTGAATTCTTTTGCAGAAACGCTTCAGTGTTGTATTTCTGATAACACTGACTGTTTGCAGGAACACAATTTCATTTCATAATAGTGCAGTCTTGCTAATAATAACCACTAAACTTACTGACTTATATTTCAGTGTTAGCACACAGCCTCAGAAATGCATGGCTTTTCAAGACAAACTGAAATGTCCTGATTTTTTGTCCGTAGAGATGAGATTCAAGTTGTGAAAATAAGAATCTCTATACGTGCATAACCGGAGGTGATTGGGAAGCATACCAGTAAATTATACCATGCCTATGCAAATATAAAGAGAGAGAACCTCACTTCCATGCAGTTTACTTTGTACTCAGTGAAGTGCAAAAGGGAAACAATTCCCTCTCTTTTCTTCTCTTTGCATGATTCATACCATCCACTGGGCTCATGCTTCTAGATGCAACATACGGTTTATATAATCGGGTGACAGTACAATTTTCTACTGTGTTTTATAGCAGCGACAGGAAAGAACAGATTATAGAGTGCACCAGCTCCCACGGATGAGAATGGCAGGAATGTGCTGGATTCAACTCTGTGAGGCCGTCTCTTGTATTTTTGTTTGTGCGATTGGTTGAGCACAGTTTTCTTCAGGGAAGTATGTACAATCATACCTTATGAGTCTCCCCATCTGGTTAGGGGTTTGCATTTTCTTTTTTCTGGCCCTGTGATATATTTGTTACAACAGCATGAAAGAAAAAAGAGTGAATATGTTTTATGTTATGGTTTTACCATAATTCCTCTTCTAGAGTAGCTATTACTCATTTTCTTCATCTTGACCTCTGTTTTAGTACTTCTGTAATTTTTATTCAGGCAGGGTTTTCCCAGCTATTTCTCATGTTGATCAGACGGCTCATGATTGAGATGGAGCCTTTGACTTTTACAATTGTTGTTCACAGCAAGAGCAAAGCAAAGGGATTCAAATATTACCAGAGATGTATAATTAAAAATGTGTCCTGCCTGTGCTGACAAAGTGCTTCTGTGGCATTTCAGAGCTTGGGCAGAGTCAGACCCCTGGTCCCACTTAAGCAGTGGTGCAAAGGTCTCTCATAATACCAGCCTCTGGCTCTTTGTGCTCTGGAGAGCCTGTAGGCTGCTCTTGCCTGTTTCCCACGCCGAGGAAGAAGGAACTTCCATCTGTAACACACCAGAGACAGAGGCCGGCACAATGCACAGGGAGAGCATTTTTTATGCAAATGAATGGAGCAAATTGTGCATCCCATCTCTCTAGCAGAGATAATCCCTCTCAAGGTACAACTTTTTCTTGTGCTTCTACTGGGAGGAGGCAGCTTTGCCCAACCGCCACCCCCTTGTCCTGGGATGTATGTAGCCCTTTGTGAAAATGATGTGCACTTACACAAGGGAAGTACAACTTCAGAAAAATTATTTGGTGAAGTTTTCTATCTTGCTACCACTCATATGACCTTTTTTTTTGTAAATTCCCAGAACTGAACACAGAGTGATAAAGTACTGATTTTGAGATTAATTGTTCGATGGGTCTTGCTGATAATACACTGTAGGAGAAAGGTCACATTATTTGAAGCAGCCAAGTGTCATAATGATGACCTTCCTTAAATCGGTATTGCATGCATTATATTACAATTTACAATCATTTGATACGAAACCAGAGTGCTCAGAAATAAAAGTGGCTGAAGCTTCTTTATTGCAAAATGTCCTAATACAATTTTTCAGATGAACCACTCAATTAAAGCTTGAGAATGTTTTGGGTTAGCCAGCAGGCTGCAAATTGGACTGAAAATTTCCGGAAGGACTTGCATGTCTTAAAACTTGAGCTAACAAATTGGAGTTTGTTTCAGTGCAAACTCACAGTCCTAGATGCAGAGGTAGCACAGCCTCAGAGAGGAACTGGAGCAACCTGCAGTCTGAGAGACCTCAGGAGGACTTCTGGGCTATTGCTCTTTACCACATCAGAATCACCTATACCTGTGTCACCCTGATATAAGCTTGTCTGGCATTTTTTTTAAGACCCCCACTGACAGACTATAGAGCCTGTTCAAATGATTCGTTTCAGTACCCCAATGATCATTAGAAAATTTTGCTGTGCTTTCTTAGTGTAAAATGTCTTCTTGTGTTCATCATCAGTATGCAGAAGAAGTTATGTTCTTGTTTGCCTTCTGCTTTCCCTCTGCAGGTCAGTCTGGTTCATCTAGCTTTTTCTTTTAGGTCCTGGTTTCCAGACTCCTTGTTTCATCTAGTGTCTCAACCCGCACACTAAATATTAATTTGAGCATGTTCAGAGCTGGTTACATGTCTCACAAGTTCATCTGGAAAAAATACCAAAAAGACTTTTAGCAGTTGAGGCCATTGCGGAATCTGGGCTCTCTGTAATGCCCATGGGACTGGAGAGTTGCACAGACACTGAAGTGGATGTTATCCTTCATGTTCATTTTCATCTTCTCCACAATCATGGTTGCAAAAGTCACAGTTCCATTAATGGTATTAATTCCTATAGCCTATTTGTCCTTGCTCCTGGAGTATCCTAAGAAACGTGTTTCAGTTTGTTTGTGTAAATTGACTAAAATTAATCCATGGCTGTGCCTACACTACAAAGGATCCCTGTACAGATAAATAGAAAATTCATCAAAACACAGTTCCTGCCAGATTGGTTCCCAGGAGATTTGCAGCCTGATTCAGGTGAAAAGGGAGTCCTATTCTCTTTTAAGTTCCTAGGCTGAATGCCTCCTCACTCCCTTCACTAACTCCGGCACAGCAGGAAGCTCTGTTGATAGAAGGCGCATGGTACCCTGGAGCAATCTGGAATACCACACGGGCAGAGGAGGGTGCAATGTGGTCAGAGCGACAGAGGTGATGAGAAGACTGGTGCAGGAAGGCTGGCAGGACCTCAGCAGGTGGCACTCTTCCCTCTGCATCAGCGTGGGGAGGGAGCCGCTCCCAGCAGTGCACAGCATCACTCTGCTGACACACCAGCTCAGGATGCAGTGTGAAATCCAAAGCCTTGACCTCTTTTGATCGCCAGGGTTTTTTATGGAGTCGTCCTGGATTCATGTATAAAAATAGTTTACTAAAGGTTCTTGAAATTTCAGCTCAGATAATCTGCCTAATGAGATGTCTATCTATAGCCATGGCTCTGTAAATTATTCGTTGCTCCTTGCTCAGGCAGTGCAATCCTAACACAACTGTACTTTGATGTCAGACATCACTGTCTTTCTCAACAGTGGTGATCCTGGACTGTACAGTTGGAGCATTTTGAGATGCAAATCCTTGTATTCTTACAGAGTGTGTTCTGTGTTGTGCTGGCTTTTTAGCCAGTCAGTCAGTCTGTTTGCAAAGTGAATTTAGTGAGAGCTTAAACAACTAACATAAACTCAAAATGTAACATGGTATGATTGTACCCTTACTTTTTAATGAACTCTTTAAACAGGGAACCTGATTTGGGTGATTAAGGGTCTCTTGTTCACCCTAGCCCTTGTGGCAAAGTAAAGAAAAGAAAAAAAGTTTTGGCAATAAATGGTTATAATGAGTTTTAATCCCCAAGCTGTACCTGTACCAAGGCCTCAAGGATTTCTTGCCTGCTTTCTTTAAGTGTTGTTTTCTGAAGATACTTCTGAAGTTTCACCAAGGACTTGCCTTTGATTCCTTGTATCACAGCAGGAATTCAACCCAGGGTCAGGATTGTCTGATTCTTCGCTGACAGAGGCTTGCACAGTTGTTGACTTTGCTTAACTGAGGAGACTCTTTTTGTTACAATCTCTTCAGGGGTTTTGGGTAGTAGGTAGCTCTGAGTCGATTTATTGGCATTTCTCTCCTCAGGGTATGTTTTTATTAAGACATATCAGAAGAATGACTTTTTCTGCTAACCACTGCTTTTCTTATATGCACCTCTTTGAGAGGGCTCCTTAAGACATTTAGCTTGAGTATACTTGCCATGTTCTACTGGGTGGCCTTTTATACTGAGAGAGATTGATTTTGGTGCCTAACTGTCCATCTGTGTATGCCTCTGTGATGTGGAGTTCCAGCTGCTGTGAACTGATTGGAATCCCATCAGCAAGAATAGCTTGTGCCTCTTGGGAAAACAAAACGTTTTTCTGCTCCCCAGAGTCCTGGGTAGTCTGCATTGTACCTGTAGCTCCATTCCTCTTGGCTGGTCTATGTGTCACACACTTAACTGTCCTCCTCCAATGCCATTCTCTTAGGATGTGGCAAATGAGAGTATGGTGGGTGTTGCCGATTGTCTGACACAAGCTACATTGGGACAGTGAATTTTTTTTCTGTTGTCGCTCCGTTGGAAGTTTGTGGCCAAGCTGCCCATGCAGTCACTGCCTATTGGACAAGACTGATCTTTAGTGAGGAGTCTTACAGAGGTGGCTGCAGAAGAAGTAACTCAACCTTTCTCACAGTGGCTGAAGTGGTGGTGTCCCAGGAGTGTACATCCCTCGTTTGGGTGGGCTTCCTGGGGAGTGCTCTCAGAGGAAGATTTACAGCAGGTATAAACATGATATAATCTTTTCTGAGAAATATCTATAATATCCATTAAATATCCATAATTCCCAGATCATTTGAGATACAGGCCATAGTGGTTGAAGTTCAAGATTAATTTTTTTCACAATATCAGAGGTTCAAAAGGTTCAATGATAGAAATTAATTCCAAGGCTTAATGCATGATCTCAGACTAAACTAAAAACCTGTAGTAAGGACTAGAGTATGTCCAGATTCCCCTGAAAATAAAGTCATCTGGGCCAATCTTGATATCAAACCACATTGATAGGAAGTGCATGTGCATGGTAGACATGCTTATATCAAACAAGTCTGTGGTAGGTTTTTTCCCCTTTAAGACATGTAATACTCTAGGATACTAAAAATTATGTTAAAAAGGTCCCCTCAAGCTCCTAAATGAATTACTGGTATCAGACATCCTCCATCTCTGAAGACATCAAGGTCATTATGGGGTAAACAAAAATTACGTGGGAAACTAAATTCATGTACCATATGGCACATCTAAAATGCACACTAATTTGAGGAGAGGGTTTGCTGAAAACAAATGTTACAGCAAACCAAGCTGTAAATTTTCTATAGCTTTGAAAAATCACCATGAAAGAAATAAGAGGACAAAACACTAAAATGTTTACCCTGTCCTGCTTTTTGAATGTAGGTTTGCTTGTATTATTTTCATTGTGCATAAGCAGACATGAGACCTTTTCAACTATAAACTAACGATGATTAGCATTTTAGTGTAGGGACCTGAAAGCATTCTGTAGACATGATTGAATTCACACCCAGTGTTTGCTGATGGGCATTTCTGTAATAATACATTTAATCTGATTCTGGAATATTCACATTCCCTCCCATGTAAGGAGAAAGACAGCCACATGCAAAGAGGTGAATTGCAATATTTAAGTTTTCAGACCTAAGAAGGACACTTAGTGGTCTTCACTGTCTTCATGTTGTAGATGGAAGGCAGAAGGTCAGAATGCAAGTGTTTGCCCAGCATCCTCCATGAGGTCTCTCACAGTACTGAAAGGATCGACCAGGTCTTTTGATCTTCAGTCCTCACTGTCAGTCACAAGATTGTCATCCCTGATGTGCCGGACTCCCTTGTGTACTCCCATCAAAACTTGCTTTGCTTCTTCCTACCTAACCCAGAATACACAAAATGCCATTATTTGCAATACTATTTGCTCCTTCAAACTTGAAATACAGTAAGGTACATCTTGAACCTTGCTGTCTGAGGCATTCAGGTTACTGTGATAGATGTCCCATGAAAATCAGTGTAGTAGCACTTTTTAGTGACTCAGCATCCCAATAACATGGTTGACAGCCAGTAGCAGCCTCCCAGTTTACACTCAGCTCTGTCTGCAAAGGTTGCATTTGCAAAGCAAAGTCTTCTGGCAGCTAAGAAGATCCCTCACTCGGCTGGAGGACATGGCTGAGGGTCCTAAGGGTAACAGTTCCCCCAGTCTGACTGACAGGTACACATTTGTGGTGGGCATTTCAACACAGCAGATCCCAGGACATCCTGGTTTGCAGTGTGTATCGTCTGGCAATTCTCATTCAGTGGATCAGCAGTTCATCTCCTGGAAAGGCCTGTTCTTTCTCTTTTTGGTTTTGGCTGGGGTTTTTTTTGTTTTGTTTATTGGGGGGAGAGGGGGCAGTGTTCTGTTTTTATTGCTTGTTTTGTTATTTTCATTCTTTAGAGTCTAAAACAGGGAAAGTGCAAGCATAAATGAGGCTGCTGGGACCCACACATTTAGTTGCACAGATCAGCCATCTGCTTTGCATGCTCTACCATCACTCCTTGTTATGCACTTATTATGGGAATATTTATTCTGTGAATGACTAGCTGTTTGCTCTTGATATGCTTCCATCTGCATATAAATTTGTCAAACCACTCCCCTTAGGCATATGAAAGTTTGGCTTTCCCTTTAAGGTGGCTATAATTATACAATTAGATTTGCCATATCATCATCAGCGTGCTCAGCTCCTGCATCCACTGCAGGATGCACATGTGGAAGATGGGCTGGGAAAAACAATTTGCACAACTTCTCGGGTATGAAAAAGGTTGAGTTTTAGAGTGACAGCCAGTAGAGATGAAACCTGTGTAGGAATTGTGGAAGCCTTAGAGGTAACAATATGGTAAAAATAACTGGGGATGAGCCGTAGACACATCTGGGTCTAAATAAGGGCAGTGGATTGCTAGGAATGCTGAAGGGGCCCTGTCGGATGGTGTGTGTCCCATACCTGGCAGATTTGCCTTCATTGAAACTCCCAGTAAGCTATGAGGAGAGCTATGTGAGGAGAAGACCCCATATGCGCCTTCCTTCTGAGAGGATCCAGAATAAGACTGAGTTGCAGTTAAGGGTGGGAAAGACAGGTTCTGATTCCTGAATTATTTAAACTTTTCAGAGTTTCACAGTTCATGTACCATGCATGCAGGAGAGAAAAAGCAACCAAAGTAAAGATGGCTTGGGATGTAGGGTTTTGTTTGCTTGCTGTGTGCTGGGTTTTTTTTGTTTTTCCTGCAGCAAATGACTCAAAATTACTAAATAGTATTTTCTCACTAACTCTGCTCCTGTTAAATTCTAACTGAATCCTAAGAGACCAGGCCAGATCCTCAGCAGCATCCATCACATTTGGTATGTGGTACCACTTTTCTTGACTAGCTTGAACTTCCAGAAGTCATGTGCTTTTGAAAATCAATTATTATCCTTCTCATGCTAATCAATATGGTAGCATTTTGTCTTCAAAAAACTTTATCCCAGAAGCATGCATGTTTTAAGTGCTTGCTGGAGACCCAGCTATCCCTGGGGAAATTTTGTGTTTAGGCATATCTCACTTTAAATATTTTTTGAAATAAACACTTTGCTTTGTCTTGTATATGAGTTATACCCGTAATGACTTCTGGTTCTGAGTTTCCTTTCTCAGCATTTCCTCCCCCCAGAGTTCTCCTGATGATAATGCTGCACAGTGTGGGAATGAGCCTATGTATTTACCTGACATTTTGCCAATGTGCTGTTATGCTGCTTTTTAAAACTAATGCCCTGAATCTCTCATTGTGAAGATCAAAACCTACTCCTCAGCAAAGCATACGGTAGATCAAAATCTCAGTTTCAGGGATGGATATAGCGAGGCAGTGAGCACTGGGCTTTTGGGGGATGCACAGGTAAAACATAAGGTACAGTGGCTTACTGGAGGCAGTTCAGTCCCTGAACGTCCTTCAGCACAATGAGCTCCAGCAGGCTTTGGCACAAAATTGCAAGAGCTTTGAAGAATGCAGCAACTCTACTGATGGCTGTGGTGAAGGCATCTGTTTTCTCTGTTTTGCCCACCTTACCCAAGGAACTCTTGTTAAACTGTGCATATTGAAAGACAGAAGATAGAGCAGGGATTTTCAGGCATAATGGCTTTTATTGTTGAAGATCGTCTTTTTTGATGTTGTTGTTGTTGGTTTTTTACCTCCCGAGAAGATGTTGGTTAGAATTGTGGCTTGTTTGTTCTGTTTGATTCGTGGCTTTTGAGTGAGTATATTGATGTTACACAACATCCTATCATTAACTGTTCTTTTGAAGGTTCTCTGCAAGTGTTTTGCAAATCATTGCTACATTATAGGCTCACCGTTGGGACCAATAATTTAAGACATACACTTGCAACTTAAAATTGCTTTGCATGTAATGGGAAAGCAGGCAAAATTGTGGCTACTTGAATATTTGAGAACAGTGTTGTCAACATGGTGTAAGAAGACACTGTGCAAATGAAGGTTTTAGTTCTAGTCCTGCAGGTCTGCAGATACATTTGTTCCCATGGAGCTTTGCAGGAGCCCTTCCACAGGAATTCCACAGAGCCTGGGGAAAAGTTCAGCAGCATCACAAGCACCTAGACCATAGGTTCCCAACTTTTAGATAATTGATATTGGAGTATATTGATAATGTATTGTGTCTTGTTTCATCTCTTCACTAAAATCTCTCTTTGGTCTACTGTATGTCTTCTTTATAATTTTTCATGTTCCATGACTGCTATCACATCATGGTGATGTATCCTTACTTCTGTATTCTTACTTCTGTATCCTTACTTCTCCATTGCCAGCTTTGCCGACAGATCCAGGACTGAGAGTGAGGTTAAAAACCTGACTTTATTTGGCTAATATCACACAGAGCTGCTGACTTGTCTCTGCACCATGCTCTCCTGTGATTATGATCTAGGAATATATAACACAGACATCCAACATTGCTTCACAAGGATCTGTATGGATCTGATCTGTGTACTTCATCTGTGACATGGTCATGAGTAACCCCTCAGGTCCACCTCATCCCTCAGAAAACTCAGAATAGGAGTTCTTCACATTTTAACTCCAGTGCAAATGATTTCATGGATATGGAGTCAGTTTATTCAGAGTGGAAAATAATTTATTTATCTTTAGTTAATGTGCTGCTTCAGAGAAATTAGAAATAATTGCAGAATAATCACCAAGAACTTGCTGGCAGATGAAAAAGCTAATTTGTGTGAAAATAAAGAGCAAAAATATTGTTTAAGTAGGCTGTATTTTCTTTGGATACATGTACCTCAGCATAAGAATTTCATTTATAACACTTGATATAAATAGTGTGATAACACTTCACAGAACCTCCACTTATCAGGGGAATTCCAACTTCTTAGAGAAACTGAAGCATGCGGGTTGTCATGCCATCCTTATAAATATTTTATGTTGGCTTAAAACTCAAGGGCAGACATCTATTTTTACTTAGTGTTTGTGAAGAATTATGAACCTAAAAATCTTTTGGTATAAAACATTTAGCAGTAGCAAAGCCAGTTCAAAGCTGTCTCCGGAAACAGAAATTGTGGAGCAGCTTTTTTGTTTGTTTTTATTTTATACTTAATGTTTGCCTTACTTCTCTGGCAAACATGTCTGTAATAAATAGTTGTTCAAAATAACAACATGCATTCAACAAAGTAGCTTGGAAGTCAGTATTCAGAAAGTGTAGCCTTCCTTTTCCGTGAAAGCAGCTGCTTTGCATTGACATCTTTAGCAGTAACTTGCTATTTGTACTGGGGCTTTTTTGGTTTGTTTTTTTTCATCTGCAGCTTAGTATTGCCTGCCTGCCAAAATAATGAAATTCATAGACTGGCAGAGACAGTGCATCCTGTATTGTCTGGTGTCCCAACAAAATTTCCTGGATATCTACTGGTTTCTCAAATAAATTATATAAAACTTCAATTTGGGTCATAATCTGAAGTTCTTAAAACCACAAAAAATGTGTCATGTGCTCATGATTAAAGTGAGAAAGTTTAAGAGCTAAAGACTATTACTGTGCAGATTAGCAGTGTAAATGTTGAGCTGCCGGAGCCATATGGCCTGGCTCCTCAGTTTGCACACAGGCCAGAGAGATTCATTCAGACACTTACATTTACCCAAAGTTAATATTGATTTTAAAAACCAGATTTCAAGAATTTCATGCTCTTTTTGTATCCCTGGCAGGCTCTCAAAGCCAGGCACATTACCAGTGTGCATGGCCATACCTACCTGTCAGCTTCTGCCTGTGTGAGTGCCGGGCTCGACTCAGTGCTGCTGCAAGAGGCCGGTGTGTGACATCAGTACTAATTAAGTTTGAATACAGAGCTATGTTTGAGAGCCAAAGGAAGTGCAGGAAGGAAGCTGAGTGTCAGTGAGTCATGTCAGATGAATGCATGGCAAGCAGTTATTGATAACATACAGCCAAACCACAATGTTGATTTTGGAAGATTTGGCATGGGAACTAAAGGCAGCATCCTGACCTCAGTTGCAATTTGTTTGTATTTAGATTTCCAATAATTCTGTTTTGGTTTATTTGGAAGAATAGTTTCTTTTCAGATACTCTGTCTTTATTTATCTCACAGTTCTTGCTAGAATAAGGACCCTCAGAGACTGGAACGTTTAATCTGTGTGAACAAGGCCTCAGCATTTTTCTGAAGACTGTCTACCATTTTCTGTGTGAAGGAAAAATGTCTCTTTAGTGGCAGGCACCCTGCCTTGTAATTTCCGTTGTGTGAGCTCGGACATCTGTGTGATTACCCTCTGGGAACACTTGCAGCTTGACACACATGCATCTAGTCTAGCTATTTTTAATCATTGCTTTTCAAGTGTCTGTAGTGAGTTTGGTGACATGAATGGGAATAGTGTTTTCCAAATTTGAGTCCTTTGGTATTTGCTTTTTGTAGTTCCTCAAGCCCACTAAAATCTCGAAGTATCATAAAGGTTAATCACTTCCAACTGTCCAGGAAACTTCATTTCTTGAAAATATTACAGTGCCCACAGAACTTGAATGTAAAGCTGCATTTGAAGAAATAAGAAATATCAGATTTCTGTTTTAAGTGTAGCCATAGTTAGTTAAGAACATGACGTACTGGGAACCAGGTAGGCTTTGGGCTTCTTGAAAGGTATTTTCAAATTAAAAAATGATTGTTTATGGTTTCGGCTTAATTTATAGGAAAGATGATAGTTCTTAATCAGCAACAGTTACTATGATAGTGGTTCATCTTGCTTGAGAGTGTTTTCATTTTACTTTTTGGGATAAAACTGATCCCAGGTAACAATCTTTTCCTTACTTATCCCATCCTGTCACAGGTCCAGGGACTATACCTTTACCTTATTGCAAGAAAAACTTCTGTACTGCATCTCCCATTGTCAGTGTGTGAAGTAGTTGTAAAGCAAGACCTGAAGAGTAATGATCTACTTCAGGTCTCAGCTTTCTAACTGACTCTTATTTTAATCAGTAAAAAACACTTGAAAAAGCACAGCACAGTATTTGGACTCATGAAACAGTATTTTAAGGGAGGTTACAGAAGTAAAATTTCATGATATAAATCTCATTGCACTGATCAAGTCATGAAGAATACTTTGTATTACAAGTTATAAACTGGTTATTTGAAGGTTAATAGGCTTTAAAGAATTCCTGTAAACTATATTTCATTTCCTTGGCCACAGTGTAGGACCAGGTAGCTCTATGTCACTTCTGAGAGATGTTTGTATACTCTCTTCTTGAAGACCTCTGATGACGGAGACCCCACAATCTCACCATGCAAAAATTGTTTCGCTATGTTTTAACACTAGAAAGTTCATTCTTTAAAGTGTAGTCTGAAGTTTCTTTCACGTTAAATTCATTTCCTCTTGTCCTCCTCAGCTGTGGAAAAAAGATTTTTCCTTTTTCATTATAACATACATTTGGAAACTACTCTCAGGTTTCAGCCTGCTCTTTTCTAGATTACCAGTCCTATTTCATCCAATTTTCCTTTGTAATTAACATTTTCTATATCCATGATAATTT
The DNA here is from genome assembly GCA_013399195.1 of Dicrurus megarhynchus. Lineage (NCBI taxonomy): Eukaryota > Metazoa > Chordata > Aves > Passeriformes > Dicruridae > Dicrurus > Dicrurus megarhynchus. The sequence goes on from VXAD01009455.1 coordinate 422,607, forward strand.
TTTGTTTCTCTTCTCTGGTCTTTGCTCTTTTTGACATGCATTGCCCTAAACTGAATTCTTCAGATAAATGCAGTTCAATAGGAAGCACGCGAAGGTTCATGGAGCTCTATCTGACACAGGAGACTCTTAACTCACAAAAGTAATCCCTCTGGATTCAGCAGAGACACTGAACTAAATGCTTCTTTGTGAGAAAGGAGTGCAGTCCTGCCACTCAGATGTACCAAACTTTACTGCAGGGATCATTTCCCTCATCCATCACTTCATTCATATTCTTTTTTCATTCCCCAAGCCATGCCTGTGTCTTTTGCTGTATTAAATGTAAGGTCTTTCTTTTCACTTGCAACTTCCGTAATAGCCTGTTCCCTTCTTATCATGTACACTTCTTGGCATACTTGCTCACCTTCCATCTCTCCATTCCCCAATCCCAGATTCCTAGATTTAAATGTTCCTTTGTGATCTCTCTTAGTTGGGGCCTCATGCTTTAGTAAAGTTCTTTGTAAACAGCCAAAGCTCAACAACAACCTTCCTTTTAAAGCCTTCTTAAAATTCTGTTTCTGCAAACCTAGGTGGGAGCTGGGCTACTTGTACACCACACAGGGCACTGCACCAACCCAGCACAGCTGTAGTGCTTTTTTTTCTCTCTGGTCTGCATGCATGTTGTCTCATCTCTCCTTTACGCTTATGAGAAAAGCTTTTTGGAATATAGGCCATGATTTATATGTCAAATGAGAAGTATTTCACACAATAGATTGGTCTAGAGTTAATATGATAATCCTGACAACAATACTGGTAAATGTCCTAGAGAGATATGGCCTTTTGCGGATCCTGCTGTTCCTTGTACAAGGAGCCAAGTATTTCTGAGACAACTCCTATATCTTCACATATGTTTTCCAACCCATAGAATTATGCTTTAATAGTATTTCCACAGGAGAGCAAGGTGAGCCAAGGACTGGTCACTACAGAGGCTTTTCCATGTAATTGAGTGGTTCAAGAAAACATTATGAAAGATTATCTTGGCAAAGGATGTAAATGTGAAGAACAGCTGGTAATCCCATGAAGATCCTACTCATCTATAAATTAATACATGCCACTGGGGATACCGACAATTTGTCTTGGAAGTGAAATGGTTGAGAAGAGATTTTGGCACTTAATCAGCAAAAGATATGACACTGATAAAAACAGAACTATATGACACAGTACAACAGTTAATTGGTTTGGGATATGTTTATATTTATAAGAAATCAAGCATCTATTTCTGATATCTATGTGTGTGTGTAAAAATGAAATTTCATTCCATCGGGAGAGAGAGAAAACTTCCTTTGTTAAATTTTCAGAAGAGCATGGCTTGTACCAAAAGAGCTCAATAAAACGTGTTTGCTATTTTGAGGGGCTTTTCATTGAAAAAATGGTTTTCTTACAGCTCTTCTCCTCCACTGCTTCAATTTTACAGCATAATGAAAACAAGATGCAGCAAACTGTAAGTGAGGTAGGATCAGAAGAATAGTTTTAGAGGGGTAACAGCTGAAGACATTGCTTAACAGTTACGTAACTGGAAGGAAGGCCAGAAGATATAAATGTTTCTCATTTATTCATGCATATGTAGATATGCACATAGACATAAAGAAAGAATGGCTGCTAAATATGCAGTGGTGCCATAAATATGTGTGTGGATAAATAGGTAAGATAATCGGACATCCAGAAAACTAAATTTGCTTTATGTAGTTAAATTTAATGTAGATTTGTTGCCAGTAGACTGTCAACTTTGCAATGTGTGTACGGGAGGCTTGACACTACCTGTTTTATTGTTATATGGTACACAACACCTGTGTGCTTCCTTCTATCCAGGGACTCCCAAACAGAAATAAGGTAGTTCTATGTATGTACCAGTGAATCCCTTCAAATTAATACCCATCTCTGTATTCCCTGTCTCACTTCTTCCTAGAGTATGTACTCCTCCACAGAGAAGCCCTCTCCACTTATTTAATGCAGATCCCATTTTTTCAGCTTAGGAAACTTATTTTCATCACCAAATTAGGGTTCAGTGCTCTTACTCTTGCTTTTATGTAGCACTACCAAAATCAAAGAGTTTTCGTCTCTATATTTTGTATCTCGCCTGTCTTCAGGTCTGGTCTTCTTCATTACCTCTTCTCCCAGGTAACAAGTGTCAGCACGAGAGGAGAGGGCTCCAAGTTGCACCAGGGGAGGCTTAGATTGGAAATTTGTTTTCACAGAAAGGGTTGTAAAGAATTGGAACAGACTGCCCAGAGAAGTGATAGAGTCACCACCCCTGGAAGTATTCCAAAAAACATGTATATGGTTACGGCACTTGAGGACATGGTTTGATGGTGAACATGGTGGTGGTTCAGGGTTGAACAGTTGGACTTGATGATCTTAAAGATGTTTTTCAACCTTACCGATTCTATGATTTGTGTTATCTTGTTTCTGTTAATGATGGTTTGTTGATTTTAGATTTATTTTGTCTTATTTTTATTACAAGAAAAACAAGAGTCTGGTCACTGGTTTTTATGGTGAATTTTATACAGTTAAGTTTTTGCAGTATTTTTATGTGTTTGATACTTTTTTAATGTAAAAGCACCTTTTTATTGAGTGAGGTATACAATATCACCAAATGTTCAGGCTTTGTACCTGGAAAAGAAAAGGAGCACCAAAGGGAGCACTACAATTTTCTTCTAAGTAGTTATTTTTTTACCTGCTCCAGATTCCAGGCTATGACTCTAGACACAGGCTGAATGGTGATCCAGATTGTGACTGTTTCCTTTGTGGCCAAAGGCAAAGATGCTTCTGATTGAGGACCTGCATCCCAGTTTCAATCCTATAGCCTCCGGAAAAAGGGAGAGGACAGCCTTTTACTCTTCCTTCCTTTGAATATCTAGTGGCATTTCCAACAAAGACAATCCATTCTGTACCTGAGAGGAGTATCATCTATCCTTACGTCTGCTATTCAGTTCAAATTGCCTGGGGGCTTTCTAGAGTTACTGAAATCATTCTGAGGTCTTTTGATACAGCATCCGAGATCAAATTGATATGATGCATCTGCCTGCTCTGACCTATGCAGTGATGCTGATGGATAAGACTCTATTTCTGTTAGTTCGCTCACTTTAGCAAGCCCTGGCTTAAGCGCAGCTTCTGCTGTGTGTAATGGCAGATGCTGCCAAACGTGGCTCGCATTTTCTCTTCATTCCCTGGTACAGCAGGCTCTCCAGTTGCTTCTCAGCATGAGGAGCAAACTTATTTCTTAATTAGAAAAACAAACAAACAAATTGGCAAGAGCCCCAGACATCTAGATGTTTCGGGTAAAAGGCTGTGCTCATTAGCATTTCTCCAGTAGAGAATAGCAAATTTCCAAACCATGCTGTCTGGGACAGAATCCTAACTCTTTGAAACTACATGGCTCTGAAGATAGTACCTGTCCAAGAATAAAAAGCTTTTCTATCACATTTTCCTTGCTGTCTGTCCTGGATGCACGACATACCACAGCACAATAGTGTAATACTTTCCTTTTTTAGAAGTAAAGACTGCAATGATGGAACTGTTTTATGAGATTTAGTTTATCGTGTGAATTTTCTGTAGTATAGGATGTCCACTCTTGTCTTCTGGACAAGATTGTCTGAGTAGCCAGAAACTCTGCCCACATCTATTTACCACATTTACAGTTTCCAGCTTAGCCTCATTGAGGGTGTGCTGGAAAGATGAAGAATTCCTTTCTTTACAGTATCTTTCTTCCCTCTCCCCTTCTTCTGGAGAAAACAAGCTGTTCTCTTCTGCTCATCTTGTACAGTACTTCCCAAATGGGATAGAACTCCTATAATTTCAGAAATAAAAGGTGCAGAAGTCTGTTCCAGCCAGCAGCAAGGAAGAGGGATGGCGGTTCTGCTAAGTCTTTCCTTTTCATCCAGAGCCCTCATGCAGTTCTTCTCTGGAAGGTTTCAGAACCCACCACAACAGCCTTCAGGAAGCACATTGTTGTCTGTTTGGAGGAAATGTGAATGTAATTTGCAGTGAAATTCACTTCAAAGTACCTGGTGCACTCTGCTTTACCGAGCAGTGGTAGAAAGGACACTCCTGCATGTGTTTGAAAGTCGAATCCAGCCCCAGATACTTGGCTTGCCACCATCAGGTTATCTCATTTGAGCTCTGAGAGTGTAAGAAGTTGAACTAAACTGTCTCGCACTTGATTTTGTTTTGGATCCACGTGAAGTAACAGGGAATACCAACTCTTCTGCTTCAGAGCCAGAGTCTGTTTCCAGGCTCTCTATTCATTTTGTTTGCATTGGGCCACCTTGCACTGCAAATCTGCTTCTTCTTAGAGACCTGAGAAAGCCAAAGCAAAATGGTATGAATGTCATTAGGATAGTCTAGCATGGTCCCATAAAATTCAGTTTCGCAACTGCACTCAAACTGTTTCCTTATGCATCTTACCTGCCAAGCACAGAAAGTGGCTGGAAAGACAGTTCAGTCAGGGCTAGGATTTGATTTCTGAGTGGGGCCAATAAATCTAAAAGCAGTTCTTTTAAAGAGTCTTTGCTTTGTATTTTTTTTATTTTCCCTTTCCAGTTAGGTCTGCTTACATAATCTCTTATTTGTCCTGTATTCAATCCTTATTAAAGCTCTGTTAGATTTTTATTTATACTTTACTCATACCAAAATATAAAACAAAGTTTGGAGAAGTAGATTTGGGGAAGAAAGCCATCATTTAGGATCTCTTCCAATTTCAGTCTCGAGCTTGGGTTCCTCACTGCTCATCCCAGCATGCAGAGCCCTCATGAGCTGGCAGCTGTTGTGGTCCATGCATCCCAGGCACTCTGATTTGAAAATTCTTGCCAGTTGCAGGAACTGATGGGCAGATTGGCCTGTTATTAGGTCTTGAGCTCTGTTATAAGCAGTTGCCAGGTTTGTCTGTTTCTGCAGTGAGTTTTGGCTCCATTTCCATCTTGGAGAAATTTAAAATATTCTTTTTCAAAAGTTGGCATCACTGATACCAGAACAGAGTACTTTTTATAGCACTTGATTTGATTTCTGTACTTCGGGTTGTTTTCTTTCCTCTCAAATGACTGTACTCACCTACTGATAAAATTCCTTTTCCACAGTCTTTGATTAATAAGTAACATGGACTGTGCTGGCTTGGGAGGAGAGGATTCAGAGCAAAGTGCTGCATTTTAATATGAAGTGAAATGAATCTATTTGCACAAAATTATGTGGAAAGAATACACTGCCAAGAAACCATGTCATTGAAATACGCTCTTCTGCTTCTATTAGTTTGATCTGCAGGCTTGCTAATTCTAATTTCATGTAGGCTTGAGGTGACCTGTTTCTCAATGTAGAGATACCCATCCTGCATATGACACCATTTGAATGCAAAGATCCATCCCTGGTGATGAAGATTCAGTACTGTACTGCTACAGGTTTTCTCATCAGTGGCAAAAAACCATTACATTATTTAGTTGGCTTCAAAGAGAAACCATGTGTGAAGTAGAAGGTATAGAAATTACAGAGATGCTGCAAAGAAAAGAGAAATTAATTAAAACGAACAAAAAAAAGTAGGTCAATTTTGGCCTAACTTTGTTCAAGTTGTTCCTTTTAAATATGAAGAGCAGAGAAAATAGGCAGATGGGAGTACAGAAAAGGGATATAAGCCAAAGTGATTAGCCTGGTGACCTCCCCTTATTTCTGGTGGATTTTGTATATATGTGCGCTGTGCCATTGTTTCTGGTGAATAAAATTAACATACTCAATTTATATCCTAAAAGAAGCCTAAACTCAGTAATTTTCTCAGTACTGCAGTTCCAATTTAAGGTGCAAGTTTTAACTTTGGAAATTATTTGTGGTACTTATATTTCTATATTTTGCATATTTATGTGTTCAGATTGAAGATACCTAAAAAAAGAGAATAATAGTTTTATAAAATAGCATTAGGACTAATTAAGAAAAGAAAATAGCTCAGAACAATGGCATTCTCCTGGGGTTTTCTTCATATGCCATTTTTAAACAATAGAACATTGAGTCACTCAGTAACAGATTAGCTTATTCATCAGCTTTCTAAGAGCTAAATTTCAATGGATTTCTTCCCGTTCTTATATTCTTTCAAATGATTTATATAAAGGAAGGTTTTCACTATGTTGGTAAGGGTTTCCCAAGAACTTTCCAACTAATGCTTAGTTAAACAGATTGAGTAGAAATTTATACTGTAATTAGTTTGATGAGTGGATTGTGTTGCACAGACCATATTATCTAGAGTTTTCTACTAAGGAAATAAACAAATGAAAAGTGAAGGCAAAAAAAATTAAGGTACTTCACTTGTGGCTGTTATTTATCATTTTAAAACATTATTGTAATTAATGATAACTTTAAAGCACCTTGTAGTGTTCTGTTTAACTCTTCTTTGAATGTTTGCTAGGCATTTTGGGAGGCTTGTTATTTGGATGAGATCCACAGTGTCTTTTTTCAGGTGGCCAGAAACAGAAATTTCAAAGGGCATCAATATAGCCTGGTGAGTAGGCTTACATGGAATATGCTGCTAATAATATGGGACTTAACCTCCACCCAGAAGACTTGGCTCCTGTGTAGAAATAGATTTATTCAAGCAATTTCATTTCAGAAATGCAGGGACTTGAAAAATAATGAATGTGGATATTTCTGATACCCAAAAATATGTCTAACACTAGCATTCAAAACCTCCTGTAGAAATGTATGCCATAGTATAATTTCCTAATGCATGAAAAATCTGTTTCCTATTCCCATTTCTAAAATTCATGGCTTTGGATGTTGGTGTTCTGGGGTTAAAAGTTAAGACAGAGGTCTTGAGGTACCTTTTATACATATGCACTTCTGAACATCTTTCATGCTATAACTTCCTCCTAGGAGCAACCTCTCCTTTCTTTTCATGCTCTCTCCATAGTTTTTTACAACTCTGAGTGGTTCCTCTGTGAATCCTCTCAAAGTTTGTGATCCTTTTGGGAGATGATCAATGCTTCCATGATGTCCTTCATGACACTGCACACTAATTCACAGAAAGACATTTGTTATCAGTGTTATTCTCCTTTCTTCTCTGTGTGTGTCCTAACATCTCATGAGCTTTTTTTGGTTTGAGCAAGCCAGAGTGTGGAGTATCATTGAGCTGTCGTGGTGACAGACTGCTCCACTTATTTAGGAAATAATCAGATTCTCTTCTTGCTGTAGCTATCCCAGCTGCAAATGTTTCCATATTGTCCTACACTTCACCACATGGCCAGTTACTACTTCCTCAGGTCTCATTTTCAAGCTGCCCATTTGAGATGCTGTAATCTGTTTTGGCTGAAGTGGTTTTAATGGTAGGTCTTGGCAAAGCTGCTGTCTTTTCAGTGGAAGAGGTGATGGAGGTGCCTGCAAGAACTGTTCCAACAGCAAATCCTGGGGAGATGAAGGGGGGAAGTAGGGGTATGTATGAGGAGGGCAGGGTCTCAAGGATGGTATCTGAGTAGCAGGGACCAGGACCTGCAGGAGGAATGTCACGACAGCAGAGAATGTGTGCCGGCATACCAAGGCCATTTACCAGCCTCTATCACATTATTTCGCATTACAAGGCATCACCTCTTATTTATCAACATCTTTTCTGTCAGCTCCTCTGGAATTCACTTGCTGAGCATTCAGTAAATATGTTGGCAAGGGCTAGCTCTGCTGCATGAGTCCAATCCTAAATTTCAGATTGTCAAAAATATAAGTGTTTTGAAAAACTTACTCAAATGTCTACTCTCTCCTTGGAGGCAGCTTTGATACCAAGTATATGTTTTTCACTGAGATGTATTTACACTGAAGAAAGCAACTTGGCATGAGTGACTTTATCTGTTAGCATCTACTCTCACATAGTCTTTTCACACCTCTCATGATGCTGTTACATTTTTTTGTCTGGTTCAGATTTTCCACATTTATTAGGTACCTTCTCTAAACCTCAGTACTGACTCAGAGAGGTCAGGAGTACCACTGCATACTTTCATGGGACTATTCAGTGAGGCAAGACAAGTGCTGCACAACTGCAGCTCTGTGGAAAATGTTGTTTCTACAAAATGCATGTGATTTTTTTTTTACTTCTTACATGTAAGGAGAGGTGGTCATCCTCTTTAAAGGCAAAACCAGGCACATTTAAGGAGTGCTTTATTCAGAAGTTTATTCTGTGAGATGACCAATACCCCATACAGAATGACTGGCTCAGCTGTAAATGTTTGCATTGTAGACACATATTACTGGACGAAATCAATCCCACATGTGCAATGTACTGTTAGATTAACTCAAATTTTTGTTACAAGTGCCAAAATCTAACATCTTGATGACTTGGAATATAAAAGCACTTATTTTCAGTTAAATATACAAATGAATCACACATTTTCAATATTGGTTTGGGGTTTTTTCATACCTTCTATTATTTTGATTCTTCGTTATTTATGACAAAAATATTGCAATGGAAATTCTGATTTTCTCTTGACTCATCATTTTCATTTATTCTATTCTGGTTTTGAACTGAGTCTCTTCTGTGCAACTGCCTTAGACACTACTGAGGACAGTCATGTTCTGTAACAGGCATCTCCCTGGGAATAAAAGAGCTTGGGCTACCAGATGTCCCTTTGCTGTACAGATTTTCAGGTGACCTGCACTTTATGTTCCTAGCCCCCTTTATGTTTGTTTAATTAACCACTAAAAAACAGTATTACTTGCTATGTTTCATATATCTTCTCCAAAACTAAAAAGGCAAAATCTTATTATCTACAATTATGAGCTTTATGCTTTTGGTTTTGGTTTTTTAACCAAAATGAAACATAATGAATAAAATTAAGCAGTAAATAGCTTTAACAACCTGCTTTGCTAATGTCTTCCAAAGTATTACTGCATCAGTATTGTGTTTGTTCAATATTTTGAACTTCTCCAGTAAAGCTAATTGATTCTGAAATACCAGACCAGTAAGATTTACTGATTGTTTCCCCTGCAAAACTGTTAAGGTAGCCATGCTTTTTTTACAACCATGTCAGCATCTCAAAACAAATTGAGAAGACTCTCGGAGTGACATATTTATCTGCAGAATGTCAGCTATTAGATAAAGGCAGTGACAAGGATAGTGCAGTTAAACACCTACTATCTAATTACATTCTCTGGGAAAATTAGAAGTGTATTAAAATACAGAAGTTATTACAGTAATGTACAAGTTTAATGCTCTTGATTACTAATATTAAATAACCTTTCTGACAAAGCAAGATCCTTAGACTCGACCTTTCTCTTTGGCTCCTAGAAAAAACTGAAAGGCAAACAGATAGGTCTTCTCATTAAAAGAATTTCACTATTTCTATGTATACTTTTGCCTTTTAAGTGTATAAATCAGAGTCATAGAAATAATATAATATGCTCAATATGCCTTGTTCTATAAGTTAACACAAAGCTTGCATTATAATATCTTCAGAATAATAACATTAAAAAGCTAAACATTGCAATACAACTTAAAAAAAATCCCTAATTTGCTAATGTCTTACGGGAGCAGTTGGTGTTAAATTATTTCTGCTACCAAATGTATAAATCTTTCAAAATAGCACATGCATGTTACATGAATAGCTCATCTTTATTATTCTACTGACAGTAACTACATGATGCTATTATTAAACTACATTATTAAACTATTACACTCTTGGTTCACTTTTATGCCAAAGATCTAAAATCTGCAATGTGTTGCACAGAAACAAAACCAATCATTCAGGTAGGTGTCTGAGAAGTGTAACTGATTTCTGTTGCATTATTGTAAAATATGCTATAGAAAAATCAACAGAAATCACTAGTGGCACTGTTTAACATATCCTGACTTGTAGAGACTTTCTGTATTGACCTTTTCCTTTATGTTTCCTAGTTTTCCCTTGTAACACCAGAAGAACAAGGTCTGTATTTGTAATTAGATCAATCTGACAATGAGTCACTCTCTGGCAGCTAAAGAGGAATCGGGAGAAAAATAATCTAATCTTAAACATGAGTGGTATTTGCTGGAGGGAAGGGAGGAAGGGAGGGTGTATGTAATTTTTTTTTAAAGGGGAATGTAAAACTTGCCAAGAATTCATTAATATTTTTCTTAAATATTTTTCATGGTCTTGTGTTTCATGATCCAGAGTAGCTGCTGAGTATGTTGAAAAATCAGTGCAGTGTTGAAATCACCTGTAAATACATACTTCCTTGTGTATGCAAAATGGCATGTTTCAGTTTTTAATTACATTGTTAGGGACAGAACTAGTGGCAGAAAAAAAGGCCATGTCTATTTTTGTATCCATTTTCCACTGGCACCAGTTCAGAAATTGTAAGCATCTCTAGTAGGCACCTGAGCATCCTGATCATAGAATGGTTTATATTGAAAGGGACCTTAAAGGTCGTGTAATTCCAATCCCTCTGCCATGAGCAGAGATGCCACCCACTACATCAGGTTGCTCAGAGCCCCATCCAACCTGGCCTTGAACACTTCAAGGAATGGGGTATCCACAACTTCTCTGGGCAACCTGTGCCAGTGCCTCGCTACCCTCTGAGGAAAGAATTTCCTCCTAACACCTAAACTAAATGTCTCCTCTGTTAGTTTAAACCCATTGCCTGCTCCCATCACTATGAAAAGTGACTCTCCCGTTCTTTTTTATAGGCCGCTTCAAGTACTGCAAGGCTGCCATGGGGTCTTCCTGGAGCCTTCTCTTCTCCAGGCTGAACAACCTCAGCCCTCTCAACCTGTCTTTATGGGAGAGGTGCTCCACCCCTCTGATCATCTTCATGGCCCTCCTGTAGACATGCAGGTCTAACAGGTCCATCCATGTCTTTCCTGTGCTGCAGACCCAGAGCTGAACAGAGCACTCCAACTGGGGTCTCATGAGGGCACAGCAGAGGGGCAGAATCACCTCCCTGCCCTGCTGGCCACACTGCTTTGGAGGCAGCCCAGGTTGTGTTTCACCTTCTGGGCTGCAAGCACACATTACTGGCTCATGCCCAGCTTTTCTTCCACAAGAAACCCCAAATCCTTCTCCGCAAGGCTGCTCTCAATAAGTTCCTCTCCCAGTCTGTGCTCATGTCTGGGATGGCCCCAACGGGTGCAGCCCCTTGCACCTGGATTTGTTGAGCCTCATGAGGCTCTTGTGGGCCCACTCCTCAGGTTTCTCCATGTCCCCACGGATGACATCCCATCCTTCTGTTGTGTCAACTGCATTACTCAGCTTTGTGTCATCTGAAAACTTGCTGAGGGTGCACTCAATCTCTCTGTCGATGTCAGTGATGAAGATATTGAAGAGCACAGGTCCCAGGACAGAGCCCTGAGAGACAGCACTTGTCAGTGGCCTCCACCTGGACACAACCATTGACCACAATTCTCTGGCTGTGTCCATCCAGCCAATTCCTTATCAACCAAGTAGTCCACCCTTCTAGTCCACATCTCTCCAGAGGTGAGTGTCTCACGTGGGACTGTGTTAAAGGCTGCACAGAAGTCTAGGCAGATGACATCAGTCATTCTGCCCTTTTCAACAGTTGCAGTCACTCCATCATAGAAGGCCAACAGATTGGTCAGGCAGGATTATGAAGCCATGCTGGCTGTCTTGGATCACCTCCTTATCTTGCATGTGCCTTAACATTGGTTTCATGAAGATCTCCATGTTCTTCCCAAGTGCAGAGATGAGCCCCTCTAGTTCCCCATGTCTTCCTTTCTTATCTTTTTTAAAATAACATTCTCTTTTTCCAGTGACCATGGACTTTGCCTGACTGCCATGCCTTTTCAAATTTGATATAGAGTGACTTGGCAACAACATCAGCCAGCTTCCTCAGAATCCTGGGATGCATGTCATCAGGTTCCATGAACTTCTGGCTATTCAGCTTCACCAAGTGGTCCTGAACCTCCTTTTCTCTTATAGTGGGAGAAACTTCATTCCCCCAGCACCCACCTGGAGGTTCAGGGACTTGAGAGACATTCAGGGACTTGAGATTCTATCTTGGTGAAAACCACAGTTCTTGAGAGGCCTAAGTACAGCCTCAATCTAGGCATGGAAATCTACGGCTGGCTGTTGTGAAATGCTGAGCTCTGGGGGTTTCTGAGTTCCTTGTCCTCTCTGGAGCTCAGATGTCTGACTAGACATTTTATTCTCCATCCTCTCAAGATCCAAGCTTGGATTGTACTTTTGAGAATAAGCACACAACTGAGCAATGAGTGTTCCCTTTGCAAGATGTCATATTTGCTGTAGCATCTAGAATGAAAGTCTCAGCTAGGCTGTGAGGTCTTTGATCCAAGGATGATCCTTTCATCCTATACATATGCATGGGTTTTGACCTAGATTTTCATATATTGTGTGTTCCCATAAAAAAAGTGACCTTATTTCTGGTTGAATCCTGAATGTGAGGCACTTTGTAATGTAAGTAATAAAATAACACTACATAGATGGTAAATTACTGCATTCCCTATGTTGCTATCTTGAATTTGTACTTTAATCTCATATGGATAAAGCTCTCAATATGTGCTCCAAAACACTGTGACTATCAAAGAACTGACAGGTAGTGTACTGAAAATTTACAACACAGGATCAAAAACTCTAAAACTTCTGGAGATACAAGAGGTGGGTACATTCTGGTACCAAATGTGGAAAAGCCCATGTGCAGAAGGTAATTTCAGTGTCTCTTTCTTTCCTTCAGAACTCTTTAAAATAAAAGTCACCATAGAAATATCATTGTCTGATTATTTACTGAAATAAAAAGGTTCATGCTAGAATGCATTTTAGTCAAGAGAGAGCTTAGGCTTGCCCAAGATTAGATATGAATTATATTACATTTGACATGGAGTGAAGGTGAATATTGCAATACATCATAGAAAAAAACGCAGCAAGAAATCAGACTGTTATCTATAAAGAGCCTTAAGAATGTTTAGCATGAGGACTGGTGGAACTCCAGGTAGTGCATCATGGTGCTATGTACACTCAGTGTTTGCTGCCTGTTTGGGCTTGCATAGCTATGAATTCAGACTAAAGGGGTACTAAGATTCTGAAATATTAAAAAGTCAGTGAAATAATGATCATTCCTTAATCTCACAGTCGATTAATATGTAAGGCCTCTTCTCCCTTCTTAAATCATCTGCCTAGAGTTACATATTCTCATTCTTTAATCATGTACGTGATAAGGAGGCTTGGCACTGTGCATGGCTGTTATACTTGGTGAACTAAAATATGCTGTCATGAAGTACGTCCTTGAGTCTGACTTGATACTGTCCTATTTGGCTTGGTGTAAACATTAATGTTTTAATTGATTTTTTCTTCTTTTCATCAGCTGTAAAATATTAGTAGGTATTTCTGGTGATAAATGGGTTTTAAAGACAGCCTGAAATACTGGAGGACCCTGAATGTGAAGGTGCAAGTGGACATGAAGCCACAGCTATTGCTGTAAGGGATGAACATTTGAAGTTACGTAATAAGAAGATAAAAATTCCAGATATTCTATGATTAACTCTAGCAGCTCCAAGTAAGGTTCTATGTATTTGATGGTCTCCTTCAAGCTCTCATGAGTGTTGTAGGTCCTAGATTAAATCAAGACCTAACCCCCAGTCCTTAGGTACAGCTAATTCTGGGAGAAAGCCCTCAAACTTTTTTCCATCAGCTGTCAAGAGGTCAGCAAATTTTGAAAACTCATTTGCATGAATTTACATGTTTCTGTGGCTAAAGAGATACTTATAATTATGTAAAGGTCCTGTCTTACTGCAAGTGCAGTAGAGACAAGTCCTCAGATATATGTCACTATGAATTGTAGCACAGGCAGCAGAATGACTGTAATGTGGCACCTCTCCTTTCCTCTCATGTCATAACCCCATGAAGTACAAAATGATTGCTCCAGCTTCTGGAGGAAGGACTTGTGTTGGAAATCTGTCTAGGACATACCACAGTTGAGAATCTAGTCCACCAAAGTCTGCTCAGATAATCTACTGCTAATGCTTCTCTCTGCCACTCTTGCTGGCAGAGCTGTTCTCTGGGCCTTTTCTTGGAAAGACATTTAAGTCCCATAACAGAGCAAACTGAACCTCTCAGTAGGTGAGAGCTCTTGTTCTTTGTACAGACAGCATGGAGGTCCCAAGGAATGGGGACCTGGTTCATTTTACAGCCATGAAACTTTGGGAGAGACACCTTCACTTCCCTCAATAATTAATAAAACAATTACTAATCAAATGTACATTTCCGTGCTGAAACAGAATTCAAGCTGTACAGGTAGAGAGACATCTCAGCATCCAGTTTTCCAGCAGCTGCTATCACCAAGGTTGTTGCAGATGTGCATTCTGACAATAGTCCAGAAGCCCAGCCAGAGGGCATAGGAAGCAGAAGATCATTTCTTGCATTAATTAGTAGGTTTTTCCCACTGAGAAGCCCTTTTCAAATGTTCCCATTCTAATTGTTTTCCTGTAACATTAGAATATACCAACTAGGAAATACTTTTTAAAACTGAGTAGCAATAACTGCTTTCTGATCTCAGATGTTGCATCTTGAGTTACATTCTTTTTGGTTGCTGTGGCTGAGTGAGTAAAACTGTACAGAAGATAGATGTGGATCAGTAGGTGCACCCTTTACTGGGGGGTTTTTCAATTTTCAGGGTTGACACAATAATTTTCACTTTAAAAGTTTATTCTTGTTGGATCTGACTTGTAGTTCATATAAATCAGACCTACCTTGATTTAAGATCAGCTGAAGCAATGATGTTTTTTGTAAAATCAGTGCTTTTCGAAAGATGAATAGTGCCTTAAATCTAACTGTAAAAACAAATTTTAAGCAGTGGCCATTAACTTGAATTACAGAACAGAAAACAGAGAAGGATTATATTTGTCTCACAGTGATTAAGGACAAAAAGGTAAAGGTATGCAAAGTGACAGAAAAATCTCCATTTATTCCATCTGCATTTAGTTTTAGTCAATAATATGCATGTGAGTGGTATAAACATTGTTCAACAAACGTCATAAATGTTAAGCAATGCTATGAAATATTTCTTTTTATTTAAATTGTCTGAAACTTGCCTAATACCACATTTATAATTCTATAATTTTAAGTTCAGTTTGTTCCATTTAGAAATCATACTGAGCTATGAGCTATGGAGAACAGTAACACTGTGAAGAGATTGTGGAGTTTTCCACTAAAGGATCTTTGAATATTTCTGGGAAGGTCATGGTGCTCACACAAAAAAAAAAAAAAAAGAGAGAGAAATTAATTGTTTGTCTGCATTGCAGAGAAGCATAAAACAAGTTCTTCATAAAGGAGCACAAGGTATGGAGATAGCTCTGTGAATATATTTGTTTTGGCTGTCCATGACAGCTGAGAAGTAATACATGCCAATTTTATAGCCCCTCTGTGAGAGTGCAGTTATTTTACTCTATTTCAAGAAGTAAAGTATTTCTTCTTTTTTTTTTTTCTTTAAAATAGTTTGTCATGGGTTAGCTACATATCTTTAGCCAGTGCTACATATATTGAAAGGAGTTTGAATCTGCTTTAGGCTATGCAGGAATGTGTGTGTGAGAGGGTGGGGGGGTGGGTGTGGAAATTTGACCTAGTCCCTAATATATTTCTGCTCTGTCCTGTTGTCAGAGAAGGATGCATGCAGGTGATTGTTGCCAATGATTTTAAACATAATATGATGCAGAAAATTCAAGGTCAGTGCTTCTGTATAGACATTTTGTGATCTCTGTAAGACAGTAAATTATAAATTATAAAATATGGTTATGGTTGTGGAAACCCTAACATCTCTGACTTTCATTAGACTTGTGTATTAGGAGTGATATAGATGTAGAAGTAAGAGACCAAACAGCTTAAGGGTTTTCTCTGGATAGCAGTAATCCAAGGGTCACTGTAGCAGTGGAGATGTTCATGACCAGCTGAAGAACATTCATTTCTTTGTTCAGTCAGTGCTGCACTGACTTGCTGGAGGTCACAGATTACACCAGCAGCCCCTTCAGTATGCGAGCACACAAATTTATGCTCTCTCACAACCTCAGCAATTTTTGAAGGGAAAAAATTAGAAGGGTGGGTGAATCAGAGGCACACACAAAAATACATATATCTAGGTGTGTGTGTGTCTATATGTGTGTGCATATACTTACTTGGGGAGGGGAGGAGGGAGTGATTAGGGTGCATGATGTGTATGTTGTAGAGAAGACTTCTAGATGCAGTCTCTCCAGAGTGTGTTGAGTCAAATGCAGCCCAACACCACAGTTAGTGTATAAAAATAAATGGATTTAAACATAGGATTAACACTGAGTATGCCTAATCTAAATAATTTCAAACCATATATGTCTGTTTGTCCTTTGGTGTCACTGCAGCCCTCTTGTTCTTAGTTCACATGTGCATAAGGGATTCTCAACTCCTAATGCAGCATAATTTCATCCAGTTTTTCTCACCATGTGCATCATCTTGGCAGATAAGGCAAAAAGTAAGGCAAGCAGCTGGGAACAGAGGGCTTGGAAGTTGTTTAGGTGTTTACATGGCAGTTATCTGAATTGCACCTGGGCATTTGCTGGCAGTGAACCCCACTGCAAAAGGAAATGTATGCTTTTCTATGAAAATACTAACTTTGCAACCATCACGCAAATGCATTGTTCTTTATTTATATGGGTTGAAGTGTTCATTTTGAACATAAACAACAGAAGTCAATATACATCTCAAGCGTTTGTTTTCCTATGGGCTACACCAGAATTTGCAGTGGAGCAGTCATTTCTGACACATCTTGTGTGCATTTGCTGTGGAGGTGGTGAGGTAGGTGGCATCCTCTTACCTGGTGCTGGCACACTGAAAGGCGTTCTGTTCTTTCTTAGAAAGGGAGAACTATGAAACCTCCCAAAGGGAAACCATGTCATTTGCATGGGAAAAGGTTTTTCTTTAAATCTGGCATAAAAGCTCTGATAAACAGAGACAAAACCACAGAGGCAGTCAAAGAAAAATTATCACAGATTGAAAAGGATTTACAGCAGGTTTCCAATACTGAAATGTTCTATAAAAACTAAAATCTATAAAGTAATTATAAGATACAAAACAATCAGTATGTCTGCTTCTCCTAAGGGCATTGGCTCTTGCTGGGATGCCAGAAGGGGCAGAGATGCTACCTAACATTTCCCACAGGTATTCTCATGAAGAATGTTTCTGCTGTACACAACTTCTGTATTTTCTCTTTGGAATAAAATAATTTATTCTTCACTTTTCCCTGCTTTACCTTTTACTGAAAAATGACCACTAAACAAACCTGTGTTGGTTTTCCTCAAGAAGCCTAAAATGTTGGCCAAGATTTTAACTGATTGCTAATACATGAGTTTACTGGGAAGAGTGCATTTTTGGTTGAGGCTAAATTACAATGATGACTTTTATGGACTGTGAAGGAGAATACCTGATATCCACTTAGAGCCTAGCCATCGTGAAACATTTCTGTGGACACTCAGTAGTGAAAACAAACAAACTGCTGCTAATGGCAGTCTGAAGTTCATTCCCAGCTAACTACTGCTCTGGGCCAAGCTAAAATAACACCACAGCTGTAGCCAGAGCTCACAGGGCTTGGTTTTCATGTTCTGCCATGGATTACTGCAAACTGCTGTTTGCTTTAGCAGTCACTCATTTCCCAGAGCAGGATAGCAGTCCTCAGCTTTCATGCCTCTGTTGTTGTGTGACCTCTTGTACCTTTCCCACTTCATTCTATCTTTAAAATAGATATAGCACTTCTTCCTACTCAAGAGGGTAAAAATGATAGCAATGTGTGACTCACTGTATTGTTCCAGGATTGTAAAAACCAGGGGCTACTCTGGCCTCTCACTTTTGTTCATCTCCGTTTGGCAGTCATTGCTCTTCTTTTTTTGTCTTTCTTCCTCCCACCTCCGCCCCATCACATTTCCACCTGACCCCCACGCACACATTGTGACAACTACATTATCTCCAATTTTTATTCATGTCTTTGTTTATACAGAAGCATGGCTGGTTATCTTAACACAGGACTGAGCACTAATTGGTATTTGCACAGTTCTGAGCATGTTGATGTTAGTCCTGCTGCAGAGTTGAGAGTTCAGAATGACTAAGTGCTTCTGGGACTTGCTAAAGGTAAAAGCACAATGAAGAGGACATTTTTTGATTTTATCAGGATGAAATTTGCTGAGACGTGGCAGAACTGTATCCTGTAAGGAAGTGATCCCAAAGGGCGGGTGTTGGGAATTGGGCAGGATGAACTGAACATTCAGGACACCATGCAAACCAAAAGTGCATACATGTTCCACAAGCTGTTTCCTTGGCTAAGCACTTGAGGTTGCCTGTACCTGCTTTGCAAGAACACACTATCAAACTGTCAGGTTAGATTTTAATTAGATTTTAAAATACTGACTACTATTAAAGCATATCTAAAAGCACAAAGTGGGAAGTGCTGTGGAGAGTTTGTGTAAGTGAAAGAGAATGGGGGTACATCACCACTTTATACTGGGTGGAACCAGACCTGTTTGGCTGCCCTGGTCACCTTGAAGGGCCAAGGGGCATCTGTTTCTGCAGCGAAACATCTGTGTTCTGTCTCTCAGGTATATCCAGCTGGCCACAAAGGGCAAAATAGTGACAACAGAGAAGCTGCTCTCGCAACTTGCTTTCATTAGAACATGGACTTCCACAAGCACAGTATAGAATCCCTGAAAATTGAAGAAAATTACGACAGATGTATTACAGCAAAGTAACATTGTGGAGTTTTAAATATCTACATCTCCAAAATAATATTTTAAAAATAATAATTTTACCTGATCAGAACTATTATCTAAATTTATTCCAGGGACCTCCAAAATCACAGGTATAATAAAATCCTTAAAGGTGAAGAAGGTGTCTAAACTTGTGATACCTTGGTGCCCTTTTTTCATGGTTTCAAGTACAATATTGGTAGAAATTGTCTTTCTGTTCTGTGAAATGTTTTGCCAGTTTGTAAAATTTTCTTATCTGGTTCAAGACCAGGCTTTGCAAATTTCTTATGTAATGTAATACAGTGAGTTAAATATTAAAGTAAACACATTTTCAACACAAAAAAGTATTTTTTCTTTCAAAGCTATAAAAATTAAACCTTTTAACAGTTTTCTTTTTTATTTGATAATTCACATTCTCTGTTGAAAAGTCATGCCAATTGAATTTTTATGTGGAAAAAACATGGGAAAAGTCCTCAATAATTGGAATAGTTGGCAAGCACTAACTTACCACTTTTACTGATTCCCATATCATTACACTCATCCTTCTGTGGGATTTGTGGAGCAGTTGCAAACTACCGCAACATTTTTTTTACCCTAATGTGAATGGTGGTATGTGAGCATACCTGCATATGTGGCATGGCATAGTCAGCAACACAGAAGCTCTCGTCAACACAGAGGCTTTTTGCTATCCATTAAATAATAGGAAAATTTTCATGTTCAGATTTCTACTAGTTGTACTGGGGCCAAATTTAGGAGACCAGATAGTTCACTCTTCAAGACCGTGGAATAGCAACACAGTAATTTTATCCCATAGGGGAAATCATAAGAGAAGGAAAGGTAATGTAGAATGAATGACAGCAAAAAACCAAGATTACAGAGTATTAAAAAAGTGCTTGCATTAGAGCAACATGTGAGACAGAGGAAATGGAGCTGTAATGGAGCTCTTCTGATGAAAGCAACAAATTAAACAGCAGAAACAGTTTGGGGATAAAATTAGTGTTCTGCTGCTTTTGATTCCCATTTGTCAAGACGAGTGCTAGTGCTGATGCAAGGTGAATAGGCATGGCCAGCTGAGCCACAGGGATGAATGGCATCATCCAATCTGATGGCAAAATGAGCAATTGCAATGGTTTAATAAAGTAAAAAATATCATAAAGGCACACTCTAGCACTCACCACAAGTGGCTGCTCCTCACATGTTGGAACTGAATCCTCCTCAATAAAAATTTGGTTATAAGCCCCCAGGCTGTAATTACTTGACATTTGGAAATCGTATTAGCAGCTGCTAGAGGTAAAATCTCCCATGTCTGTTAATATAATAAATTCTTATAGATAAGTATGATAAATTACACTTACTGAAATGCATGTTCCTTTACTGTTAGTCTTTTAGCTCGTTTTCTTCTAATCTCACTTGGAAAATTGTTGAAATGGTTTTCATTTTTATATACTCTATTATTGCTCTGCTCCACTTATTGTAAACCTTTTTCTTTAATGCCATTCAAAAGCTTTCACTGTAAAATAGTTTCCAGGCAGTTTTCTACTTGATCAAAGCTTTCAAAACAGCAGCCACATGAAATGTCACATTACTTTCTAAACTTTTATCAATAGGATATAGGCAAAATAGATACATATTTGTAGCAAACAGAAGAAAGCAATTGAATAAACCTTTTTTTCTAGGATAGTGTTTTTTGAACCAGCACTGATCTTGGTGCAAAGTTAAATAAAACAAATACTTATTTATTTACAATAAATAATATTTTATTATTTTTTATTTTATTTATAATATTTTAATAAATAAAATACATACTTAAAAACAAGTAATTTTACCAACTAAAACACTAAACTAGGGAAAGCAATTTTCAAATGTTCATCAAGTGTCCTTTAACAGCTGTGCACAATTATTAAATATGCTTTTATATCTCCAGGCACTATTTACAGTATCTCACGTTTTTAGAATACAGCTCAGAATATTAAGTTTAGGGTTTTCAAAAGACATGTCTGTGTCCTCTGAATTCTTACAGATGCTCGAAGCCCCCCTGTAGGTACTGAACGGCTGCAGTGAGGTCTCCCCAGAGCCCTCTCTTCTCCTACTCTCTCAACCTGTCTTCATAGGAGAGTTGTTTCAGCCCTCTGATCATCTTTGTGGCCCTCCTCTGGGTCCATTCCAACAGGGCCACATTTTTTCTGTCCTGGGGTCCCCAGAGCTGGATGCAGCACTCCCAGTGGGGTCTCATGAGAGTGGAGCAGAGGGGCAGAATCACCTCCCTTGACCTGCTGGTCACTCTTCTTGTGAACAAACAAGAAGACTTGCTTGACTGCAGACTGGGGAGCTGTTCAGTCTTCTTTCTTTGACCCCATCATGAATAGTTTTCAGCACAGTAGCTCAAGTTCGATGGAAGAAATTGAGGATTTCCCCTTCGCCCTTCTTTCTAACCTGGTGAGGAAGCCAGTGTGTTGTGATGCAGCAGGTATGAGGCAGAATCCCATCCAACCAAGGTCTGTCTTCTATCCCACAAGTGACTTTTCCTATAGCACTCAGGCCATATATTAAATATGGTCTCTAATAAAGACCTCTGCAGTGTTTGTATTTTAAAGGAAAATTATGAGCCCTGTTGTCAGCCTTTGAAGACACATCTTAAGCACTAAAATCCAGCAGCGTTTCAACCCTGTACCAAAGATGGGTGCCTGACAGAAATCAAATTTCTGACACAGCAGTCTCAACAGTGTTTTCTGTGGGATGGCTTCAATATTGTCATTATTCTCAGCTGACTAATGTGCTCTAGGGATCTTGCAAGTGTCATCCAGACTGAAGATCTCATTGCAGGGGCCAGGCAAGTTCAAGTTAAGGCTGACATTGCTGAGTATCATAATATTACTTCCCTTTTTGGGCTGTAGAATTTTATTTTGAAGTAGAAACTGGGATTTTCTTTCCTTCTGTCAACATCTTTCTGAAAGGATCTAATAAACCTGCTAAGCAGATGACTGAGTTTTGCATGTGGATTGCTGTTTTCCTCCTTTAGAGCTGCCTATATGTCACTCTAATTAAAGCCTATCAGGTTATTAAATTGCTAGAATGAAGAACCAGCATGATTTTCAATCTTTATACTTTGCAGGACCTTTTTCAGTTCAGAGTGCTTTCCTTCAGTATCAGTGAACCGGTAGGAAGTCATACAGATTTATCCTTTCTCCTCTGAAAGGAGTGTTGTGTTTCAGCGTGATGCTGCCAGTTGCTCACCGCAGAACATAAGCTTACAGAACCCAAAGCCTTTTTTATTAACAGCAGATGCAAAGTAGTCCTGTCCAAATGCCAGTGTTTATTTGATAGCAGTGATATTTTTGATACCATATCTATGTTGAATAAATTCTCTGGCTTTTTTATTAAATGTGTAGAAGAGTTATTTCCATGTTGGACAGATACACTAATTACGTTTTTTTTTTTTTTTTTTTGGAGGGTGTGATTTCCTGAGAGTGAACAATTACAGTTTGACAGGTACACAGAAATATCAGTGGAAGATATGGGCATATTTGAAATGGGAGCCTAAAGGAGCTAATAACTAATAGGCGTTGATGGGGAAGAGGGAAGCAAAAGACTTGGATAAAAATGGTCTTTTTTTTTTTCTTTCTTTGAAATGGTGTATGATATTATGGGATTGGCTGGCATCGCAGAATCCCTGTGCTGTTGCAAATTAAAAAGGTTTTGAAGTTGTTCAAGTCAACCATTTCATAATCTGTGTCAGAAAAAAAGCTTTTATCTGACAATAAGCTTTCTGGTATATTATTAAGTCATTTAATCCAGCTGTTTGATGAGTTCCATGCCCTGATCACTTATAACCATGAAAGATTATGTATACATCAGAGAAACAGTTTTTTGATGTATATGTTTATTTTCCTTGTTGACTTTATAATGCTGGTGTTTTGCTTCTATCTTCACTTCATTTGAGTAATTTGTTTCCACACAGAATGCCTTTCAGGAAAATCATAGAATCATAGAATCATTTATGTTGTATAAGACCTCAAAGATCATCAAGTCCAGCCACTGTCAAGTCCACCATTTAACCATGTCCCTCAGTGCCACATCTGCATCTACATATCTTTTAAATACCTCCAGGGATGGTGAGTCCACCCTTCCCTGAAGAAACAGCCTGTCCCAATGCTTGGCAATGATTTTTGTGAAGAAGTTTTTCTTGAAGTCCAATCAAAACCTCCCCTGGCGAAACTTGAGTCCATGTCAGGTTCTTTAAAACTGCAACATGTCTACTTTCCTCTCTGCAACAGATCCACAGCCTTTCTTGAGCTAGCTGTGCCGACACTGAGGGTACAGTTGCCTCATTCACAGCACTGGCTCATCCTGCTCTGATCATAGAGCACAGGGTGATACTGCCCAGGAAAGCTTTTGGAGACCTTTGCTCACAGAGGTGAACGTGGGATGGCCCTGCTGAAACACGGGACTGCTGAGGGGGAGGAATGGACCCAGCATCTAAACATGTCTGGTTTCTGTGGGCTGGTTTACATGTTTCAGCAAATAAAACATGGCTATATCAGCAGAGTGTGTTTATCTTTGGCTTCTGTTTGACACTTCCACTTGCAAAATTGTTACAGCTGGAGTTGTACGCAAATGATTTCTTTATTATTCATAGCAGCAGGTGCTGCAGCAGTCTTTTGGCTAGAGTTGTACTCTCTTGGTCCGTGGTTTCTATATATTTGATTAGCTGGTGCCATGCTGTTCAGATGGGTTGCTAGTCCTCCAATAAATGTATTTTGTTACACAATCAGTTATATAGTGCGTTATCATTTCCATAAATCACTTTTAGTTGGCAGCTTTCTGTTGCCACTTGGGATCATTCCAGCAATAATTTGCATCCTTTTTGTATGGCATCCTAAAAAGATCTTGGAAGTTAACATAGCCTGGGTATCATTTTAATAGCTGATGTCCTTCTGGCAGCACTAGAACACGGAAACCAGCTATCCGTGAAGGACTGACATATTTATTTTTGATTCACATACCATTTATGTATTCTTCAAGAAGTGCTTATCCAAAGATTCAGTATAGCAATTTAGGCATCCACCAGGCTTATGCCAGAGTTGTGATGCTAAAAATCAGGTGCCTGTCCCCAGGCAGGGTGATTAACAACACCACAGGTCGCTGAAAAGTGCAGGGACAATATGATATGCCGCACTCAGAAAGGCATCCCAAAAGCCTGGCACACTCATGTGGGACCTGCCTGTCCCTTGCCAGTTGACACAGCCTGTGCCTGCATTTCCTACTCCTCTATGGAAATGAGATGCTTTGCCACTGATGAAACCTGATTTGGACTCAGCCACTCATTATCTTCCCATCAGAAGTGACCACTTCACTTGATCCCTGCTGGCTAAAGATAGGTCAACTTCAGCTGCTGCTCAGGCAGACCTCGCAATGGAGCAAGAGGCTCTTTTAGAATGAAATTGCCTTGCAGAAGGGAAAAAAAAACGTAGCCTAGCTGTGCTTTTTCTATTAGTAAGAGAGATGCCTAATCAATTCAGGTCTGTGCTCAGAGGAGGAATTTTCCAATATCTCGGTAAAATTCTTCACTAAATAAAAGGTAAATAAAAAAATATGTTTTCATAGACAGATTCCTATCAAGGCTGCAGAAGCAATATTGACTGAAGAGATAATGGAGCACTTGGTGCATCTGATGGAAAGGTGCAGATGGTTGTCTGTGTGGGGACAAGGAGATAACAGGAACAGGGAGCGTGTCACTGCGAGGCACAGGAGTGGCTGTGTTTTCAGCTGCCTGCAGATTGGGCACTTCACACTGGTACCTGGAGGAATCTGTTCACCCTTCTGTTTAATTTTTAAAAAATTAGGTGCAGTTTCACCCATTATGCTAGTTTCATTTACAGCCTGCATTGCTGAGAGAGTTGATAGATCTGTGAAAGGAAATGCATTTAATCACTGTCAACAGCCTCCTCATTTGGGCACTGAAAGCTATTAAAGAGAAAAATAATGGACCAAGAGGTGCATTCAAGTGTGGTGTTAATGGTACCCCTTTCATTTAGCATGGCAAACCCAAAGCAGCAAAGTGAAAAATACGAAGAAAACAACATGGCAGGTCAGTTTGCCCATGAGCCTCAGGCAGAGCAACCCTCTCTTGTGGTCACAGATGAACAGGAAACATGCATCTACCTTTCCGAGTCACAGTGCCCTGTTTCTCTCCCATCACTGGAGCTGCCCACACAACTTTCCAGCAGCCTGTCTGCTCCCTGAGCCCCACCAGCATTGCAAGACCCTTTCAGGCATATTCCAGGGTGTTGTACCTCACGTATCCTTGCAGCACATGCTCTGCTTGTAGAGTATGCTCCTAGGTTCACTCACTGCAAGACAGGTGAACCTGGTTTGAGAATGGGTGCCAGGTTGTCATTAGCAAACAAAATTATTCTGCACGATTTTTATTGATAATCACTGGATTTTATGCCTTGTGTGTAAGGTGGTGATGATCAGTACTTACATAGATTGTCATCTTGAAATGTGGAACTTATTTGAAAGAAAAAATGTACAATTATTAAAGAAAAATCACTTTCTTACAGATGCTGTTTCAGAAGCTGTGCAAGGAAAAAGCAGGTAAGGCTGCATTCCTTCTTGAAAGTTTCTTGGTGGCTTGTGTAATCATACATGCATTGATGGAGGACCCAGGGAGTCTCTGCTGTTAAGTGGGTGTTCAGTGCAGTTGTGACAATTGCTTCCATGCTGCTGTTCATAACCTGGTGGTGTAGGATTTAGGTCGTTCTTAAGAAAGCTGATAATTCATCACCTTTCAACTTACACCTTACGAGGTAAGTTCTGCAATAATGGGGATAAACTCAAGCATTTGTTACGGTGTCAGAGTGGGACTCAAGGTGTTGCCATGGCACTGGTGTGTGTGTGTGAGGTGAGTCGAGATGAGGAGCAGCTCAGAGCTTTTTCTGTCTCAGTGATCACACAGCAGCTGAATCTGGTGAAGAGGCTCATTACAGAGGCATATTTTTCAAAAAACATAACAGGTCCCTGGGACCCACATGTCCTAGGTGTCAGAGTCACAATGCCTGATTTCCCCCTTAGCAGATAGCCCACTATCTGGTCAAAGCATTTGTCAATATTAACAGCATTAGTGAATTTAACCATTATGGAGGAGCTATTTAGTGCCAGCGAGGCACCAAGACCAGAGCAGTAGGCAGAGCTAAAGACTCAGATACCCTGAACTGCACGTACATTATCATGACAGGAGCTAAGGAAAGGTTTGGATAGACAGATATGTATACACACACAGATCCTGATTCAGCAAGATACTTAACACACAATTAAACCCGCATTTGACAAAACCAATTAATTGCAACAGGCGTAAGAAACTGCTTGGATGATTTGCTTAATTGAGAGTAAATGTCCTTATTAAATTGTAATGAAGCACAATTAAGAAATACAGAGAAAAGGAACTGCTTCCCAGAATGTGGGTTACTGGAGTTTAATAACAGCCTCACCGTTTCGCAAAAAGAAATGTCCCCAAAGTCTAGATGAATCCTCATTCCCACAAAAGTCTTTGCCAGCTAGAAATATTTCAGTCGTAAACCAACTGACCTCTGGAGTCACCCATCTCTGACTGCAGTTTCTGTTTTGTTAGTCGGGATGTATGCAGCGTGTGCCAATTAAAAGGAAAGCAATTGGACATCGGTGCTGTAATTACCCCCGTGTCCCTTGATGACTTAGCATCTTTTTTTTGGCCTGAAGGACTAGTTTAAGCCAGTTTGCTCACTCAGTGATTTCTTCTTGCATCTGTCTCTGATCTAAACTGCATCCACAGTTCATTCCAAGGGCCATCCTTAACTCGGTTAGAATCAGATGAATGTGGCTTTTTGGAGCCAACTTCACTGATTCAGTGGCTCTGCTGGCAAATGTGGTGGCTTAGCAAAATGCCAGAAACCCTAGGCTAGAAAACTCTCCCTAGGCAATTCCACCCTCATGTACTCAATGTTAGGTCAACAAAACACGAAGGCTGCTGGGCATAGTGTAAATGTACATATTTTCATTGAAGCTCTGTGTGCATTAACTTTTCCTGCTTTATGAGTTGTATGTGGATTTATTCCATGATGGTATTTGCCAATGAAACACATGCCTGTGCTTTTCCAAAGCTAAATAGATTTCATAAGTTCTGAGATTGATTGAGCAATTGTTTAAATTGTATTCATTGTTGGATCAAAAACCTCTCTGCCACTGAAGGCTCACTTTATAAAGGAAAGGAAAACACGTCAATGGCACATGCATTTTAAATAAAACTAATTATTTTAGCAGTGCTCCCATTTTATACTGATTGATATTTAATTGTTTTATGACAATATTGATTTTGTCACTGAAAGAGATAAAGTTTTAGCACCCATCAACTGTAGAATGATGGTTGAAAATCTGATGACTTCAGGCATGAAAGAAAAATGACAGGTCATTTTCTGACACAGTTTGGTCATTGAGGTGAAACTTTAGTCATAGAAATCTAGCATATGTTAGAGCTGGTGATAAATTTATCATTAAATGCTTCTGGCAGAAAATGTCCATTTCTTCAAATAGAACATTTTACAGGAAAAGGTTAGCATCCATTAATTTCTGTTTCAAATAATTTCTGTAAAATAGGCACACACGTCTCAACATGCAATGATTTAACAGTTTTCAAAGTGAGAAGTTTTAATTTTTATTTGACTTTGAAACTTTTGGCTTTGAAATTTTGTTACACTCAAGTATTAAAAAAGAAAAAGAGAGAGATAAAAAGAGAAAACATGATTTAAATTACAAAAAAAGTCAAATCTATGTCTTGTACTGAGGGACAAGGGTTTCTTACAGGTTTGCAGTTGCTAAACATTTCTGATATTTTCTGTGCTTTCTGGATAAGACATTTTCTGTTTTGGAATTTCTTGCATGACAAGATAGCCCGTCCTGCCTGTATCAGCCACACACAGAACACAGCACTCACTGTTCTACTCAAGTTTGTTTTCTGCATCACTCTCCCCTTACATCCCCACTTCTTATTCTTTCTCATTCTCTTTTGTCATTTATTCTTCTGACCTCTTTCTTGGTCACAGCTCCAGAGCTCTCAGGGGCCAAAAGAGTCTTTTTCCAGAGTACCAGTGGGTCACAGCGGGACATCACCCTGCCCTCCCCACCACAGAGCACCTCTAACCCCACCCTATCAAGAGCTGGGGATGCACAGGGCAGCTCAGAGCTGCTGCAGCCAGCGTGGGAACTTCTGCAACCCTTTCCCCAAGACTGGGCTGTCCTCAGCTTCCAGCCATTCTCCATGTAAACCATTTTTGTGTGTGAGACAGAAGAAAAACCTGCCCTTCGGAATGCTGTTCTTTCTCTTGTTGCATTTTATGTTACTTGTTTTTTTTTTCCTCAAATAAATGCAACATTTTGGGACTTCCATTACCTGGATTTGTAATGGGTGCCTCCCAATATGTTAAGCAGGATACCAAAATGTGTCTAAGAAAAGCTACAGCTGCACAGACCACCCAGCCACACCAGGGAACCTCGTCTGAAGTACCAGAATTGCTGGCAGTGTCACTGCATGCTTGCCAGGCCTTGTGTCATTTCTTTCAAATGTAATAACACTGGTACTTATAACAGTGCATGCACTGGAATTAATGATTATCTAACCATTAGAAAAAAAGAGATTAAATAACAGTAAGATGTGATTCTAGAGGCATAAATTTATTCTGCTTTCTGTTTTCTTTAATCATGACAGGACGCAGCATGAGCCAGTGGCTCGCTGGTGACTGGGGCAGGCGCAGGAAGAGAGGTCAGACAGCTCCAGGATGAGGAAACAGGGATGGGCCGTGGATGGGATGGGATGTCAGTCTGCAGGTTGGGTCACATGGCTGGGCAGGGCTGTGGCAGAGAACAGCCCTGCCACAGCATCATGGGGCTGGGATGGACAGCTCTGGGCTGGGCTGAAATGGAGTTTCACAAAGACTTGGAAATTAATATATTAATATATTTATATCATTTCACACTACTTAAGTAAATACAATATTATGTGGACTTAGACCTGGGTTGCAAATGTGGTGTTGCCCACACCCTTTAAGATGTAGTTAGCAAAGTACAAGGAAAAGTTGCAAGAGAGGACAAGCAGTTTGGAGCGGATAAGCTGGTTTCACATAGACAGGCTTACCCTTGGCCTGAGGTGAGCAAGTTGTCTGTTGGCTTTCTGTAGCAGCAGTAGACAGGAAGGCAATTCACACTTGTACTGCTTGTATGTGATGGCATTAATAAACAGGTGTTACAAATGTGTAAAAAATACCCTATTCTGTGGCTTTACCAAGACCTGTGAAAACACCAGCTTCATCCACTGAACCCTGCTTTCTTTGGGAATGAATGTGGCTATCCTGGTGATACCTGTGGTTTCAGCCATTAAACCACATTCCTGCAGTCATTAATAGATGATGCCATTAACAGGACTGCCCCGGTCCCATCGCCATGCAATAGACCACTCTGTACAAGTCACCACCATCAATGCTTTTCTTCTCATATTGCCAGGTACCTAACACTAAACCCAGTCTGCACCACCTATCTCTTCTGCCCTTGTAACTCCGGAGGTCCTAATTGTCTGCTGTGGTACCCCAGAGAACACCTTGCTTAGCTGCTCCTCTTGCCATCAGATTGCTGCTGGGTTTGTAGGTAACCTCTGGCCATCACTATTAAAACCTGGCTGACTGATGCTGTGCGTCCTTACTATCCCCTAGTGTATGTCTTAGTAAAAAACATTCCACTCTGAGCATTCTAGCTGCCTAATGTATTTTAAAGTTATCACCACAGCTCAAGATGACTAACACAGAGCACACTTCATCACTGGTAGGGAAAATGAGCCCTTACTTTGCTGACAAAAATTTGAAGTTGGATTAAAAGCTGACACATCCTCTATTTTAGTGGTATGTATGAAACACTAAATATAGCAGCGTGCTCATGTATTTGCTGATGCATGGTAATGTAGTCTGTAGCAGAACAGCAATGGGCTGGCAAGGAAGATGGTGCACTGCAGTAATCCGATAAAATCCTCATGTGACCTTGGCCATTTCAGAAGTACTCCATATTATCCAAGGATAATTGTGTATCCTTGACTGATACATTGCAAAATTCAAACAGAGGCAGTTGTGGTCCCAGGGCTTTAATGAGCAGCCTGATACTGCAATATTTGCCCAGGCATAAAGCAAATTGACTTCAAGGAGAGGTCTCCATAGTGTAAGAAACAGAACTGTGCTATATAGCAGCTGTATATGAACAACTGCCAACAAAAAAATGAACGGGCCTGATTCTGAGAAATGGGAGGGAGCTGCAACTCTATCTGGCTCTTGTTAGAAACTGAAGGTGCTTGATTCATCACAAAATCAAACCTGAGTACAGTACTTCCAACTGATTACATATTTTTATGTTTCCATAGTCATATAAGATTTTATGCTCATAGTTTTATTTTCCCTTTGCTGCAGTCCCTGGGCAGGAATTATGGGCTAATCACACTCTGAACAGGGAAATGGATGTGACTCACAGAACCGTAACCTATTCTGGGATTTTCCTCTTGCTCATGGGGGAAATGTAGGTGATCTCTTTCAGCCTCTCACTTGCCAGGGATGCCTGGCAAGTGTGCTGGTGGTGGACCTGAGGCTGTGACTGTGAACCCCCTCCTCTCATCCTCTTCAGGGGAGAGCAACAGCTGGATTAGACATTCAGCAGTTCCTTGCAAGACCTAGGCAGTACTTGTGTCTCATGCTGTCATTACTCCAGCTATAAAAGTTTACCCAAGACGAAAACCTGACCTTAAATAACTGGGGAAAATAGAACATCCTCATCCAATGATCCCATGCACTTCCTAGAAAGCAGAGTGGGGTCCCTTTGACATGTTTCCAGCACAAAGTGGAGATGCTTACTTTGTACTGAAAAATGAACAGGCTGTTTTCCTGAGCAGTGAAAGTAAACTACTGAATAAACCCAGCTGTTTGGTGGCTTTGGCCTCTTAACTAGTTGTGCTCTGTATTGCTCAAATTAGAAGTAGGTGGAGTTGGTGCTTGTCCTGCAGTCAGTGCATCAGAGGGTCATTTCATTTGGCTCCAGTTCTAACCTCTCTGCAGCGCCAGTTTGGCTTCCAGAATTAGGCAGTGAGATTGCCTCTTCCTTTCATAATCAGAAATTATAGAACAAAGCCCTTCTTTGTTCTTCTAAAAAGGCAAATCTTTACTTCTCAACTCTTACTGACGTATTAGAGCAGTTGAGGGCTCACTGGGATCTTCTGCTCTCAAAAGCAAGAGGAAAATGAGATATTGATGTTTCTCAAAAAAACCCCAAAACAGCGAGGTGTAGATTAGAAATTTACATGTTTACTGTTTTAGTATGTGGATTATAGACAAAAGCTTGGTCTATTAAGAAATACTCCAAATTTTATGTAAGACATTTCTAAAACAATAAAGCAGCAATGTGTAAAAAGACTTTATACACATGCAAATACTCAGTGTCATTCTAAATATCTTTCTCTATTCCCCTGTTCCATGGTTCTTTCTGTGACTTTGATTTTTAGTCAACATTTTAAATAAGAAAGAAAAATACTTAAAATAGAGATGATAAATGTTAAAAATAATATCTAGTCCATAATTGTACAAAATATAGGTGGTTTCAGAATGAAGATATTATAAACATTTTACCTAACTCAGTTTGGTTACAGCTTGGACTCCTAAGGAGAATGGAACACTAAGCAGCTGGTACATGAGCTTGGGTTTGTAACTACTCTTGAGATGTGACAGGAACCTTGCTGTAAATGGTGATCTAATTCAGATTGATAAATTGCTCTGAAGTTTTGCCTCTGTTGGAATTAGGTGGTGTTGGTTTCCAGCAATGAAGTTCATAGAGACACAGGATTCTCAAGTCTTTTTTTTTCTGTGAGTGAACAAATGCCTGACAAACATTGCAGACAGACAGCCATATTCAGCTCCCATGCTCCTGAGCAGCCAACTTGTTTTAAACTGGGGGCTACCAAGAGTCATGGCAGAGGGCACATTTTGCCATTTAACATTTATTCCAAAAGTAACAAATGCCCGGAAAATTTTCACTGAATAATAATAATTAAAAAGTATATTTGTTTTCTGTTTCAATTAGACCTTTCCCTCAGACCTCTCTGATAGCCACAATACAAGCTATGTCCTTGTGTTTTATTTCCTGGGCAAGACATAACTTCAAAAGTTTGAAAGTTAGACATTTTAAAGTATAAAATCAGCAAAATAAACCTTTAGCTTTTTATTATGCTAACTAAGCATTACAGCTCTGAGACACACAAACAAAGAATAATCTATATGGTAGGAACCTTTTGCTTTCACAGAAAGCATTTCTAATGGGTAGCAGTTCCAAAAATTTTAGTGTTTCCCATTAGAAAACATTTCCCTTGCAACAATTCTTTAGGTTCAGCTTTTGTTATTTAACTCTTTAGTATCAATTCCTAAGGATGAATGTTTAAGGTTTTGTGCTGCATCAGAGTGACGTGCATCATCTCGCTGAACATCTCAGCACATAAGATGGATTTTGTGCTGTTTCTTTGTTTGCAAGTGAGGCAGGCAAGAACAGAGAAAAGCTTGTGGCTGAAACATATTGCAAAGTATTTGGGACAATAAAGTAATCAAACAAAGCAGTCAGCTTCTTACCTTTTGCAACATAGGACCTTTTGAGGGGCTGTAGTCAGACCATGCCACTGCTATTGAAGGACCTGCCATGGTGCAGCCTCTGCTCAGAGGAGATGCCCACGGCTCAAGGACACACAGCGTCTGTAGAGCTGCGACTGGCTGTGAGCAAAGGGACCTCTTTCCCCTTCCATGAGCACCATGTAACCGTGGCTCATGTCAGAACTGAACACAGGACCTCTAGGCATGAGCCTCAACAGCTTGTAGTTGGGCAATGACTGCATTGATTTGAAGGAAGTAATCACTGCATAAGCCTCTCCATAAATATAATAGGACCACTAGAGGAGGACAAAGAGCTATGTAGTGTTGATGTCAACTACTACGAAACAGGAGGTTTGCTTTAGAAGGCTTTTCAGTGAAAACCATCCAGTCTCTGCCCTTCCTGTTCTCTGTATTAGATTCCACCCAGGCCAGCAAGTTGCTATGACAGAAATGCACATAGAGATACTGGCATTTATTGAGCGCTCAGCACAAGGCATAAACTAATTAGTAAATTCCACCATGCTGTCAAGCCACCACTGAAATGCAGCCAGAGGAGGAGACTGAGGCTGCATATGAATGCAAAAGATATACCAAACCCGTCCCATATATAATTCCATTGCATATAATGGCATCTGTCAGTTGGGATCTTGGCTCTGTATCTTTATGAAGGCAGAGCAATTGGAAAGGCAAGTTCAAGAAAACAGATGGGCAAAAGGTTGCTTTACACGTGGGTATTATTAAGTGGATCTGAATCTGCTATTCCAGCCTTTATGAAGTGGGCTTTTGACATAGAGTTTGAGAAGGTAATGGCTGTAGGGTTTTATTTTATATATATTTATATTAGGTACATACTTACCCTGGAGTATTTATTGGTTCCCAAAAATGCTGTTATATAAGGCTTCTATGACTTAATTCTGAGAAGTAAACTGATTCTAGCATAGAATCTTGCAGGTATATCCTGTAGAACATTAGGGATTTTTCTTTGTAGAGTGTAATTCTGTGCCAGCTGCAGTCACCAGCAACTTTTTAGGATTATGGTTAGTCTCTTAATGATGCATTTATAACTGTAGAGAAAATTATTTCTATCTATAAAGAAAAAAAATACCTCTACTTTTCACGGATTTCAGACTAAAACAACGTCTCTAAGTAGCTGAGGAAATGGGAAACTCAGGAACATTATATTTCATAAAATGTATGTAGCTCTTTCAGGAAACTATTAGAAAGGCTGCTTACATGGATTGCTAATTAAGTCATTTATTATTTTCAAATTTTTTGAACTGAGGTAGTAACAATTGGCCTCAGGCCCAGAGTAGTGTCCTTGTGAGCACTGTACAGGCAGAACAAAGTCCTTCCCTCCCTTACAGCCTTATATTATCATCGATACATTTCATACAAAAGGGTGACTTAAAACATTGACATTTGTTTCTAATTCAGCATTCAAATAATTTGTCAGGAGCTTATTTTCATGCATGTTTTCATTTCATCCATGAACTGATTGGTGTCCAGGTTACGGTCCCCATCCTGCCAGGTGCTCTTTGCTGTGTCATTTATCCATGCTAAGCTTGGCTCCAGGAGGGGCTTACAATAGCACTGTGGCTGTATGGAGAGCCTCTGTACCTGCTCCTGCATGCCCAAAAACTCACCTGAGTGGTCAGCATTGGCTCAGCCAGCTGCAACTCAAGGCTTCTCAGTACAGAAAAAACAGAGACTTTGTGTCTATGGCACAGGATGTTGGTGGTCCACTTCTGTCAAAGAAAGACAGAAGGATCTGTGGTACAAAATAGGAGGGAGAGATTCAGAGAATTGTTTCTTCTGTGCCTGCTTCCCAAAGCAGTGAAGAAGGAATATGGAAAGAAATAATTAAAACATCCCCCAACTGACTGGTCTTCTTTCCAGCCTTCCCCAGAAGTAGCTGCCACAAATTTTGATTTCCAGGCTCTTTGAGTAGGCAAAGCAGGCATAATGCCGTAGGTACTCTGGCATCACTAGTAGACTACTGATATTGGCATCTGTTAGTCTGATAAACATACAGCACATAAAGTTAGCCCTTACTTTAACACTTTTCTTGTCTGCTGACCAACACATGGTCAAAATCTTCAAATTACAGCTCTCTGGACTCTCATGTGGTAAGAAAAGGTAAGATGAGTTTCCAAAGTTAAACTAAACTTGTGTTTTATATTTTCACCTATTTATATGACAGACAGAACTGATGCAGTACACTCAATGGCTGGATGATGTATTGGAGAACTCAATATAATCAGTAGCATAGTTTAAAGTCCACCTTTTCATTTGTTGCTTTTGTTGCTGTGATCCTCTTCTGTGACCCCATATCTCTGGAATTTTTTAAGTGTAACAACAACCTTATAGGACTGATATCCAGAGTATTAAGCTACACCTAGGTAAGTGAATGTATGCAGAAATATGTGAGAGTGTCTCTAATTTGCTGTGATGTATATACGGTACATTGATGTAAGCATAGTACACTGTGCTTCCTTAGGTCTTGATAAACCCTGTGTCCTATGAGGGCTCAGAAGGAAATAAATTTACTCTTCAAGTGTTCATTTGAAATGGCTACACTTTATTCTTAAACAGCACAGTTTGGATGGGAACAGAGAAGTCCTTTCTAGTGGTTCTGTTCCCTTGGGTTTGATCCTTCTTTTAGCAGAGTCTGGTACACTGTCCTTGGCGATGTCAATGGAGGCTAAGTGGAGCGATGAAGTACTGGAGTTCTGGGCTGCAGGGCTGTCGGGCATGAATTGCTGTCCTTTGGAAATGGCAGAGCCACCTCTGTTTACAGCACTAGGCTTATTTCATCAGTATTCTTTTAGATGTCACAGAGAAGCTGCTCCTGGGTTTTGGCAGGAAACACTCCCCCACACCCACTTTAGACTCTTTCCTTCTCTTTGCCTTCTCTCCTGTGAGCAAAAACTCTGTCAAGAAAGCACGTTTATTTGGGCCAGGAACAGAGGCAGCCGATACTCAGCTAGTTATTTTGATTGCCTGGCTGGTAGGGGTTGGGGGAACAGATAATGTCAAGATTTCCTCTGCATTCCAGATCTGTTTTCCTCCTACGGTTAGCAGGCAGTGAGTGTGACTTTTCCCACTCAGCTTTTCCCACAGTCAGTAAGACTTATCTGACAACAGAGTTAGTGTCAACTGTCCAAAACTAACTAGGAGATATCTTCCTTTCACCACTCCTGCGCTGTTATTGCTTATCAATGTCACTCTCCAGCTTAAATGACTGGTTAATTTACAGACATACTGAGACAAATTCACCTCTGTTGCAGCTTCAATGAGCTCAGTGGAGTTACACTGAGTTTGGCTGTAGGTGTCTGAAAAGCACAAGTGGTAGGAATGTGATACTAACAGAAACAAGAACATTGCAAGAGTCAAAACAAAAAGGAAGCCCTGAGCTTTGGCAGGATTCCCATTTCAGATTTTGGAGTGTGATCCAACAAGGTGTTCATGTTTTACAGCTGGTGCTGCAAAAGAAAAGTTGTTGTTCAACAGTAAAACAATTCCTATGTCTCCACATCAAAACACAGCCCATGTTAAAAAGGAACAAAGGAAGAAACAAGTTACAGACTTTAAGAATGCAAATTCTATTGAGAGTCATGATGACTTTGCTTTTAGATCTATTAGAGACTTTGAAAAGACTAGAATGAAACTGAAGGACACTCAACCTGAGATTTTGAAATGAGTCAGAAGGGTTGAATACTGAAATACTATTAGAATTCCACAGAAACAGGAAACATGAGATGGAATTGATACCTCCAGACCAAGATGGCTTTCTAAGAATCTCTTCTGTAATTAGGGGTAGAGAGGTATTTTTAAATTGTAACATCTGTTTTGGCTAGATGAAGTCCTCCTCCACAGGCCTTCTGTAGCACCTCTTCTGGGCAGCTGGTTTGGGATGGAATGAGACATCCTCTCAGGGACATTTGTCTCCAAGCCACCTTCCCACCTCCCTCAGTTCTCTTTTAACAGTGGGTGCCTAAAATTCAAGGAAGGGAAATCTGTTGCTTTTGAAATTTTGTTAACATTTCTGATTCACAGATGAAGTTAAAATGAATGAAGTGTAAAACCAAGCATTTCAAAGTTAACTCAGTTAATTCTGTTAACCAGGACTAGCAGTGCCAACAGAAATCATTGTATCCAGAGCACTTTGTTCATTGCTCTGCTCACTTCTCTACACCATGCACAAATCCCACCTACTGGTTTTGTCTCTGTTAGTCTTCCGGACTCCCCTGTATCTGTTCCCTTTCTCCACATTTCCTTCTTTGCAAAATCCAGTTTTAGTTTTCCTCCTTACCATTTCTATTCACTGTTTAGTTTCCTCTTAAAGTCACTGCCACATTAGAGTCTGGTTACTCTCCTGGTCATGATGCCTTACAGTGGTGTTCCTTCCTTCTCTTCCTTCTGCCTTTCCTGTTGCCTCTACTCCATACCTCTGTGTTGTCCAGAGCATCTCCTCTCTGGTTCTCAGTGAAATGGGCAAATGGCTCTGCAAGGTCTCTTAACCTATGCATAATACTTCTTCTCCACCCTTGCAGTCAAAACAAATTCTTGCTTTTCTTTCTGCTGGTTAATGGACATATCATGGTCTATCATTGCATCACCTGTGGGTTATGTCTTCTTGACTGGCTGGGGATTAGCCACCTTTCTGGGCAGTAACAAGCAGGGTTTAAAAACTGAGGACCAAAAGCTGAAATTCCAGATTCCTGTTTGTATTCACGGATGATGAGCTGTAACCCCTCCTGAAAACTGGGAAGGGACTTATACTCTAAGACTTAGGGGCATAGTTTATAAAACCATGAAATTTTTGTGCCTGGACTGAGTATTTCCTTAATGCCTTTTCCTTAACAGGCTGAATGCCTGGATGTGAGTACATTCTGGAGTCGTTTTTGCAAATAAGAGACAAAGAAATTTCCACTGTCAGAAGTGGAATTAAAAGTGGAAGTGTTGGAACACATTCATCAGGTTCAGCTGTCCAAGGCAGATAAAATGATACCCACATTTAAAGTTGAAAAGAAGTCATTGTGGGCAACAAAAATAATTACAGCTTCCCATATGAATTATCATATGTTTCTGAAAGCAACAAAGCAATCTATAAGATTCCCAAATGAGAATACAGATGTAGGATCCAGTATGGCTTTGTAAAAAGAAAAAAGAAACTGCTTTTGCACAGAAAAACAGGAAGAGATAAAACTTATCTTGGCTTTCCAAACTAATATTCTGGAGATATTCAAAATAGAGATGAAATAATGTGAGAAATCAGCGTGGGAAGGAAACTTTGGTCATAGAACATAAACTTAATAAAAGATCCAAAGACACACAAATTGAACTTGTCAGTTTTCAGAATAAAGAGAGGCTAATAATAGGTTGCCCAAGAGATTTTACTAGGACAAGTATCATTTAAAGCTTCATTATCTTGACAAGTGAGTGAACAGATGGCAAAATCTGTAGCAAATTCAAGATTTCATAGGGTCCTGAAGATTAGAAAGATTTCCAAAAACCAAATTCAAATCATCAAAACAAGGTGATTTGACAACCTCAGTGAAGATGGGATTTCAATTTACCTAAGTGTGAGGTAATGTTCAGGAAGGATCTGAAGTGTTCACTGATACAGCATACTTAACGAAGTGTTACCAGCTCAGAAAAATATCTAGGCAGCATTATGGACAGCTTAATTAAAACTGCTCTGTGAAAACAGCTGTTCAATTTGCAGCACTAGTTGTGAAAGCAAATAAAACACTGATTTATATGAACCATAAAACCCAGCATTGATATTATTATAATGTAATCATGTAAATTCAGGAAACTGCATTACAGTGATGCCCAGCATCATCAACATTACAAAACTGTCTACAAAAAGGAATATTCAGAGAAGTCAGTGAAAGATGATAAGCAGGGAAGATACAATCATTTTATTTGACCAGTGAAAAAATGTTGTGGCACTAAATTCCTGCTAGCCTTTAAGTCATAGGGATATCCAATGAATGCAAGATACAGAGGAAGCAGCACTCTCATGTGCTGGAACCTTTTTCCCCGATTAATGAGGATCATCAAATCAGCAAGAAACTGAGGGCTTTATGTTCATATATTCTTAAGAAGCATAGTGAGAGTACCCATACTAGATGAAATTTTCCAGTGAATCATATGGCAATTTTTGCAATTACTTCATCAAGTCAATAACTTCACCATTAATGTGAGATTGTCACTAGCATTTGGTCTAAATTGTGGTGTTGGTTTGTTGGGTTTTTTTTAAGAATGATGAGAGTACTTCTTGCAGGAAGGGAGGCTGTCCCTGGTGATTATTGAGAAGACCCTAAGTTTCAGCAATTCTGCATTAAAAGGGTAATTTATACTTGTGCAAAGCGGAGTAAGAGCCTGTTGCTACTTTCTAGTAGTACATACAACCTATTTTGCATTTATCTTGCCCAGTTATAAAAGGTAAGCTATATAAGGAAAGAGGTGGATAAACCCAAATCTACTTGAGTCCTAAAGTCCATTTCCCAGATGAAACAGTTTTCTTTATGACTTGACTGGCAGCAGTGAAGTACTTTAGATCACTTTAAAACCATTTAGCAACATTTCAGAATAGAAATAGGGAATAGCCTCCAATATGAGTCAGAAATAGACTAGTTTTTGGTTTTCATATTCACTTCTGACACTTTTTTCTCCTTTGCATTGACAGTCACTAAAATATTTTTAAGGCCTGAACTCTGAAACTTTGTATCTGATAACTTTGATCAAACCAAGGATTACTTAATATAAATGTTCTCTGTCAGGTAAATTAACTGATCTTCTATCTCAAAAGCTATCACTGTAGTAAGATCCTGCTGAGTTATAATCCCTTTAGCACCTATTCTCCAAGCAATGTGCATGGGTTTTTGTAATGTAAATGAGTCAAAAATATTCCCTGAAATGTAGAACAATCTCAGGTAATTACTGCTGAACAGATTTGTGTCAGCCCAAAATGACAAAAAGGTGTTGAAATGAATCTGCATGACAGTAGTGTAAGTAAACAAGATGAGCAACAGCTGTACCCGCAGCGCTGTAAAGGTGTTCCGACATCATCCATAGGACCTGATTTCACTGGAAATTATTGCAATACTGAAAAAATGAACTTTGGAACCAGAAATGTGTACAAGCCAAGTAACAACCTTTTCTTGCCTCCTGGAACAGTCCCGAATGCATATCTCCTTCATCTGCATGGCACTTAAATGAAGACAAGGAGAAATGTCTTGGTGGAGTCTCAAAAAAGCGTCTGTTAGTAAGAGGGGGATTAGACTAGCTAGAATACAGTGCTTCAGGGGGATGCAAGGGGGAGCTGAAGCCTGCTCTGTTCTTTCTGCAATCAACTTTTCAAGTAATTATAAATAAAATAGATGGTGCTTTCTGGCAGGCAAGTGGTGGCACACTCAGTAGAGAGGTGTTGCTGTGATCTCCATCATCATTCTGGTCACGTAAGTCTACACAGCAGTAGGTGATGGGCAAACACCTCCTCATGCTCTCTCTACCTTTGGTACACTTGGCCAGCTACAGAGCAGTCCCTGCTACTGCCTTTCTTGGGAATTAAGTTGCTTTACCATTACTGTTTTCAATCCAAAAGAGAAAAGAAAAATATCTTTATATTTTCTAGCTTTCTCCCATGGTCTTTGATGTTACTATTTATATAATAGTAATTTAATGTCACTATTAAAATTCAGTTATGTGAAAAGCAAACCAGTGCATAGCTTAGAGTTTTTGCCTCTTGCATGCAGAAATTGGAGTCTATTTGGAAGACCACAGTAAGTTATGCTTTAATTTCTCACAGTTGAGTTCTTTTACATAGACTGTAATTCTCCAGCAGCACATCAGTGCTCCTATAAAGTCTGCTGCCTACTATGCAGTGACACCTTATGGCTTACCTCTCTGAGCATATGTAGTATAGTCCACATAAAAATATAACACAGTTTTGTTCCCAAGGTAATGAATCTTGAATGAAATTATGCCATTATGCAAATCCCCTTACATGCAGTAGGCAAGAAAAATACCAGCAAACAACACTGAGATGAAGGAGCTACTAATTTGTTGTCACAAGTATTTTTAAGACTTGCAATTCTCAGTTATTCTTTTGCCTATGTGATTATGTGAAGCCATTACTGAAGCACTATTGGACATAATTTCGTAACTTTTTTCCCCAAAGCCTTCTGTAATGGTTTCAAGGGCAGTACTACAGGCCTCTTCGTGTTTCAACCAAAAAAAGTAAAACTCTCAGCAACTCAGAGTAAACCGTTCTCTGCATAGCTCTAAAAACTGAAACTGCAGTTGTTACTGCTGACTTGTTAATATAACACAGACATGGACATTTCCTGGTTACTGTAAACACTGAAATGCTTTTGGAGTTAATGGAATACAGGTGCTGCCTGACACTACCAAAATGTTCTCACAGAAACAGGGACATTTTTGGACAGAAAGAGCTGCAGAACCACCTAGTCCAGCCCCTTCTTCACAGCATGAATATCCTGCTTCTCAGTGGGAATACCCAGATATATGAAATGTCATGAAACAGGCATTCTTCCTAAGCTTAAGCTCCTTTATACTCCCAGGAATGGCCTTACCACTTAGCCTGCTGGAACAGAGAGTTCTGTAATGCCAGCGCTGGGTGATGGAGTGGGCTTAGGCAGGCTCTGAGCCGGCTGGGAAACCTTCCCAGTGGAGCTGTGGGAAATGATGCTTACAATCGAATCATCACCAGCCTTCACTTCAAATGAGACTCAGACAATACTGTGGACAGACAATTAGCCCTTCTTTATTGTGGAATCAAGAAGAAATTTAAAATCAGCTTTAGTGATTCAAGATCATGTAGACCTGTTTAGATTCATAGGGATTGGCTTGGGCTCCAGCCAAATTTTGATCCTGGTCATTATAATCTGCCTACCTGAAATTCTATCCCCTATTGCAACTGGCCACAACATTCTTTATTTACTGGCCAAAAACACGAGTGCCATTGTTTTTTTAATTCTATTAAATATATATATTTAAAAATCTGTTAAATAAGTTAAAATCGTAGCAGTGTGGCCAGTGATGAAGGTTGCAATAATTTGATGACAATATGCTGCCATCAGTCTGTAGCCTGATTACTCAAAAAATGTGTGTACAGAGGAGTATTGGTGTATCTGAAAAAAAGTTCTTACTCTTTTAAGTAAATTGGTTTGGGGAACAATTCCCTTGCACTGTTGTTAGAACCTGCTGTCAAGATTGATCATGTTTTCCTGTGTAATCCAGGAGAGTTATAAAAAAAAGAGAAAAAGCTCCCAGGTCTCTGAACCAATATCCTGCTATGGTGTGTGCTAAATTGCCATTGACTGCTGCAAGGCAAGGCTTTTTTACACAAATGTTCCAATTATTTCTACTGTGATAGTAATAACAGTTGGAAGTTTAGAAAAAAATTTAAAATTGTGGTTTAGACAAGGTCCCAATACAATATTAAGGAAATGAGCACTTTGAGAGCAAAGAAAGATATCGTTTAAAACAATATATTTTTGTCAAGTGACTGAAGAGGAGAGGGAAAATCTAACACCAGAAGCTGGAATGAGAAGAACACAGGCAATATTCTGTGTTGAGACATTTTGTGCTTCAACATAGCTGCTCACTTATTCTGGGGCATTAATCACCTCGAAATTTCAAGCTCAGCTCCAGTAAAAAACCTCTATATCTACACATATAAAATGTAGTCCACTTTCCCAGTTGCTTAATCGTTGAAGAATTGGCTATTTCTACAGAGACTGGCTTTGCTCAGCACAAGATTTCATATCTTCAATGTAATATATTTTAAAGATGTCCACAGAGCATCTTACGAAAGGAAGTAAAAGTTTATTGGCACTTGGTTTGTTTTGTCCGTTCTTCTCCTCTGCTATCTGAGAAATGTGCAAAGGCTCTTGTGGCTGCAATTCTTCAGAATTTCAGCTGAAGCATCAGCTTTGTTGTCTA
Organism: Dicrurus megarhynchus; assembly: GCA_013399195.1. Classification (NCBI taxonomy): domain Eukaryota; kingdom Metazoa; phylum Chordata; class Aves; order Passeriformes; family Dicruridae; genus Dicrurus; species Dicrurus megarhynchus. The sequence continues at coordinate 464,964 of VXAD01009455.1, forward strand.
CTGTTCCACAGAAGCACTCTGTTTACTCAGAGGGCAATCCATCCAATCATCATTTGTACCACAGTTGCCTCCCTGTCCCCTTCTTCACCATTCTCACCTAAGAGAGCAACCTCCTACCTGTCACACAGGACCTTCATCTGGAGTTTATAATGTCCTGTGACAATTTAGGCTGTGTTAAGAACACAAGACTGGAGAAGTAGAGGGGTTATTAAAAAATAATCTCCAAGAGCTAGATGTAACCAGAATGCAAGATGAAGAGAAAAGTGCAAGTTAAAGCTGGCCAGAATGTGAAGATCCAGGAAAATATTGGTTGTTTTCCAGAAAACTGTATGATTTCTCTAATTTTTATTCTTTAAGAAACAATGGGTTTTTTCAGAAGGAGGTTTCCAAGTGAAAATTTGTGATTTTTGCTGTAGAAAATATTTCATCCCATGTTTACCATTTCACTTTTGTTCTCACTTATTCTGCCTTGATAGACACAATCTGGTCTACTGCATTGCATCCCAAATGCAAATCCCTGGCAGTTCTCTGCTGTCACTGCTCATTGTAGTTCATCCTGCCTTTATGGTGCATCAAGTAGGGGCTGCTTGACTGAAGTCTGAAGGCCCTTCCCTTGCCTCATCTATCATCTGTTCAATATTAAAAGCTTTCTTCCCACAGCCTGTGTGTATAGGATCCAGCTTCTGCTGTCCACTCATTACGTTTTCAAACACACATTTGCGTGCTTTTGTTAAAAATGCCCCTCATTCTTGAAAGATGGTCCTCTCAATATATAAAGACACCACATTTACCTCCTTGGAGACTCTCTTGCCCACTCACTTTGCGTCAGTGCCTCCAAACACTAATTCTGGTGTGCCAGAAGTACACCAGCAGTTACTACTCTGGCCAGTACTGTTTTATTGTTCTCTCATACTCCACCCTTCCTTCAGGTCTTCTTTCCACCAGTGTCTTGTTTTGTATTTAGTTTGCAATCTCCTGAGGACAAAGATTGTACTTCAGCTCCCTCCAGTTTTTGGTTCCAAGCACTTTGAGAACTCAATTTGTTATTAATGATAACAATAAAGTACCATGCTTTGTATGAACAGAATTAAAGCTTAATTTCCCCCCATGCCCTCCACGCCATTTCTAGCAAGGGAGAGGGAGCACAGTCAAACAGCAGACACTTTGTTACTGTAGTCTGTATCTGAGCATACTTAGAGTCTTTTCACAGTGAATACTGCAAGAAGTTCCATTTATTTCAGCATTAATCACTGTGAACAAAAGTGAAAGAATTTGGCCCCCACTAATGAAAGCCGGCAGTGCTCTGCTGTTGGCAAAGTTCAGAGCAATCCTTTCCCAGAACTTCAGAAAACTAAAATGAAGTATGATGAACATATAGATGCCAATCTCTTGATAAACCAGAAAAGAGTGAAACTAATTTATAATTTATTCTTGTCAAAGCTACCTTAAAATGATGATAGTTTTTATATGTAAATAAAAAGCAAAGAGAGAGTGCCAGGGCACAAGCTAGAACATTTTGTCCTCACTTACAGTGATTTTTATTTTTCTCTATCCAAAATATTTGTTTGTTTACTTAGATGTCAAAGAGGACACCTACTCATATGCCCTTGGTGCTTTTCACATAACTTCAACCACAGAATTAGTATGAAATTCACTGGAGTCCGCTGTTAGGAAAACAAGCAATGGAAAACCTCAAATCTTTTCTTCCCTTCCAGTGGTAACCCAGACTTGCAACATCCCACTCAGATCATTTAGCCTGTGATAGAAAACAAAACCAGACCTCTAGGACCCCCAAAGAGATAAAGACCACTGCCAAAGTTATAAATATTACTTGATGTGTTTATGTCTAGGCTGTCTGAGCTACTATTTGAAGCTACAGAAGCACAGCAACACCCTTCTGAGTATAGTAAATTTCAAGAAGCTTCATTACAGTCAGTTCCTGAAGAATTAGATTCATTACAAAATTTGGCATTGCACTGATTAGCATCAGACTGCATCATTGATCTTGTAGATCCTGTTATTTCCTCTTTTGCTTTATTATTACTTTCTAAGGGATACTAGTGTAAGGGGCCTCTGTGTCCTCTAAACAGCACGTAGTAACCAAGGATTCCCACATTTTTCTCCACAAGACGTATTCTGTTTTGCTCTTCTACAAGTAGACAAATATTGTGAGGTGATTAAATTAACAAAAAAATTCTGACTCGTGTTAATTAAGGACGGGAGGATAGAAAGGAAAGAAGTTGTACTTTTATCATAGTCTTCCAGTAGTTTACAAATGGCAAACCAAGATGTAGTCATGGTTTTCTTCCCTTAGGTCTGATTCTCTTCTTACCAGGTGCATTGGAGTTTGTACGGTTACTTTACTAGGACTAGATCAGGCTGCATAATGGAATCTGTAGCAAATTAAAAACACAGTGCTAATTAGAGGCCAGAATACTATGCAGTATCAATTAACTTGGTGTTTAATTACCATGGTGATTGGAAGGAACTATAAATTGCTAAATACATTATTAGTGTATCAGACTTCCGTGCCACAATGGCATCAGAGCATGGGTATAACTAGTTTAGAATTTTCCCCAACATTTTACATGCTTGCAAGATTTGAAGTACTTTCATTCCTGCCATATTCTGTTATCAATGAGCAAAGACAAATATAATATATAGCTTCTTTCAGGGCAACTGGGAACTTCCTCCTTTCTGTTCATCATATACAGTGGTTTCATTGCAATTACTCTGAAAAGAACTATTTTGGCAAGACTAGTATCAAGCAGGAAAATTGCATTTTCTGTGGAAAATGTGCTTTTGTTTTCTTTCCCCCAGAAATGTTAGCCATCTTGTGCTGGATGTCAGAATGTGTCAAGCAGGAAACACAAGTACTGATCAGCTGACTATACACTTAACCAACATATGAAAAATGTGTGAGAGACCAGAATTTTACCATTTTGCCAGGTCTTCTAACATTCTAAAAGGAAATGAAGCATGTTTGACCTATGAATGATTCCTAATGTGTACCCTCCTTCAAGCAGATTCCGTAGAATAGTTCTTATTGTAACTGCTACTATGAGGTGTAATACATCAAAAATACTTGTGATGGTAATTTGACTTCTGAACAGCTGACTATGATTAAAAGCATAAAATAGGCATAGGCCAGTTGCTGCATGAGATGTGTTCTCATTACTGAACAGCACTGTTTCCTTTGGGGAAAAAAATACATTACCTGATCTTGCCTCTGGATTTAGTTTTCCACAATAAAGTACCTGAAATTAGTAAGATTTTTGTCAGTGCCTGCCACAGAGTTTGGTCTAGGCTTGCCAGTTCAATTCTGCCTCTGATTATGAAATACAGCCCTATCACTGCAGTTTATCTTAGTAACTTGTGGTGAGATAACATGGGATTAGCAATTGCTAGTATCTAGTCACTAATTACCTGCTTTCAGTAAACCTGGAAGTCTAGGGATATTTTTGATAAAGTAACATCTTCAAAAATTATACAGAAGGGAAGATAATATCTTTTGTTCTATTGCTACATTCTGGCCATCGCAGACAGCAGCTGAAGAAAGGGAGATCTGTCTTCCAGACAGGCTGGGCATGCTAAGAGGGTGCATCCAAGTGTGGCTGCCAGAAGAGCACTGCTGAAGGTTGCAGTACTGGCTGACGTGGGCTGGTGTTTGTGGGTGGTGACACAGCAGTATGATACAAAACCTTCAAAACTGAGTTTATTATTTCACCTTTAGACTGGGTGTCATGGCTCATCTTTATAGGGCAGCTGAGTACTATATCAGAAATTAATTTTTCATCTCTACCTGGCTCCTAACTGCTAAAAGCCTGTGGCAGAAAACAGGCATAGTAGGTCTTATGTACCAGTAATGGCTGTGTTGGTAAGAGATTAAATAAAGAGAGGCAGAGGTCAGAGGCAGATTTACTGGGTAGAGGAGCTGATTGTAGGAACCGTAATCCTCTCTTCTCCCGTTAACATCAGCAGGTGTTTGCTCTGGGTCATGGGATGTGGGAGTATTTACATAATTATGCTGTCTCCCTTCCAGACCTTGAATGCATCCATCCCTGGAAGGCATCCCTTTTCTCAAAAGAGTTTTTCCAGTCATTTGGAAGACACTGTAGCTGGAATCGCAGGCAGAGCAGTGACATACAACATCTGCACATGTCCTGGACAAGCACATCATCTTCACTACATCAGCTAAAGTAGAGTAGTTTAAGATGAACCTTTTAAGAACAGGGACAAAGGAAAACAAATCCACGTCACAAAGTAAGCAGAAGACTTTATTAAAACAGTGGTAACATGGAATACATCTGTCTGTTTGCTTTTAGCTTCTGTGGGTATTGCTGACATTGCAGCTACAGTTGTAATTTAAACAAGACGGATATCGATACTGTTTAACATGACTGCTTCACCTGGGCACGCAGGTCTTTCAGTGTAGGCCACTCACTTGCAGGAACATCAGCCTCTTCCTTGCACATCACAAACACTCTGCCAAAAGAGCAAGCAGTAAGTAATTGATTGGGACTAAATGAAATTAAACCCCTGTTGTCCTTCTCAGCTATAGACTCTCTGCTGGAGAAACATCCAGGATAGGGAAGGGACCACTGTTAAAACAGTATTTCGCAGAACACAGAGGACGCAGAGTCACAAAATGGCTTTCCTAGATGGGATAACTGCCCTGCTAATGCTTTCTGGCTAGTCTGCTGGTGAAGAAATCAGGATTCATTTTAGTCTGTAAAGTGTGCAAAAAGTGTCTGCCAGGGTTTAATTTTGAAACCTTTTAGGAGCGCAAGAGCTTGTAAGAGAAATGATGCAGGGGGAAGGAGATGGGAAGTAAGTGGGTGGAATGCAGAGAAAGTGGGAAAGAAAGGGGAGAGGCTGTGTTGTGAGGACTATGGCTTGATCTTGGGTGAAGAGTTGATGAACCTAGGCCTCTGAAAAAAAAAATACTAGTTTTCTTTCCGCAAAAGTTGAAGCATGGGCAGAGCACCCATTACAGCCTCCCGGGAAAAGGGCAGCCCGTTGCCAGCCAGGTTTTTTGTCACCTCGTGGCGGGTGACACATCTCCCTGGAGCAGCGGACGCCAGCCGTTCCCAGCGCTGGGCAGCAAGGCTGCTCCCGGTCGCTGTCCAGGGAGCACGGAGGCGGCAGCGGGAGGCGGCTGGGAGCTGACAGCAGGGCAGCTGCGGGGGCTCGGCCGGACAGTTCCCGAATGAGGGCCACGGGCACAAACAGGGTCACGGAATTTAGGCGCGGGGCCGCGGGACGTGCGGGGTCCCGGGCCGTCGGTGGCGCCTGAGCCCGCGGGGCGCGGGGTCCCGGTCAGGGCAGGAGCTGGGCCGAAGCCCGGGGCACCTTCCCCGCCCCGCGGGGGCCGGGGCGCGGGGGAGGGAAGGAGGGCGGAGGGCGGCGAGGCGTCGGGCGTGGGACGGGGCGCTGAGGGAGGGAGGAAGGAGGGAGGCTGGCGGCGGCAGCGCTGCCCCGGGGGCCGGGGCGGGCGGNGCGCCGCCCGGCCAAGGCGCAGCTCCGGAGGTCGCTGAGCGAGCAGCTGCGGGACTCCACCGCCAAAGCCTGGGACTTGCTGTGGAGGAATGTCCGGGAGCGGCGGCTCGCAGGTCAGTCCCCGCCGCGCCGCGGCCGCCGCTACCTGCCCGCGGCCGCCCGAGGGGACACCCTGGGGGACGTGGCGACCCCAGCGGCGCGGAGGGGTCCCGCTCGGGGGGACGTCTGGGGGGCACCAGCTCCGCTGCCGCCGCCGGAGCGAGGAGACCCCGCGGCTCCGGCCCGGCGGGACGGGGAGCTCCCGGCAGGACGCGGTCGGCGGTGTCCGGGCGGGTCGGGCTGCGGGCAGCAGCCGGGTGCAGACAGGTCGGACCCCCCAGCCTTTGCAGGCAGCACCTGCCCGGATGCTGGCGGGCAGCGCGGGGGTGCTCGCACAAGCAGTCGGGCTCGGGGCTAAGCCTGGCGGTCGCTCCGTGTCGGAGGCGCCTTCTGAGCATCTCCGAAATGAAGAGGGTTGGCTTTGCCTCCGGGAAGCAGGCTCACCTGCTTCTCTGATCAGTTTTCTAAGTCTAACCAACCAGGTTGGTTCCTCATATGGCTTGCATGTGAGAAGTACCACAAGTCCCAAAGAAACATGGTCTGTTTCTTTTCAAGCGCTTTTATCTTCAGGTCACCTACCTGCTCTGGAAAACCGGCCTCCTGCAGCCTTTCCATCCCCAGGTGGGGACCTGAAGGACACAGAGCAGGGCAGGTGCTCCAGGAGGTCGGGTCTCATTTAGAGCATTGCTATTGCAGCAGCACAGTCGCTTTATGCACACAAGCATACATCCAATTTGTATTTGTAAAATACTTGGCGAATTAGAAGATCTAGAGGGTACATGCAAGAGCAAGGTAGAGTTATTATACTGGAAAACAATACATCAAGATTTATGAGCAGAATCACATATAATGAAGTCTAATTTGTAAAGATGGATTCCTCTGCCACATCCTACAGCATTGTTAGGAGTTTGGTGACCTTGTCTAGGGCACTGTGACATGCTGGTATTGTATAATACAGAGGTAAATGATGCAGGTTTTCAGACCACGTCTACAGCACATTAGTTCTTATGTACATACAATAAGTATAGATAAAAAAGTAATAGATGAAAATTGCATGTAGTTTTTTGAAAAATTCATCTAAACTGCGTAGCTTCAATAATGAATTACTAACACGACTAATTGTAATATTATGGTTAACCAAAATACTAAACTTTTATTTTTTTAATTTACCTTTAATTCCCTTATTCATATATTGATAGCAGATGCCAGCAGACATTCAGCAAGGATACTGTTGGCCAATTTTTTCTTTTTTGGTGAAAGACAACTATTGCTTGATTGAGCAAAGAACCTGGGCAGGCTGCCATGGTACTGTAGCCAACTTCTTAAAGCAACTGGGTATTAAAATTGATGGAGTCAAAACTTTTTATTTAAGGTGGATAGATACTAAAACTAATGTCCTGGGTTTATGCACTGCCATAATTTAAGTGCTATTCATAGTACTCTGGTGAGACACTGATGCACTTGCCCTTTAATTAAATTATTTATCTGACAACATAATGAAATGTGTACAAATATCTGTTGATGCCAGATATGTTCTCTTGTTCTGATGTTTTTCTGTCTCTGGCATTTTTGTCCTTGTTTTTATATTTGTTTGTCGTTCTGACCTGCGTAGCTGCAGTGTATATTCCTAGGCCTCTTCTTACAGCTTTTGTTGACAAGAAGGCAGGGAATTTAGGCTGATCTAAATGTGTCACTATTTGCTGGTTGCCAGACCAGCTTCTTCTCCATCACAATAGATCTGATCCCAGTCAGGTAGATAGTTGTACAAGTTCCATCCTTTTCCTCAAAGTTGGCATTGTAGTTCAGCTCTGACTGGCAGTTGGAGCAGCAGTGTAACTGGTACCTAATGTTAAAGAGCAATGACCAAAACAAAATGCAGTTTTAACCATCAGTGTGCTGTCATATTCCAGCCATCAGGCCAAATAAAGACTTGTGATTAAATCCTCGCTGTGATGATGGCTTTGCAGGCAGTTACGTAGTTACTCTTTTGGTCTGCTTTACTCTTTTATCTATTTGTTTAGGATCCAGATACCAGTTGCCCAAGATATACCTGTAAAGGAAGTAAGCACGTTTTTATAATTCATAAAAATGATATAATTGTTAGGGTTGGATAAGGTCTTGGGAATTCTCTGGTCTAGTCTCCAACTCAGAGCAGGATCAGCACTGGGAGCAGAGCAGGTTACTCAGGGCTTTCCCCAGGGCTCCTTGGGAAGAGCTTCTGCCCCGATGTCCATGTGTTGGAGCAGAGGGCAGCAGGACACTGTTGGGTAGCAGGGGTGTGAGTTGGAGAAAGGAGCTGAATCTTGGCTAGAGCGAGGAGAGAGCTGAACTTTGGCTCAGCTGCTCCCAAAGAGGCAGAGAGCATGGCTGGGCTGCTGTGGAAAGTAGGTTGTGCATAAAAAGACTGCTACAGTGTGCTCCTCCCCTCCCTCCCTCCCTCTTTACAGCAGAGGTGATGAGCAGCAGCCTGGCTCCTGGCATGCCCCTGGACAGGGCTGCTCCGTACTGTCTCTTATTCAGGACAGATCTGTGGTGCCCAGCAGCTCTTAGTCACTTTTTCTGATTCACTGACTGGGATTTGTTTTTTAAACAATGGGTGTACCCTCCACAGTGCCAAAAATTGCACCCTTAGGGGTTTTTTCTGCTTTTCATAATTTTTGCAGAGGTATTTTACGCTGTTTCCACTATGCTTATGGTTTAAATTGGAATTCACAAACTGAATGGAACATGTACTAGAATTTTAACTCCCTGTGGGGACCTATTCGCCTGAAAAGTTATATAAAATACTGTTGGTTTCATTTAATCCTGAACCACTTTGCCATTATTGAAAACCATTGTTTAAGGAATTTGACTTAGGTATTTAACAGATTCTCCAAAAGTGATGACCTAAGGTAATTCTGAGATCCCTGCTCAAATCATGATCACCTGTTACAGTAAAACCCAACAAGTTTCAGTTCTTACATTTCTTGTATGTGAGGGGAAAGTGCCACCCTCTATCTGGCATTCTTACAGTTACTATACAAAAAAATAAAATAAAATTAAAATTTAGTTTTTAAATTCAGGAAACTGAATTAACTTTGCAGTCAGGAAACACCAGCGTTAAGGATCCCTTTTACTGTGTTGTACAGCCTCCTGGTAGGGTAGGATTGTCATGACTGACATGACTGACAAGATTGATTGACATGATCACCTCACCCTTTTTTCCCTTAGAATTTTTCATCCTCATTTACTGCAGAATGTGATGCTCCCTGTTGCTGAATCTCTTAAACTAGAGCCTGCTGTACTTCAGCTTTCTTAGATCCTGGACTGAGCACAGAATTATGAACTCCCTCAGGTGTTCATGAGCCTGGTGCTTAGGAGCACTGTCTTGAATATGTCAAACCATTAATGTTTTAGTTGTATTCCTTGAGGCTGCAAGGTTACATTGTTCCCATTTTACAGATAGAAACAAGAGGCAAAATGAGGCTGAACCTCAGGAATATCAGATCTTGTGAGTTAGAACTTGAGTTATCTACTTTAGTATTCAAATTATGGCTCTCAGTGGCTGCTGTTGCACAACATGTTGTGCACATGAGCATTTGGGGTCTAACTGTGCTGCACCCAGGGAATGAATAACTTGCAGTTTCTGGTGGTCTGGTCAGATTTGGTTTCAAGTGACTTGGTATAAAACAGAGAAGAATGGAAGGTGCTCTGCCACAGGGGCAACATTTACTTGTCATAGTCTCAGAAACCTGGGATTTTTTCTGTCTCCCACCTGCAAGAGCTGCAGCAGGGCTGATACATAACCATTGCCCATCATCAGATGGGATCCTTGGAAACTGCATGTGCAAATGAAGATGAGACTTTGTTTTAGTGCCTAGTGGGAAGAGGCCTGAGTTAGAATTAAGCAGGTGACTTCAATTCTGAGAATTACTGAAGTTTGTGAACTTAATTTTGTGACCCTAGCATTCTTCTAATAAGAGAAAGCTTTGTCTCTGATTTCCGAGGTTTATTGTTTAGCTGTGGTTTAGCAATCTTCATGGATTGCCGCCAGGATTTCTTCTCTGTAAGGCTGCCTCCACTGTGTTTGTGGCACAGATACACCCTCAGTCTTTTTGACAAATCTCTTCTCACCTGAGCTTCATGTCCCACCACCCTTTGTATGTTCTGTGTTCTCAAAGAGATTAAATCCCTACTTGATCTCCTCTAGCTCTTCCAGTACAATTCCTCTCATATCTCCATTGACATCCTCTCTACTGCCTGCTGCGACAGCCCTATCAGGCAGGACACCCTTGAGCACTGTCCCAACCCATACTTAGCTACAGAGCTCTCCAGAAGCAATTCCCTGGATTAGTTTTGGGGACCAGTTTCAGACACTCCCACTCTTTTTTTTGGCTTGGCTGTACTTTGGGTAAAAGGAATTTGGGATCAAGTTTTCCACCACACCTCCAAGTGGTTTGCTCAGACGGACATTTCAAACTTTTTTAACTTGTTCAAGTTTGGACAGATTTTAAGGCACCAGTGCTAAATTGACTCTTGAACCTTCCCTGCGAGGTTGCAGGGATTTGTTCCAAAGGATGAAGCACTAATGTCTCAAATCAAGTAGCATGAAAAGGTGTAGTGGGACAACATACCATGGACTAATTTTTTCTTAGAAATTGATTACCTGAAGCTCCAAAACTGAAACAGGAACATGAGGCAGGCTCATAAGTAAAACAAAATCTTAGTCTAAAGAAGCCAAAATTACAACCTTTAAATGGAAAGTTTTAGAAGTCCTACTCTTAGGTGTCCTTAACTATTCAGGAGAACCTTATAAATCGATTGGCCACTACAAGTATCTCTTCAAATGTGACTGAAATGCATTTATATCAGAGATGAAGCTGAACATTATCTGATGTAGGTAGAAAATGGAGAATGATTTGTCCAGCAGAAAGTACCCGCCACATTCAGCATGTGGCAGAGATGACAAGGCAATGCACCTGCTCCTCTCAAAAGTAATTGGTGGTTGGTTTGTGGGTTATTGTGGTTTTATTGAGTGCAAATGAACAAGCATAAGTTTGTAATTGCACCTCTGACAGCATGGTGCTCCTTGGCACCTGCTGATCTGTTGATCCTGGGGAGTACAGAAGTGAAAAATGGGTCTTAAAAAACTAGTGGTCACAACCAGAACTACGTGAATTTTAGCACAGTCTTGTGTCATCATGGGGGCAAGAGCAGCTATGTTTCTGCAGCCTAATTAAAGAACCATCAAATCTATAGGTTCCTCATAGTTTTTAGTTTTCATTTAAAATGCAACATTTTCAAGAACTTGCTTTTGAAGTTTTTACTCTGCAAAGCTGAAGTTTATTTTGGGGTGAAGTAATTCGAAACTCTGAAGGAAATACGTGTACCAGGCTCCCAGGTCCTCCGAGAACCTCTGAGCAAAGGCAGGTGTCCCAGTATGGGACCAACCTTGAGTCTGCTGCATCTTGGTATTATTACATTACTGAAATTTATTCTCAATTAAGACATTTGTGTACAGTGCAAATGTGGCAGATTGATCTACTTTAAAGCCATTCATGAAATGAGCGGATTTTTTTTTATAAAATAATTCTGCAAGGTCTGTTTTCATTAAGGAGTGTGGGAGATGTACATGTGAAAAATGTGGTATTTGGTGGGCATACTTTTATGTTCTATTTTAACATCATGCACATAACATTTTTAGAAAGCAAAGTAGAGATGTTGCAGTCTCTGTCCCCACCAGTGCACTGGAGAGTACAAGATACTGATTCTCATGTATGTTGATAAGATGTATATGTGTAAATTCCTCCCTAACACAGCCCCATCAATGGGAAAAGACTGTCCTTTGTCAAGGAGAAAAGTTATGAAAGACATTCTTTATTTGTGATGGAGTGCTTTAGGAAAGAAAGAAAGTGACTTAGGAGTGATTCATTTGGCCAGGCATGCCAGGAAATTTTCTGCTCTCAGTCCTAAAGAAAATTGTAGTAGCCAAAAAAGTAGTCATTGATCTGATAAATTAAATTAATTGTGCCATACATTCTCTACTAATGTGAGAAGGGGTTTTAGATTAGTTTAATTAAAGCATGAAGAGGCTTTTCTTTGCACCTATGTTTTATGGGTTATGTCAGTATCCTGTAAGTTCCATCTCCTTCCCCAGGCACTCCTTGAAGGCCAGTGCTTTGAATCTGAAGAGGGGGCAGTAGTGGCAAAATACCACCATTGTTAGTTCTGCTGCTGCCAGGCTCTCATGACCCTCAGCAACAAGAAGTTAATTCCAGAAGTACAATTACGAAAATACCAATATGCTTGACCTGCCAAGTATTTCTGTATCAGCATGAGACTGTGAAGGGGGAGTGATGGAGGACTCCCCACTGTCTCAAAGTCCAGAGAAAGATGTATTTTTCTCGTTCTCATGGCTCTGCTGCGATTTGCCATGTAAGATTTGGAGTGATCATGGAAAAGTAGCAGAGGTTCCTAGGGTGACAACAACATTCATCTTCTGGTTTTACATTTAATACATAGATTTTGTATTTGAACGAGTACTGCTTCCACCAGAGAGAGTTGTATCGGGGATTATTTTCCTAAAAGAAATCCAATTTTGAATAATTAATTTCCTGACAGTATGAGATACAAATCTCAGCTGATAAAATGGGGAATCAGTGCTGGCAATAGAACTGGATACTATTTGAATCAGTCAGTTTCTATTTGATAGCTTTAGAAAAGATTCTTGATAGGTCTCCATCTTTCTGAAGCTTGGCTGTTCACAGATTTCAATGACACATTAATCTACAGAAAATACACTTTTTTTTCCTAGAAAGTTATGATGTCAGTCCTTTTTATAGTACAGTTTTTTGGTTGGTTTGGATTTGGTTTGTTTGGTTTGGGTTTGTTCTTTTTGGTTTGGTTGTTTGGTTTTTTTTTTTGCTACCAGCTTTCTGTAGTTCCTTGAACATTCACAAGGTTCTTTCAGTTCTCAGTAAACAAATATTTCTCCTTTTCTCTCTGCACATATATGTGACCTCAGTTTATTCCAGCTACAGATGCTTCTATGTGACTAGAAGAAGGCTGATTCCTTGTCAGTTCTCTGTGCCTTTATGGAGTATTCCTGTAAGCATTGTACTTATTGCTGATGTTTGCAGACCATAATATTGGAATCAATTCATAGGACTGTTTTTCCAGAAGCAGTAAATACAATACAATACTGTTTAAGTTCCTGTACATTTAGATAGATGTGTTTATTGGTGCTCATATTTTTCTAAGATATATAGGAGCTTATATAGACTGATAAAAATACTTAATGTATTTGTCCAGCATTAAACAGTGATGGTAATTTTCCATTCCAAGATTGCTTCCTTATATCAGTCATGGCATATTAAATAATGTTAATGTCTCAGTCATTTCCTACTAGGTGTTTTTGTATTTATTCATATAACTGTAATCCTATAGGCTGCTTCCATATCCCCATGCAATGACTTTATTTATAATAATAACTATGCCAGAACATTTATATGGAACATTTATATCCACAATAAACTTTTAGCTGCTTAGTGAACATCAATAGTCTGTTGGCAGCTGGCCAGCAAATTCCAAAACATGAAATTTCTGGGCTCAGGAAGGCCCTGGAGACTGGACTCCCATTCTTCTGCTTTCCCAGCTACAGTAGAATGTGGTGTTTAGTTTCAGGAATCATGAAGTCCCAATTCCAAATTTTGTCTTACTGCTTTTTTCTTTAATGAAAAAACCCTTCCAAATGTCCCATATTGTCATATTTCTAGGGATTCCAAGAACTCAGATGACTTAACAATTTCATAGATCAATGCTTGCCAGGCATTGGCCTTGTTTCTCAGCCGTGCTTTGACTCACATTTGTCTTCTTGTATTTTGTACTTCTTGGATTTCTTGAGACAGATGTTCTGTCTTGCTCTTCCTTATTTCTTTGGTTTTTCTGTCATACCATGGCCAAATCTTGTGCTGCTATATATCATAACTCCTTTGAAAATCATCTCCTTGAGTCACAATTCATTGAGAAACCCAGCTTTCACTTCTACTTAAGCATATTTGCATAGCAAATTTAAGAAGAAAACGTGAACTTCAGAGTCTGAAAAGCCAAGAAAAAAACTTATTTTGTAAAATGTCAGTTTCAAGCCAATCTCATGATTTTAAAGAAGTGATGCCTGTGTAATGATTCTTGGAAATTTGGGGTTAAAAATATTATTTTCAGTTCATTAAGAATTTGTGATGTTTTCTTTTGATTATGACATGCTTAAAAATATGACAGTGTAGAAGGTTCCTTGACTGACATTACAGCATTCACAAGAAGACTGCACTTTTGTAGCTCCTTTGCACATCCTGTTTACAGTTAAAAAGGAAAATATTTTGACAATCAGACCAACCTGGTGCACCTTGTACTGCAAATAAGCAAAGGCTGAATGCACGCAGATATGTGTGCAGCAAACAGCCATGCTCCAAGAAGGGATCAGGAACACCCAGAATTCATGGCCCTTGGTTCCATAAAACACCAGACTTCAACAAGCAATTTAATTACTTTACTTAACAATCCATTTCATGTGAAACACTGCCTGTCATTCCAGTAGAGGGCAGTAATTTACATACAGTAATGTCAATTAGTGTGTGTACACATTGTGCGTCACAATATTAGACACAATAGCTGGTTTTGTTAAGGTAGAGTGCATATTCTAGGCATTCTCTGTCCTCAGGGATAGAGTGCCACCCAGAAGCCTTATTTTCTGAGCTTTTGCAGCAGGACACCTAGCAATGTAGAAGTGGAATAGAATTTATGAGAATTAAAAAATAAGATGTTTTCAGCTACCACAGCGATCAAAACTAAACATACTTTGCTGTAGATAATCACCAGAGTGAATTGCATTTCAACAGATAATTTCATAGTGATACTGATTTTTTCTTTGTTGCTGTTGAGCAGTAAGTATATAGAAAAGATTTTCTATAAAACCTTTTTTACAGAAATCATTTTTACAGCTCCAGCAACATGCTGTAGTACAGTGGAAGAGCAGGCACTGAAATTTAAAAATGTGGTGTTTCTTTAAGCTGTAAGAATTTGAGTCATAATCTATTTCAAAACACTGTGACTTAAAATTTCTACTTAGCAAAAAGTTGTCCAAACCATGGGTATTTCTTCAGCAGCAAGATAAGTTTGTTAACTTCAAAATACCTTGCTTAATTTTACAAATACTTCGCAAATTGTACTTGTCACAGATGTAAAATAATGTGGGTATAATTGGTTTCTTCTGTTGCTTGATCTAAATGAATGGCACTGGTGCTCTGATAAACCAAGGAAAGTTTTCTGGGGAGGACTGGTTTTGCAGGCCATGATGATGCAGAAGGGCACTGAACCTTCGCAGGTCATTTCATTCAGAAGCACTTTAAAAGTCAGCCACAAAACTGGAGTATTGGTTTTGTTATAGAAAGAACTTAAGGGGAAATTGCCTCAGGACAGTAGCACAGTTCAAATGTACCTTCAATCATATATAGATCTGTCTGAATTTGAGCAAAAATTAGTTTGAAATATCTTTGTATATGGTCTTCTGTTGCTGTAATTTATGAAGAAATGTAGGGTAGCTGCCAGCTCCAGAAAAGGATAGCTTAAGAGAATGTTGAAAGATATAAGTCAAAACCAAAGTTAGAAATGTAACTTCTCTCAGTCAAAAAACCAAAATATTACACATAGCATTACAAAAAAAGGATTCCTAAAGATTTAGGGACGTCCTGCATTGGTTCATAGCTTAGACTTCTCTGAAATGTGTTGCATACCTGTGTAAATTTATGTTGGATTCATTGCATGAAGGAGTGAGGACCTAAGCATTTGTCCCAACCCTTAGGTTATTTTTGATGTGCCTCTCATTCCTGTGCTAAATACGCCTCTTTTTTCCCATCACTGTCCCCCTCATCCTGATCTGAATGGCATGCTCTTTCACAGCGTGTCCAGAAAACTGCTGTAGTAAATTATTTGAGACTGAGTCGTTTATGTGTCAGATGACTGCTGAAATGATATGCGAATGGCATCTCATTGTCTTGCTCCTTTTAAGAGGTGTCTTTAACATAAGGACAGATTTTTATTGAAATAAATCAATTTTACAAGGAGATTTCAGCCATTGGATTTATAGTAAGAAAGAAACTTTTTATTTATTACATTAGAAAGACCACAGCTGGGAATGTACCCATTAATAGACACAAACAGATGGATTCTGACAAGTCTGTTAACTATTCACACTCTTTTTTAGCAAATATTTTGCTACAATCCCAACTTGCAAATGTTACTTCAGAAACAAATTTGAAACCATCTATCTCAAGGCACAAAACTAAAGAGTCATGAGTAACATTAAAATATTGTATAAGTTCATTATGCATATGATACTCATTTGAAATTTAGTAAGTAGTGTTTAAAAACACTCCTAAAAGCTTGCCTTGGTTCAATAAATGTTTTTAATTATAAATAAAGTCATAGAATCATTTAGACTGGAAAAGACCTTTAAGATCATCAAGTCCAAGCATTAACCCAGCACTGCCAAGTCCACCACTAAGCCATGTCCCTCAGTGCCACATTAACATGTCTTTTAAATACCTCCAGGGATGGTGACTCCCCTACTTCCCTGGGCAGCCTAATGCCTAACAACCCTTTTGGTGAAGAAATTTTTCCTCATATCCAATCTAAACCTCCCCTAGTGCAATTTGAGGCTCTCCGCTCTTGTTCTATCACTTGAAAGAGTCCAATCCCCATCTTACTACACCCTCCTTCCAGGCAGTTGTAGAGAGCAATAAGGTTCCCCCCTGAGCCTCCTCTTCTCCAGGCTAAACAACCCCAGCTCCCTCAGCCCCTCCTCACAGGACTTTTGCTCCAGACCCTTCCCCAGCTCCCTTCTCTGGACATGCTCCAGCACCTCAATGTCCTTGTACTGAGGGGCCCAGAACTGGACACAGGATTCGAGGTGTGACCTCACCACTGCTGAGTACAGGGGGACAGTGCTGAATACAGGGTCACTGCCCTGGTCCTGCTGGCCACACTACTCCTGATGCAGGCCAGGATGCCATTGGCCTTCTTGGCTACCTGGATCCACACTCTGGATCATGTTCAGCTGCTGCTGACCAGCAGTCCCAGGTCCTTTTCTGCCAGGCAGCTTCCCACTCACTCTGCCCCCAGGGTGTGACACTGCCTGGGGCTGTGATCCAAGTGCAGCACCACACTCTTGGTCTCATTGAACCTCACACAACTGGCCTCAGCCCTTTGATCCAGCCTGTCCAGATCTCTCTGCAGAGCCTTCCTGCCCTCCAGCAGATCAACACTCCCACCTGACTTGGCCTGACCTGCAGACTGACTGAGGGTGCACTTGATCCCCTTGTCCAGATTGTCCATAAAGATATTAAGCAGAACTGACCCCAGTACTAAGCCCTGGGGAACACCACTGGTTACCAGCTGCCAACTGGTCCATTCTCCACCACTCTCTGGGGCCAGACATCCAGCCAGTTTTTTATCCAACAAAGAGTTCACTTGTCCAAGCCATAAGCAGCCAGTGTCTCCAGAAGAATGCTGTGGGAAAAGGTTTCAAAGGCTTTACTAAAGTCCAGGTAGACAGCATCCACAGCCTTTCCTTTATCCGCTAAGTGGGCCACCTTGTCACAGGAGATCAGGCTGGTCAAGCAGAACCTGCCTTTCATAAGCCCGTGCTGGCTGGGCCCGATTCCCTGGTTATCCTGCATGTGCCACATGACAGCACTCAAGATGGTCTGCTCCATGGCCTTCCCTGGCACCAGGGTCAGGTTGACAGGCCTGTAGTTCCCTGGATCCTCCTTCTGACCCTTTTTGTAAATGGGGGTCACATTTGCTAACTCCAGTCAACTGGAACCTGCCCATTTAGCTACAGCTACTGGTAAATGATGGAAAGTGGTTCAGTGAGCACTTTTACCAGCCAGTACTTTTGGGTGGATCCTATCTGGTCCCACAAACTTGTGTGTATGTAAGTGGTAGAGCAGCTCACTAACCATTTCCCCTGGGATTATGAGGGCTTTATGCTGCTCACTGTCACTGTCTTTCAGCTCAGGGGGCTGAAGTACCCCATGAACAACTGGTCTTACTATTTAATACCTGAGGCAAAGAAGGCATTAAGTACTGCAGCCTTTTCCTCATCCTTTGTCACTATGTTTCTGCCTGCATCCAATAAAGGATGGACAGGCCAGTGTTCTTCAGTGTCTTCATAAACAGCTGGGATGCAGAACCTGAAGGTATACTATGTTTGCTGAAGATGCTGAACTGGGAGGAGCTGTTGACTTCCTCAAAGTCAGAGAGGGCCTGCAGAGATATCTTGATAGAGGGCTGGGCAATCACCAACAGTAAGTTTAATAACAGCAAGTGCCAGATTCTTTTGTTTCCAGATGTCTGGTGAGAGGAAGTTCCCCCATGACAACAAGGGTTGTGAGACTTTTCTCAGCTGCTTACAGAACATTTTGTCTTACTCTTCATCCTGTTTGGGTGGTCTACAGCAGACTCCCACTAGGATGTCTGCCTTGTTGGCCTTCCCCCTGATTCTTACCTATAAGCACTCAACCCAGTCGTCCCATCATCAAGCTCTAGATAATCAAAACACCCTCTAACCTACAAAGCTATCCCACCACCACTCCTTCCTTGCCTATCCCTTCTGAAGAGTCTATAGCCACCCATCGCAGCACTCCAGTTGTTTGAGCCATCCCCACATGTCTCTGGGATGGCAACTGTGTCATAGCTTTCCTGCTGCACAATAGCTTTCAGCTGCTCCTGTTTGTTGCCCATGCTGTGTGCATTGGTGTAGATACACCTCATCTGGGCTGTTGATCTCCCCATCCTGTCATTAAGCAGAGAAGTTCCTCCACCTGGGCACACTCCCACAGCTGTGTTCACAGCTGGCACCCCGCACTGGCAGCGTGTTCCCAGCAGGGCTGTCTGGGCAGCTGTGCCAGCCGTGCCGGGTGCGGAGCTGAGCGGGGCCGTGGCTTTCTGCCAGGTGGATACCATTGCTCCCTGGTCGGGCTGGCACTGCCTCAGCCCCCTTCCTGCAAACTGCTGTGCCACACCCTGGTCACCAGTGCTCCCTAAGGGCTTGTTTTTTATGTGGGGCCCCCAGCCAGCTGCTGTCGTGCTAGATGTGGGTCCTGGAGGCTCAAGGCTCCTCTTTTCAGTTACACTGAGTTAAATCCTTTGCTCCTGGCCCCTGCCCCAGTCACAGGGGGTAGGGTGTCTGTATAGATGTGGTGAAGTGAGGATTTTCAGCAAAGGCTGGCACCACTTTCATTTGTGGAATTCGCTGTCTGAGAGAAGGTAAATGTTCAGCTTCAGAACAGCTCACTTAACAAAGTAACAGAAAATTAATTATACAATATAGGCAGCTGCTAGAGGAGTTGATAGTTAAAGAGAAAAATGATGGGAGGTGGACTGCTGGGTAATAGTATAACTAGTGACTCAGATCATGTACTTGCAAGTATAACCAATGTGTACCACACATTATTTCTCTTCAATTGTTAAACATTAATTTGTACATTTAAAATTTTATTGAACATCACTGTATTTCTGGTATCATAGGAAGGTAAAAATGACAACGGTTTCCTCTTTTCTGCATAATTTATTATTTCATTTACCATATCTTTTCTTACTTTTCTCAGTTGAGAATTTCCAAGCCCCATGGCAGCATTGAGCCCACCAGCTTCCTTTGAATAAACTGGGAAATTATGCGACCAAAAAGATACAGTCAACATTCAAAATGTCAATAATCACCCTTAACGTAATGCGTAACTAAACATACATACACTGAGCCTCTACGTGAATTTCTGCCACATGATGAGGTGTTTGGAACTTGCCCAGTTTCTTTCCTGGGAAGAAACTTTCACAGCTTCAGTACCAGATAAAGATTTAGATAATTTGTTTTCCTGCCAGTCACATTAAGAAAAATAAAGATTTTCTCTAAAACCAGCAGAAACACTCTGAATTCTGATGTAAGGATGGATTTTATCATTCTGACTTGACTCACTCCATCAATCCTGAACATAAAGAAACATTAGTTCATAGAGAATCAGAAACATATAGTTCTATATCAGCTTGGCAGATGAGTATTTTGGTAATTACATTTGCGCTCTCTGTATATCCCTAATGGTTCCAAGTGCTTTTGTTTCAGAACAAAACCGATAATTTGATTGTGGTTTGAATTCAGCAGAGCACTTAAATTCAGTATAAATTTAAATTATTAAATGTTTCAATCATGTGGACTAGTCAGTTTTGTTATATTTAACTTCTAAATCAACAGTATATTCTTTTAAAATGTTTATCTATTAAATCAGTATGGTTGGATTTGTGAGTTTATCAGAAAAAGGAAGGTACCAGAACATCCATATTTCCAACATATAATAAAAGAGAAGATACTATACCTAATCTGATTCAAATAGAGGAGAAATACATTTCAGAATCTAGGTTAGACTAGATTCCAAGACACCACCAAATATGGGCTACTCTGAAACATCTGGTTTGTGTTATACGAAACCATAAACACGTGCAATTACTAAACGGCCTAAGCTGTTTCTTTGGAAGGCACCCTAAACAACAAGGACAGCAGGACAAGTGTTTACAAAGGCAAGGCATATGCATTAATCGTGGCATGGCAGCATTTTAAAGAAACTATCAAATTCAGAGGGATTATAAAACAGCTGGGATGAATTGTAGGTAGGAGCTGTTTTAAATCTCTGGATTCTAGGTCACAATAGAAGCTGTAACACAGGGCACTCACTTGCTTTTGTACTCCTTTGTGTTGCTTTCTCTTAAGGGAGAATCATGACTTGTAGAGGGCTGTAACCATTATCTCTTCTTTTATGGAAAGCATCAGTTGGTGCAATCATTAGGGATCTTGAAACTGGGAAGAAGTTTATTGCTGTGACAGATCGGGCAACATATGGAAGGAAGTAAGATGTTCTCCAGAGAGAGATTAAGTTTTTGCCAAGGCATTTTACTGAAATTTTGGAAAATAAACAGGTCATTAATTGAGTCCAGATTTAGCTACTGCAAATTGTGCAAAGATGTTGCAAACCAGATGCTTTCCCCTATTTGTTTTTACAACCCTTTCTATTTATAGATGCCCTTATTTGATGACTTACTTCTTTAAACGAGGGCATTGTTTTACACCGGAAGTCTCATCTCAGTTTTACCAGTAGAGGCCTGACTAAAACATACATGTTCACACAATTGCAGGGGATGAAACACTCAGCAATAACCTAAGTAGGAAATAATCAGTAGGAAGAGGTTAACATTTAATTCTTCCCTGGGTTTCTTAGCACATAAAAGTTTTCAGCCATTCTCTATGCAGACCCTGCTAGTGAAATGGTAGAGGCAAAGAAACCTATCCCAAGGACAGCATTCTTAGACTTGTCTTGCCAATGAAGGTGTGAATACAATCCGTGTTGGCATTTCCCCAGCTTCCCAAGTTGTGTGACACAGCCACTGATGTACCTGCCAGCCCTGTGGGAGCATAGCTTCAACTTGAACTCCAGTTTAAGGTTGGATCCCAAAATGGGAATGTAGCAGCCAAGTCAACTAAGCTGTACCAACTGACAGAAATACTTGAGAAAAGAAATATTCATTCCTTTTCCACTTAGGTTTCTTTTAGTCTTCAGAATGCAGGCTCTATTTTCTGCTCTATCCACACAATCTTGATTCATGTTATAAATAACATACTGAGTGAAAAGCATCTGCCCTGACTGGAAAGCAGTGAGTCTAGTGGGGATGCCTTCTAAAAGGATTGAGCTAGTCACACCAGGTCCTTTACAGTCAAGACAGAAATAGGTACCTCTGAAAGCAAGTCCTGTGATCCTGAAATAGATGTGTGAGACAAGGGGAATGAATTGCCCTACGGGTGGTGCTTATTTCTTGCCATAATCCTAGCCAAGTGACAGCACCAAAGACCTGCTTGCAGTGACAGACTGGGAAAAGCCATCTCTTCAGCTGCCACCTAAGTGCCTTTGATATGGAAATCAGTGAGCCACTAGCACTGCAGAAGTTTAACTTTAGAGACTGCTGCTCATAACATCTCTGGCTTCATTTTAAGGTACCTGCTCATGTAAGCAAAGCAGGAGATGGAGCTGACGAGGCACCTGAGACTTCAATGGCACTTGAACATGCACTTAAAGGTACATGTTCTGACAGTAACCTGCCAGTGTACCTGAACCTTGCATAAATGTATTTCTTCATTTCCAGCTTATTGTGGGGAGGCAGATTGTGAATTACACATCTTTAGAAGACATTCTGAATTCACTGTAATAAAAGCTGTGTGATTTTACTCGTGAACCCTGACAGACTTAGCTAAGCAACAGGGGCAACAGCCAGAATTCATAATGCATGTTTTAAAGTGCATTTTGAGGTTCACTTTTCAAACATCTAGGCAGTTATTCGATGTGTGAATATTTCTTTTACTGTGTCCTCAGTCCGTGCAGAAGTCCATCAGGCTCAGGTATCCTGTTTTTCACAACAGCTGCTAGTGAATGCCTAGGAAACAGTATAAGAACATGACAAGTTTATGGTATGACCTCTTAGCTTCCAGGTTTCAGTAAATAGTTCTTTGCTGATGTTGTTAACAGGGCTGCCAATTAGGAGCAAAGTAAACGGGAGGTTTATGATGTGACTGTGCACTTCCTAGCTGAGCTACACCTAAGCTTGTGAGACGCACAGACTGTTTCCCGTTTGAAATGTTCTGCAGACGTGTGATCCCTCACATCACAATTGCTATTTTAAAAAGTTATTTTCATGTCATTCCCAGGTGTCATGGTCAGAGTTGCCTCCCTGTCACTAGTCTGAGCAAAGTGAAGTGCCACTAATCCAAGCAAAGTGGGAACAAAGTTTATTTTTAAAGCAATACAGGCTTGCTAATGATTTGAAAACAAAACATTCAGAACTCCGCTTGGTTTGAATTTATCATCCAACCTATTATGTTTGGTAACATATTAGGAACCAGTGAGTATATTATTTGTCATAAGCTCCCCTGGACATAAAAGGAGAAAAAATAAGGATTGAAATACATGAATCTCTGCTTCATTCTTTTGCAATCCAAGAAGAGAGTATATACAAAGTACTTTAAAGCCAGTTCCAGTCTCAGCTACGTACGTGCAAATCCTGAGCACTTACAGGGTATCCAATGAATTCTGGCTTGGAGTAAAAGATGTCCACAGCAGCATGGTCTGGAAACTTCTTTCATGACCCAGTTTTGCCTTAATTTCATGTACTTATAGCTAAGAACAGCACTTACTTGTCAAAATCTGATTGAACAAGAGGCAAAAAAAATTGGCGAATAGGACCAACCTTCTTCACAGGTCAGGTGCAATTGCAGTTTAGCAATATTTTGTTGCCCAACTTGAGATACTTCAAAGAGGTCTTGTGTCCAGACTGAGGAAACCAACCTTCCCAGAAAGTCAGAGCTTTTCAAGTGTCATGGAAAATAAACCCAAGATGAGTAGTTCCTTTTGAAGGTTTTGGCAAAGGAATTTTTCCAGTAAAACTACATTCCAAAAACATGGAGCAACACCTTAAGTAGACAACAACAAATGAGGAACACCGTGAGGTTGATTTGAAACAGAGCAGTGTATTCAGACCGTGAGACAGGGAGAAAGCCTGTGAGAAGGATGTGATAGGATGCCAGGATAAACATGAGGGCAGACAGCAATATTTTCATCACTCTGTAATTGAGAGAGTAAAAAATTCACAGCTGGAATGGAACTTATCAACCAACTCTCTTGGTGTGCCTATTTCGAGCAGAGGGGGAATCAACAGAGGAAGAGTCTCGGTAAGTCACTGCTGGAGGAAGGTGCGCAAGGGAGTGTGTAAGCTAGAGTGCAGAGAAGGGAAGTACACCTGTATTGGAGACTGGAGGAGAAGGAACGAATGTCTGCTGGAAAATAATTCACCTTGCCTGCATTGCTGAAGGTTCTAGGCTTTCTCTGTCCCTTCCTGCACACTGGAAGCATTCTCCAAAGGCAGGCTATGGGGAAGGAGAGCAGCAGGCTGCCTGCCCTTTTTCAGAAGGAGCAGTGTGGTGGCTGGAAAGGGAGCTATGGGAAGCCCTTTCCTCTCTGTTGCTCCTGCTATTTGGGGGGTTTCCACTCAGTAAAAAAAAAAAACCAAATCACCTGCAGCTTTATCCAATGAGACACATAAGCTCTGTGGTGTGTATTTAGCATAGTGCAAAATGTGAGTGAAAAGAAGTATGCAAGAAATAAGGAGTCTAAAAATGAAATGCTTAAATTTTGCATAGAGCAGTTGGTTGCTAGAAGATAGAAAATCCTGTCCAGGGAGTTGTCCAGTTCATAAATATCTATATTGTAAACTGTCCCACTGCTGGTTTATTGTGGAAGTTCTGCCAGGGATTATTGTGGGGGTTTGTTTGGGCTTTTTTTTTAATTTAAAAAAATTATATATGTGTAACTTATACTCCTAAATTTTATGATAGGAAGAAAGAAATAATTTGGGATTAAAAGCTACAGGCATCATGCATTCTGCTCCAGACATATAGGGTAACTAATGTACTATACAGAACACTTGATGTGGATTATGCTAAATTCTATGTTTGGATGAGGAATGAGTGATCCATGCATGTCTCATATTCCCCCGGCTTCTTTATTTGTGAGGTTGCTAATCAGACACCAGCATGGCCGATATTATGCAGCCAGACAAGTGTGCACATGTGTTGGTCACACTTGCTGTGAGGTTGTGGCTCAGCCTTAGAGCCACAGTGACCAGATTCACTGCTCATCCCTACTGTTTTCTGTACTGTGCCTTTGTTCTGGTTCTGGTGACCTGGGGAAGGGAAGAAAATGTCATGTGCACCCTGTTCTGCAGGTGTGGGCAGGCAAATACCCAGACACCATGGGGACAGACCTCAGCTCTGTGCTGTGTTCAGTGCTCCACTCAGCCTTGCAGCAACAGCACAGAACTGCCACGTGTCAGGCCAGATGTCCCTGCTCTGCACCAGGGACACTGGCTGCCACAAGGCTGAATTCAGTTTGCTTCCTTAGGGAGATGGGAGAGGCAGAGGCAGAACAGGTCACCAGTGTCTGCAGAGGACATCCCTCTCCAGGAACAGTTGCCACCCCACCATAACCTAAACTTCCCCCATGCATCAGCCAAAGCCGCAGCTTTCCTGGGTCTCCAGGAAGAGTAACCAGCAAAGGGATGGCTTTGCTACACCTAGTGGTTGTCCTGGTGGTCATGGCTTGGGGACTGTAGAATAAAAAAAGAGAAACTCCAACTGTCAGTGAACAAAATGCTTTATATGCATCCTACAGATAACTCCCTGCATGCTAGGCTGCAGTCCAGCCCTGGAGTCCAGACTCAGCTTATTGGTTAGTGCACGTTGCTCTGCAGAGCCACACGTACAACCCTACATCCTTGTTACGCAGAATTTATAAGATCCGATAACATGCATTTAATAACACATTGGGAAATCTCTGGCATTCTGCAAGTTTAGGCAGTAAGTGTCTCATCTGAAGGAATCCACTACAGGTGTAGGACCATTTTAAAGGGTATTTATTTTCTCCTTAGTTCATGCAGGTAGAGTAGATTTTAGCCTGCCTCTAGTGGACTGATTCTGCTTGTAAGGAAAATTAATCTTCCTACAAAATTGTATTTCCTTTTTTTTTTTACATATAGGTCCAAAACAGTTAAGAAAGGCAAAGATTACTGTTATAAGTCAGGAAATTGGTGTACAAAGACAGGTTATGCAACTTCCCTGAAGTCTTCCAGCAAGTCACTGCCAGCCAGTCCTGTGCCCTAACCATAGTGTCTGTCTGCCTCACCAGGCCAGAGACTGAAATCATGCAACAAGTATTCATTGATTTCAAGGAGCCTGGAGAATTTCATGTTCCCATGCACCAGTCCCCTGCTGCTGTATTTGGAATAGTGTTGCCAAGATCTATTCTGTTCTGCCTTGTTGCTTTTTAAAAATTTTTACGAAATCTAACTTTGGCATTGGTTCTCTAGCACAGAGAGAGGGAAAATAACTTCTGTCAAAACCAGATCAAAACCTGAATATTTCCTCTCTTGCCCATTTCATCATGGTGGTACTGGAATCCTGTTGAAAAGAAAGTAAATAGCAGAGCCCTCACCTGAAGTCTGCAAAGGCATGAACCTTCAGCTGAGATAGGAATGTTTGTCTGTGGCTGAGTGACACCAGCAGTAGGGCTGTGTGGGGTATTTGGATAACTATAAGAAACTAAGTTTATCTAAACACTTTCTTATGTTATCAGTGTGTTATCCAAACACTTTGTTAGTGAAACTGTGAGATTAGGATGTATGTAAGCCCACCACTATTTTAATACATATACAGAGTTCCTGTGGGTTTTGCTTCAGGAACCTGAGTATAGATTCAGCAGATGGAGTTGCTCTAAGGGTATGGAAACCACTTTTAGCTCATTTCTGTCATAATAGTCTCCAAATACTTTAGCAGAGGAGGTCTGCCACCTGAAATGTCTTCCTCTGTTTTGAGCTCTATTTATTACCCAACTAAAAAAACCGTTGGGTTTTTTCCTTAATTTACTATTGAGAACCACTGTCTTTAGGGACTTTACACAGTGTGGGCTGCTGGCTATTCCTGGCTTGTGAAGAGTTCAGCTAAGGCCAGTGGAGTCTCTATTCATATGCTGGTGTGGTTTGACTGAGAAAAAATGTTTAAAAACTGAACAGGAGTGAGACCATAATGCCTAAATTAGCAGTCAGGCACTGGATGAAACAAGTGACCCCTTCCAATGATTTTACTAACCATCCAGGAGCTCCTGGTCCCTTCTAAGCCCCTGGGAGAGCAAAAGGAATAGAGAGGTCACATCCTCTGAACCTGACATTGTGGCCAACAGACCAGCGGCTGACACTTCACCAGCAAATGTGACAGGAGGGCACGGAGAGGCCATTCCCAGGGAAATACTGTCATTCTGCAGCCTCCAGCCACAGACCACAGGAGCAGTTATTTTGATGCATTTATGCACGAGCAGTGCTGTTAGGATCCCACATTTACATAGGCCATGGGGTGGGTACAGTCTGGTTAGCTCAGGTAAGAATACAGACTGGCCACTCCCGCTCAGAACAGCCCCAGTGGGGTGGCCACTCCAGGTCAGACCAACCCAGTATCATGTGTCGGCCGTGGGCAGATGCAGCTTTTTTGGAGAAAAATGTAATGCTGGGATAGGCATGTAGTGATTGTGTAGGTGTTGTATATCCTACCTGCATTCACGTGGTTCAAGGAGGTCCTGAGCCATGACCTGGAATTTTGTGCTTAATGGCCCTTGCTGAATTTTTCTTCCAGGGATTTAATCCTTTTTTGAACCCTGCTAACTTCTGGCAACCACAGTATCCTCTAACAATGACTTCCAGGGATCAGCTATGCATATATGAAGAACTATTTATGTTCATTCATTTTGAACCTACTCCTACTTACTGTTCCCAACTTTATCCACTGCAAGAAAACACCTCGTAATTAGCAAATGATGGGCAGGCCTTTGTAATAGCATAACTATGTTTGTTGGTTTGCACTCAATTACTTTTGCAAAAAGTTTTAATATCCTCTTTGCTTTTTTTTTGTTCCTACTGAGCACTTGTACTGGATTTTCATAAACCTATCCAAGATCTGTTTCCTCAGTGATAACAATTCCATTAAATCTCATCACTGTGCACTGGGTATCTTTAGGGTGTTTTTTATCCCATACATTTATCAGCCCTCAAAAGCTACAGTTTTAAGGCCTTCTCAATCAATATTGTAGGAACCTTCAGTGTTTACAACCAATTTCTGTTTTGACTGACGGACTATCATCACTATATTTTGTCAACTCGTAACAGTCCCATTAAAAAAATCATGTATGGATAGTGGACAAAACAGGTTCCAACACTAATGTCTGTGTGAGTCCTCTGGGAACCCAATCCCATTGTGAACATAGATTATTTATTACTACTTTTGTTTCCTGTCTTTAAGCTGCCATTAAACCACAAGTGGCTTTTTCCTTTTTATCTGTGATAGCTGAGGTTCTTTATGATTGCTTGGTAGAGGATCTTGGAGGAGCCTTTTTCAAATCAGTTACTATTCATTTTGCATATTTAACATCCCTGAGCTCCTCCACAGGAGAATTGATGAGATGAATCACACTTTCTTGCCATGACCCTCATCCTCCTGGCTTTTTGTATATGTCCTTATTTCCGTGAGTTTGCCTGGGTGGCTGGTGGGTCAGTAACCTCCCTGCCATCCTTTATTCCATAAAACATACTACTGTTGGACTCCTGCACATAAATTTCTAATCCTCTGCTTCTGCGCTGTGGCCAGGCCTCTGATGTTCTTGTAATCAGGAGGTATTTTATGTAGCAGTACTATCCATTGAATAAGTGGGTCTTAAAATGCAAATGGACAGTCCTCTGGTGCTGGAACAGGGACACTGTAACAGAAGAAAAGGGCATAATGTACTATTCAGAAGCCTCATCTCCCGGTTTAAGTTTATCTTCAAGGGTGTGTGTAAGCCTGTCTCTCATGCATAAGAAGCCCTGCGTAGCAGTGTTCATCTTTAAAACTCGCTATCAGACAGTTGAGGCAGCAGCTGACTTTCCTCCAGAACACATCAGGGTCGGGCTCTCCAGTGGAACAATCCTCTGTTGTAATTCCGTGTGGCTATTAGCCGTCTCCATCTCACTTCCCAGCGATGCAGAAATCTCACATAAACTATTTTCCTTTTGCCCCAGTCTGATTCCTGGCAGCCCCAGATGAGCTGCGGAGCCTCGGCGCCCCAGCACAGCCTCAGGAAGAAAGTCAAAGTGCCGCTGAGCCAGAGGGAAGCATTTCTGGCTGCTCTAGAGTCCCTGCTGTTTCATGCCCTGTATGAAAGAGTTTGCAGCCTGTAGTAATCCCAGCAAACAACTCTCAAACAAATGTCTGTGTTCAAACATAAAATGTTTTTCCTAAACAGTAGGCAATGAACTTCTGCTTTTAAAAGTCCTGGTCCCAGAGATAGGATTCAAAACATGTGAAGTAAGTGACGGCTTCATCTTAAACACAGCTTTGGGTTCCCTGCATGTGAATTTTTTCTCTTCCTGAATTTGAGAAAGGAGAAATTGCCTGTACTTAGCACATGAGCTGCTGTGCAGGCATCTGTAAAGGCAGATACAGGCAAGAAATAGAAGATTTGTGGATAGGGATATGTGGATAGGACTTCAATATCCAGGATATATTGCATACATGATGGAGTCAGGCCATAATCCAGCAAACTGAACTATTCTTCTACCTCCAGAATTATAGAAGGGAGTCCAGAGATCAGCAAGTTGAAAGCAGATGCCTTATTTTTTTTCTTCTGTGACTTGAAAACAAGAATTTCCTGCTTCTTCTAACTACATGTCACTAATGTTAATAACAAATGTGCTCCTCTAGTGGATAGAAAGCTGTTTTGTTCTCAGAGAACCAGTGCTTGCTAATGAAGAGAGGCTGTCAAGTTGCCATTAAATTTTAGATGTGAAATAACGAGATAAGTGCAACTAACAATAAAAGGGAAATGGGTCACTTCGGGAAGATCACATGGCTGATTACTGTGGGAGAACAGCAGGTTCAATCCAAGCCTGAAGAATGCCGTGCCAGGTAAAACATCACGGACCTATCTCACAGTTCACTGGGATGCATGCACTCTAAGATGTAAATCAGCAGTCCTGTTACATATATATATAGGAATACAAGTGGGAAAGTGCTGTTCACCTCAATTTGTTCTCAACTACCCCGCTGTAGCACTGCCTCATGAGTAATACTCTAAGGCCAAGGGGGTGTGTAGAAACTCAGTGTTGTTTTGCCCAGAAAAGCCAGTCATAAGTAGATAGTTTGCTATCAAATGTATTTTAGCATTTCTAGAGCACATTGCATTGTTTTCTCCAGCTGATGTCAGCACCCCACACACAGTGAAATGGAAGCAGATCTCAAGTATTGCCTGAGATACTGCAGTGTCTACAGGCAGCCCTGGGGCGATTTTTCCTGCCAATAGTTTACTCTTTCTTTCTCACACCAAATGCCATTTCAGGGAGAAAAGGTGGCAGAGGGACATAAAAATCAATTAACAGAAATGAAGTGTTGCAGTTCTGCCTGAGAATGCACAGAGAGAAGAGTATGACTCCTTGAGCTGACTTTGCCAGTTATACTGAATCCTTGCAGTTGTCAGAAGCATTGTGCTATATGAATAAGCCTTTAACTAAAGATTCCTGATATCCCAGAGCATTTCGGTATCCATCAAGTCACTGATTGTCATGTTAGATGTTACATGTAGTTATTACACTACAGAAATCAGCATGGATATTTCTGATGCAGGTTTTTTTAAAAAACACTAATTGCAGACATGGTTTTATGAAGGGATCTCCTTTCCTGCATGGATCACGGGAAAATGATGATCATGGGAAATGAAGTCACAACATGGGAACATGGGGTTGGGTTTTCATCTCATGGGACTGTGCTTTTGTCAAGACTGGAAGCAATTTCAGGGGTGTGCTGAAGCTCCCCCACAGCCCTTGTAAAATGCACAAGGAAGCTTTTATTTTGAAGTGCTTTTGTGAGATATATTAGCATGAAGTTCAGTGTTGCTCTATTAACTATTCCAGAAACAGTCTGTAGACTGAGACTGAAATATTAATTAGTGCTATTATATAACAACTCAGACTTCTGTAGATTTTCTTGTCTGAGAGGTTGATGGCCAAAGGGGTTTCCTCATCTGAGTGACACATTTTTTGAAAATAAACAGTGAGTGTCGAGGTAGTCACCAAACAAGGATACAGTCATTTTAAAAGTATGCAATGAGGGCTACTTCTTTCCTTCACCATGCACAACTTCAAGCACAGGAGCTTTCAAACATGCACTGCAAGACCAGCTAACTCATGTTGTTTCTTGTTTTATTTGACTACTATGCAAGTATTGGACTGAAGCCAAAGAATTCAGCCTCGGCACAGGCAGCACTCGTCAGCACTGAGCCTGAGGCAACCCTCCAGCTCTGAAGTTGTGTTTGGACCCTCGTGTCTGGGAGGAAAGAAGAGTCATCACCCTGCAACAGAGGCTTCTTATTCTGTCCTTTGTGACCTCTGAGATGAGCTGCTGGGGACGCTGGCAGGGCAGCTCTGCCGTGTTGCCTTACCCTCTGGTGGGGACATGGAAGGATGGGCAGCCACAGGGGCACGGAGGCTGGTACTCTGCTGTCTGTTACAAGCATATAACTGGGCTTGTTGAGCCCTTAGTGGACTTGTTCACTAGTATATACACCTTACGTAGGCTCTTGCCTTGGTTTTTGTTTCTTTGGACTGGCTTTTGAAGCATTACATTTCTCTTAAACTGCTTCCTACTTCCTAGGAAGAATGCAGAATCCCATTAGCTGAAAAAGTCAATGCATTTTCCAACAGAAAAAGAAATCTTTCTGAATATTTAAGCAGAGTGGTATGAAATGTTAATACTTGCTTTACATTAGCAATAGCATTTTATAAATAGAATTAGGTCAAGAACTGTAGATTAATCAAGTAAGAATTTCCCGGCACAGAGGTAATGTCTCTTTGGATAAACACCATGCCTGTCATTGACATTTGGGGGTCTCTGGGATATTTATTCCTGAAAAGACAGCAGCAGAGTGACTGACACACTGGCTAGGCAAGCTGGGGTAGGAATGGGAACATTCCCTGCTGTTCAGGCTCTCTCTGCTCACACCTGTGAAGCAATCCTGCCTCTCCTCTTTGCACAGCAAGGCAGAGAGGAGGCTGGTTAGTCCTAATGCCTGGGTGCCAATGCCCAGCCCTGTTTGGGATTATAGATGGTATTGGTGCCATTTCTTTGGTCTTGAGTTTGAAGTTCTCTGCTTAGAGTTTCAGAGAAGACCATGCAGCCATACCTGGAGCAAAAAGCAGCACGTACAGCACCTGCAGGTGCTGTTAATGGTAATAACAGGTAATGGAGGCTTCCAGTCCACAGCATTAATTTTAAATTTCTAGTACCCAAAATTACATTTCTCCATTTTACGGCACTGCACAAGTCCCACATTGATGAGGAATTAAATTCATATGGTGTAATGAGAACAGATTGCATTGCAGTAAAACCCTGCCCTAAGGGGGTTTGCATGGAGCAAAATTTTAATGAATAGTTGTGAATAAGAGCTGTCCTTCTCCCTCTCACGTTTAGGTGGCTACATCTGCCCTGTCCTTTGTGAAGAGGCAGGTCCCAGGCAGTGCCACCTCATGGCCCTGCCCTGGTCAGCATCGGTGAGGCTGGAAGGGGGAGGAGAGCTCCATTGCACCATGGCATGTAGTGGCATATTGTTGGCCTCAAGGTTGGAGAACAGGACACAGACAATAATGTCACTGCAGGTAGATGTCCAGGTGGAGTTTGGGGAGGTCAAGATCCCCCATGGGTTGGGATGGGGGTTGAGCCCTTTCTGCCTGGGGCTTGCAGCCACTCCAACAGTGCTGTCAGCTGCCAGGCCCCATCTTGACACTGGTCTCATGGGAAGGGGCACGGAGGTGGCAGCACCGTTCCTGAGCTGTGATTCTTAGAAATCACTAATTTCCTGTGATTCTTAGAAATCAGCACACACGAGGTGTGTATTAATCCAAAATATTGGTATTTTAAAATATAATGAAAAATTATTTGAATAGGAGGGCATTTTCAGTTTATTTTCACTCAGATTTGCTGCCCACCTGCTGATAAAAATGGCAGCGTTCTGTTTCCATATGCTTAATCAAAGAAATAGCATCTTTGGCAAACTCAGTAGTTGATATGTGAGGGCAGAATGAAAACACGTGCCCCTCTGCCTGTTGAAAAAAACCAACAACTACAAAAAAGACGACGTTATGGCAAGGAACCTGAATAACAGAGAACCTTTCCATTCCTTTTCCCTCTTCCAGGCTGTGACCAGCTCTTCGTAGCATTAATGTTAGGGACTCTTGGGTTTTGTTTACTGCTGAGTGGCTGCTGCTAGGTGTTGTTGAGTTTTTTTTATCCCAAGGGCTTCGCTTGTTCCAGTGCTCGTTGTACCATGCGGGTTTGGAGATTCAGACAGCCCTTCCATAAACGGACTTTTTCTTGGCAAACAGGGGTATGATTTTTAGAAAATTAGTGAGGGCATCATCTCCAGAGATGAGTCAACAGCTGGGCAGCATAGAGCAGAGGAGGAAAAGGTTTTCGGCAGCCCTGACTACTCTAAAACACGCATTCCCGAGCGTCTCCAACTATTTCTTCTTTGCTTTCTGAAGCGGCCCGGTGCAGCCCCTCCGTGCTGGGTAAACTCCTGCCAGCCGCGGAGCTGCCGGGACAGGCTGGGGCTGGGGCAGGCTGGCTGTCCCTCTCCGCCGGCTCACTTCCACAGGCAGCACTGGGAGCGATTGGCCCGCGCGGATCATGTGGGAGAAAGCCGGAATCCCGAGCTGTAGTAGCTCTTGGCACTCCTTTTTCGTTTAAAGCGCTCGCTCCTCGCAGCTCCCTGGGGCTTAGAGCCTCCCTGCTTTCCTTGCCCCGTTTCCGATCTGGAGCAGCGCCGCGGGACGGCCGGGGCGTCGAGGGCAGCGGGATGTTGAAGCAGGTGCCCCGGGCCGCGGGCACCGCCTGTTTGTACCTGAACGCGGTGTCCCCCGAGGGCCAGGAGCTCTTCTGGCGCTGCGATCCGCCCTCCCGGCGCCCTCCCTACAGGACCAGCAGGATTCTCGCCCGTCACCAGCTGGTGACGAAAATTCAGCAAGGTGAGTTGCTGGCAGGAGCGCTCCGCGGCCCCGCGTTGGCGCACGGTCTGCAGGTCTGCTCTTTCGTAAGAGAACAGGTTTTAATGCCTCATGTTTCAGGCTCGTTTCCCGTCGCTATTCCAAACTAACCTGGCTAGAGACGGGGATTGAAATAGCCATTCATACCTGTTTCCACACATGCACACATACACCGACATGCAGGAGACAAACACTGGTGCATGATTAGCTATTTAACTAAATTGCCTTTTAATCATAAACTACTGTGGTATCTTAGGTGCTGAACTTCGTCTTGTCTGACTGTCTGAGCAGATACTGGCACCAGTTCATCTGCTCCGATTGCTACAGGTCAAACCTGCCCATGGTAACCCACAAAAGGAGAATACATGGTCACCCAGTTAAAAAAGAAGCAGAAGTCTGGTGGGACTGGAAGAAGGCACCTGGGATAGCATCTTTTGAAAACAAGTGTGTGTAACTGTCAGGGGATTAGAAAACTTGTCACATGTCCTTAAAAATAATTGCTGAGTTGGCTTTCTGCAGCTGCTTAAGCAGTTATCTAAGCAGTCATTACAAATATATTGATTTGTTTATTTCTGAGTGTCTGTCTATGGCACTAAAGCAGATTGGCCTCAGAAAAAATCTTTTTGCCTGTGCATGCAATTTTAAATCATCTTCAGAATGGCTAATGCAAAGATAAAAACCCTAACCAACTGTACCAATTTTTCCTGATTAAAATGCAAATCAATACATAGTTTTTTATTGATCATAGTCTTGTATGGAATCCTGTTTTCAAGAACACCAGTTTCCGAAGTGGATGTGGTCCTACATGCAGAAAAATGTCATGTTGAAAAAAAAAAAATTCCTGATGATGATAATAGTCACTTGCTGGACAGCTTGCAGAAAGGTATTTGACTCTGCTAACTAGGGGCAGGTATACAGATAACATCATTTATGGCCATATGTGGCAAATATCACAGAAATTGGTGTGAGGTTTTGACCAGCAGCAGTTAAATGGAGTGGCTATTTCTGTGTTACCTTCCAGTAAGATTCTTTATATCTGCGGCTGTCAAACTCTGGCAGAAGTACAGAATATAGTGATGAAATTTTATTGCATTTATAAAGAAAACAATGCATAATTCTTTGGCCAGGTTTAAAAAGATGAAAAAGATAGTTTCTGTGGCAATTAGGAAAATGTGGTTGTTTGCAAGGCAGTCTCAGGAACTGGTTGTGTTTGAAGGATACTGGTCCTCACTGCAGCTCTGATTTCAGGAAGGATATTATGTCATTCTGTGTACCCAGTGTATGGCCTGGATTGAATGGAAAGAAAGGGTAATTTATTTCTCTCCAGGTTTATTTGAAAATGTTTTGGGTGCAGTGCTAGTACCAACTTAGTGTTCAAACAGCATTAACTGAGGATATGGTGGACTAACACACCTCTTCTACCTGTCATGGTGCAGTTTAACATTCCCTCTTGTAACCTGTAATATGTCCGGGGCAGCCAGGGCTGCCAAAGCCAGTCAGTGGTGCTGAGACTTGGGAGAAGATGCATGGTGAGGAGTTTCAAAGTTGTAACTTCTCTTACTGCAGGTTGTTGCAGGGATGGTCAGTCTGTGGTGAATGACCTCTGCTCCTCTTTTACAGCTTTCCAACCTGTTCTGCACAGAGCTCTGGAAATTATATTTGTGTAGTACCTTGATCATGTGATGTATGTTACTGTTCAGTATATGAAATATTTATGTATTTTGGGTCACCGAGAATACATCGTTGCTTCCTTCATTTCTTTTATTGATGTATGCTGGGGACACTGTTGGTCAAGTGTCAGTTCATTAGCAATAAGGAAATTACGTGTGCAGGTAGATGCTGATGGCTGTCTGTAAGCCCATATGTAGGCAGACACACATCTAGTGCAAAACCAAGGCACACATTTTTTCTACAGTGCCCCAAGTAATAACTAATAATTTTGATACAAGTAGTTGCATTAGCATTACCAAAAAATCTAAGCCTAGTTAATATGACTCAATTTGAAGCACTCTGGATGAAAAACCTAGATCCATCAATCCCTCACAAAACTTTCATCAAGTTTTGCTGGGTCAGCATGTCAGCCTCTCTGCTTGCTTTGTTCAAACTGTAAGCAGTGTGAGGGTACTGGATCCGTCCCCATCCCTGTTCCAGAGGGTACTGGAAGAGTACTGTAATATGGGTGGAGTTATCAGTCTGTGCTTTTAGAGCTGAATGAGTTTTACTCCATTAACAAACGGGATTCATAACTAGCAGAGAAACTTATCAATAATATATTGAAAAGTAGATCCGGAGATACAAGATGAGAACCAAAACTTGCTTTCAGTCATCCAGTTGAGTAAAGCATGTAAATCATTATTTAGTTGCTTGAATTTGTGTCATGCATTTTAAGGCCGTTAAGACAAAGTACTTGAGCATAGCTACCTCAATTCTTGTGTTAGCACCCCTCCAGTCTAATAATTTGAATTGTAGCATATGTTTAGAAAAAGATCCAGCCTGCATTTTAAGATTGCTGGAATGGTGAATGCTGCCTGGTTAATTGCTTTGCTGAAAACAGATCTGCCACATGTTTAAGTGCTAAGCTGCCTTGGGGCTTGTTTGAATACCTGCTCTCTACTTCTTACCCAGTTATTTTTCACTTGCTGGTTTTCAGACTGGAGGCACTTACAGCAGGATTGTTATATCAGGGAATTTTTTTCCTTAGTGGAAGGAATATTTTACAAAATCACGACATAACCCATTTACAATGTATAAAGCAGTCAAAGCTTCCACTCCTGGTCAGTAATGCAGTGGGATACAAAGTGTTGCATATACTGCTGTCTTTTCAGTCATTAGCTGCTCGTACTGTTCTAAACTATGCTAATTTACTCTATCATATCACAATACAGCTTTTCTTCCTCCTTGAAAAACACATTTGCTGAAGACTATTTCCTTTGTATTTTCCTTTGGTGTTAGTTAAAAATAAACTAAATGAGTCATTAGAGGAATTATACTATTTAATCATTTCTAAAAAGAAAATTACCACAAGGGAAATGACAGGAACCAGACTGTTATTTCAATCAGATCATACTTTGAAAGTCCTAAATATTTGGTTTATGTACACCACCAACTCCTTGAGGCAGAATTATGAAGTGGCCTGTGAATGTGAGTAGTAATTATCTGTTTGATACTAAACAGGTATTTTCAAGATGTGATCTTTTTGATGATTCCCTTTCCTCCATAAGCCCGTTAGTTTCCACACTGAAGGGGACACATGCCTCAGCATAAAGGAACAGGGTGTAGCATGCTTGGTCTGAGGTATTTATTCAAACTCTGTATGCAGTAACTGTTTGAGAATTCATTGACGATTACTCATGTTTTCTTCAAATAAATAAGGTGGTGACTTTCAAGAATTTATATGACATGAGTCACAAAGTTGTTATTTCTTTCACAGTACATGGCAGAACAAAAAATATAAAAAGTAGCTGTAGGTAAAAAGCAATGAGGAATTGAGGCTGTACCCTGAAAATGTTGAATTGAAATCATTGACTGTGCAGTACATAGTGTAAGTAGTAGGTAGAGTGTAAGTCAAGGTGAATGAAGCCACATCTGCCCCAGCATAGACAGGCTGGTAAAGAAATGTTCCCTTTCTTCTACAGTAAAATTAGACTCTTAGCCTGCACATCCAGTAAGACAATAATATGAAGAAACAAATGAAAATAAGACAAATTCCTATTCTCAGGGAGTAAATTCCTGCCCACAGTGCGTAATGCTCTGTGATTTGTCTCAGTTTATGTCCACAGGCAAGAACAGTTGAGGAAAATTGTTCGATGGAGCGATATTAAATCAGACTTTCAACTTTTCAAGGCAAACTCTCCATTCAACACTCAGCAGATGTTTTATACTCTTATGTGTTGCAATTTCAGTTTTGATCTTGTATGTGTACTATTACCTTTGGGTCACCTGGATTTGTCTGGTTTGAGCAAGTTTTAGAAGTGCAAACAAATGCACTTTTCTGTCTTATAGTCTTCCCTTTGGAGTTAGTTCAATGTGTTTAATTCTTCTCTTTTTCAAGCATGACTAGAATTTGTGGAAAGTGTTACAGAGGTATGCAAGTGACTTGGAAATAATTATGCGATTCAATTGACTTAAATTTCAACAATTATTGTACCATAAGCTATCATATACTCTCAAATTCAAAGGGAGAACAGGGAAGTCATGTAGGCGAAAATGTTGCAGTCATAGGCTGCATTAAAAAAGCCCAGATCAAATTCCTGGTACGCACACAGGTATGGATAACAGGATGGGAAATGGGATACAATTAAAAAAATTAAAGACTGTGAGTTTGGTCAGACATACAAAGAGGACAAAATAAGGTTGTTCAGGCAACCTGAACCGTAGCATTTCTCATGGCCTGGATGCTGGCCACTTTACCTACACGTTTAAACCTCACTGTCTGAACACAGGAAAGTAAAGATCAACCAGAAAGATTCAGCTGTGGTGGTAATGATACGAACACCCTCACTTATGCCATCTCTGACCAGTGCTGGTGGTCTACTGCCTCTTGAGCCTGTAAGCCAGTAAGTCAGGGCAGCAGCAGTTTGTAGCCCCTTTTCAGCCCCCGGTGCCTCCTCTTGTGGTGCCTGTGTGTCTACACTCCAGCCCAGGCATGCAGGAGAGGGCAGAACTAGGGCTGGGGTTGCCTGGAGCACCAGGAGGAACATCCTTAGCTGCAGAGCTGCTTTGCAGACCTCAGCTGGGACATGGTCCATCCCCCTCCACTGTCAGATATATGTGGGACAGATGTGTGCTGACAGCAGAGGGATCTTTGGGTTGGTTGTTTCATACACTCTCTAAGGTCCCTCAGAAACTGAGACCCTGTGTCACATGAAGCTTCTTTACCATCTTTTATTCCTTACACACTCTTTCCTCAAGTCCTTAAACCTAGACTTGGAGAAACTAGAGTTCTTCAATTAAATAATAGGATTTCTTTTAAAATACTTTTATTATGTACTTGTACTCTGAAATGGTTGAAGTACTTGTGTGAAGCTTTAACACAAAAAAAAAAATGAGCATCCTGAGAGGTATTTATAAGCTCAGAGTGTCCTGAGATGTGTTTATATTAAAAAGAAATATTGGTGTATAAGAGTGTAGTCTGGCTAATTAAAGTTTTAAAAAGTTGTACTTCATAAACAACAAGACATTTAAAAGGGAGAAACCTCTACTGGAGCCACTACCTGGCAGAAAGGTTCAAAAACTGAAGTTATCAGGAAATACCTGTGTGACGTAACTAGAAGTGGCCTGCGTGGTACTGGAGATTGGCTTCAGTAATAGTGGCTATTTCTGGCCATAAGGTTTCACAGCCACGAAGTGTCAGTAGCACTTCAGCTGACATGTGCAGGTTGGACACCAGGAAGTAAATCTTGGCTCTTCTTTTGAGTTAGGAGACTTTTGCTCTCAATTTCACTGAAAGCAGGATTTCAGCCAAGGTGAAATCCTAACTTGAGGCTTTCTTGTTTTGAAATTGTGAAATGAATAGCTGTAGTTGTGCTACATATCTTCTGTATTGATCATGGAGGAGACTGAATTTCATATTAGCCCCATTGTATAAATAGAGACAGTAATATTAAAAGACATTTAAGCCAATAAATGCAAGATTTATGCTCAATAAATAAATCACTAGAGTAATAATAATCAGGAGGGGAATTAGTTTAAATTTAGAAGAAGTGATAAGTCACTGTGGTATTTAAAATGCTACATAACAGAAGTAAAATGGAAATTACTCACAAAAATAGATTAATTAAGAGAATATGTACATAACATTTTTGTTACTCGGTCCCTTATGTCTGTATTTATACAGAAATCCCTGAAAATTAAGTGCAGTATTTGTACCATGAGCACTGTAAATGTTAATTTAAAAAATCTGCAGTTTTAGGTTCCAAACAGATATTATTATTCTTTCTTGGCAATGGATAGTTATGTACTTTTAATTTTATTCAAATGCAAGCTGTGTAGTCATTGATAGCATCTTAGCCTCACCATTGTTTTTATCTTACTCCTATCATATGATATTCTCAGATGTTTAATTGCACTTAAACAAATATATGAGCTGTTTCATATAGGGCATCACATATGTTTGGATTAGTGCCTAAGGAACTGAGCAAACAGGACCCTTGTAACTAGGTTATTAATTAATTGTCCATAGTTGAGTTTGTTACACCTTGTAATAGCTGCTTTTGAGGGTAAAAGGATAAATTACATGTCCTGTGAGCTTGATCCAGTATATACTAGTTGTGTCATTTCTTATTTATACTCATTTTATAGATATAGAAATGTGAGCAAGTCAGAAAACCCTCGTCTCTGTGCCTTGTGGTGCGCTTTTGATTAAAAACCTGATGAGTTTCCCCTTTCAGATTCAGTTTAACTGAGCACAACATAATATGGTGGGAGAGAGGACAGCTTGAGCACCTTGAGCTGGACTATTTAGAAGCTGTTGAAGAGTAGACAGCATGATTCAGAGGACTTGGGAGTATTATGGCTTGGCTGAAAAGGATGTGTGTGACTCAGTTTGAAAACATCTTGTGGGTTTTCGCCTCTCATTTGTTGCAGGACTGAGTTTAATTCAGCCAGGAGAAAACAATCACTCCATAGCAGTTCAGAAAACATGGGATTTTGACTAATACAGAGATGGACAGAAGTTTCTGTCTTTGTGATAAGTTAGGTAAACTCAGCAAAGTAACTTGGTTTAAAATATGGGCTGCGCTGTACGTCTTAAGTAAATACCATCTGCCAGGCGTGGAAGCTGCCTGCCTGGAACGTACCAGACGTTGTGCTTTCCAGTCAAAGCCCTTTGCCAGAGAAGGACTCAGCCATGCTACTTACTCAGATGAATCTTCCCCTGTACTAAAGGAGCAAAATAATACATCCTAATAATGTCAACTGGTGTTTTAATGAGCTAGATGTTGCAGGCCTTTGGCAATAGTTGTGCTCTCTTTTAATCGGATTGTGGTTGGAGGAAGGTCTGTTTGTGTGAGCAAAGTTTTCAGGATTTGGAACTAAAATCCCTCTATATTTATTGTCATCTCTCTCCTTTAGTCCAAATGGCCTAAAGGGTATCTAATTTTTTTCCCCCTTAATGTGTCACTACTGTCTTTCACGGTTTGTTTATTTTATTGATTGTGCTGTGCTTGTTTCTAGTCTTCCATCACTTGAATCATTTAGAATATGGGTAAAAGCAGTAAGTTCAAATTGGAATCTCTAACTTAGTTGTAACTTTTTTCCTCTTTAGTCACAAACACACAGCCGCTGGCATCTGCCACCCACCAGACCTGCCATTTTCTTGGATATTTCTCAGCTTCCTTCCTGGAATCACATTTGCAGGAAAATACGACACCCTCAGCTTTAAGAAAAGGCAGTACAGCTTTTACTGCTGAATGGGTTGGGAAGTGAGGATGATGGTACAGCTTTTACTCCTCTGTAAGATTTCTCTGCAAGGAACTGCTGCTTCTTCAAACCCCATGCTGAACCACGTGGTTTTTTCCTCGATCTCTGAAAATGCTTTCCCCTTCCTTGCTGCATGTATCCTTTGAGCCTTTACTTCAGTGTCCATTATCATCATTATTATCCAGAAACTCCTGCTTGCAGATATTAGGCGTTAACACATCATGTTCCTGTGTTTGTTAGAGCAGTAAAATGTCCCTCTAAGTCTGAGTGGCCATATCTGTGCTGCTAAATAAAAGGGATGGGAGGTGAGCTTGAACTACCCCCTGGGCTGCTGAGCAGCTTCTCTGGCTCTGTTTTGCGCTTCTCCAGCTGGCTCAGCTCAGACTAAGCCTCAGAGAGGACTAGTCATAGGTAGTGAGGACATGAGCTGAGTGATGCCACTTGACCAAAAATCCAGAATCAGTCTGTGTTTCATTTAGCAGTGTAACTGTAACCCCCCCTTGTTGCTGCCCCAGAAGGTGCAAAATGAAGAGAAACCTTGCTCACAAGGTCTAAAGATCCAATATTAAAGTTTCTATAGTCTTGCCCCCCAAAAGAGGCAATAAAATTTTTATTGCTTGAAGTTTCTGATGGAAGTAAACAAAAGTAAATGTATCCTGTCATGAAGTGCCTTTCCATTCTCACATAAATGTAGAAATAAATCCTGTTAAAAAGCCAAATACTTAAGTAATTTTCATTATATCATATTGTGAAACAGACAGTTCATATTAGCTAACCACAACCCCATCCTTCTCCTTTTGAAATCAGTATCCCAAATCTGTGTAAGATCAGAACTTGCAAAAATCTTTCCAAATAATTAGATCGTAGTGCTGATCCCAATAACTGCAGCATCATCGAGTATCCTTCCAAAAGACCCAAGATTTGAAAAGGGACGAAAGACGTAAGATGACTCTAGACTTGAGGAGGAAGCAGTATCTCTGTCAACACTCAGATGGCACAGGGGCAGGACTTGTGTGAAAGGCGCAGTCCTTTTCCATCGTTTCGGCTTCAGGAAGCACAGAATGTTTAGTTTTCCCTAGTCTCCAACTGATACAGGAGTGGGAGTCTGGACAGAACACGACTCTCAGAGCCACACAATGTGGCTTTTTCATAATATATTTGGCAAACTTTAATGTTCTGTGGGATGAATCTAAGTTTTGTGTCTTTAATTGCATCTGATGGCGGCAGCTGAATATCTAATCATTTTGTAACTTCAGAGGTAATGGCTTTCTCTTCCTGCAAACATTTATCTGAAGGGGATAATGTAAAATCCAAAAGTTAGTGCTTGGCACAGAGGGTGAGGCAGTAAGTCCTTGGATTTTTTTTTTTTTTCCTTTTTCCTTTCACTTTTGCAGCTATATTTGTATATATTTCTGAGGACATTTTAAAACTGCCATTCTGTCAGCTTCACTTCGTTAAAAGTGTGGCCGTCTGCCTAGGTCTTACCCAGAGTTAAAAGGAGTTTCTTGTCTCTTAAATTCAGCAAGCATCAGTCTATATCTGTCTTAAAAGCTCCTTCCAAATTAACAGACTGAGATACCAGGATGCTTTT
The DNA here is from genome assembly GCA_013399195.1 of Dicrurus megarhynchus. Classification (NCBI taxonomy): domain Eukaryota; kingdom Metazoa; phylum Chordata; class Aves; order Passeriformes; family Dicruridae; genus Dicrurus; species Dicrurus megarhynchus. The sequence continues at coordinate 507,307 of VXAD01009455.1, forward strand.
TCCAAAACTTTTTTATCATTCAAACTGCTGATTCTGCATTAAAACTAGATACCCTTGCCAAAACCTGAGCCATTGCAGCAAAAGCTGCATTTCATACTACTGCCTCAGTGCTGTAGCCTGGATCAAATAATACAGGCACTGATTCACGGCCAGGATTGCTCTGTCTTCATCCAGTGCTTCATGCTGAAAGCCAGAGCTGTCTTCATCCCGTCGATGACTGATCAGACATCACATCAGTGGTGCTACCTGAGGAGATATGTGGCTGCAGTTCACTCCTGAGGCCATCCCTCCCCAGCAGCTCGCAGCCCTGACATCCTTGTGGAAGGGCCATGGGTCCAGCAAGAGGCAAAGGGGTGCCCTTGCAGTTGCACATGGGGTAATTGTCAGTTCAGACTAAGAAAGGTCTGTTTACCAGCAGCTTCTGAAGGAAGGAAAAGATTTCCGGTGACATTTTAATTCCCTTTTATGCAGAGCTATTTTTAGATGGTGCTGTTGCCAGTCATATCAAATGCTTTGTGTCTTTTGAGTTTTCACTGAACTGCATAATAAGCGTTTCAGCTCCCTGGTGCATAATGGCAGTGTTATTTGCTGAAAGTCTTACTATTTCGAGTGGCCTCTTATCTGAAGATCAATTCATTAGTTCTGGCCTCTGAAGTTTAAAAGGAAACAATTGCAGTTGCTAAAGAAAAAGTTAAATTACATTTTGTTTCAGTAATACTTATTTTCTCTAATATTGGGTACTGAAAGTCTATTTTAAGACTGACAAAGCAGATGATCCATATTTCAGGACTGGCCTCTGACATCCACAGCTTGTCAAGATGGGTGAGAGAACTGGACTGTTGCTGAGGGAAATTTAGTTTCTTTTCCGTTATTTGGATTGTCTTTTTAGTCAGAGGGTGCAAACCAGTTTCTGCCTCAGGTGCTCATTGAAAGCCACCACCAATGAGAGCTGCAAGGAGAGGTCATTTTGGTTTCCATTAGCCCTGTTGTACACTGCTACCTCCCATGATCGCTAGTCCATGCCAGGGGCCAGATAGTGACAGGACAAACAGGTATTTTGGACTGGTCATGCCCTGATACCAGAGTCTTTGATTCAAACCCATTATTTTTTCATAATTAAGCACACGAAGGTTATTCAAGAAACCATTTGCTTGGTTAACGTCAGCTAAGTAAGCAAGCATTTCTGTTACTCAGAAATGTCTCAGACCTTTGAAGTTGCATTGTTCTAGAAAGTTGTGTTTTGGACCATGTCTGTGGAAGACTTTGGTTAAGAAAGATGCTGTATTGCAGTTGGGCTCTATTGGGCATGGGGCCTAGAAGTTGTTGTACAAGCAGGAAGACAGTTTCCACCAGCCACCAGGTACGATGTCATGTGAGAACTGGAGGAAGACTGTGGTCTGAAGTCCTGGAAAATCCCCCATCTTGAGTCTTCAGTGAGGATCAGTATAAAGCTATTGGTATTTTCATGGTAGCTCTGCAGAGCGACTGACTCCCACACTGGCAAGGCTTTTTACAGCTCCGTGGTGCCAGTGAATGTTTCTAAGAACAGAAAGTTTTCAAAAAAACTATGCTGAGACCAATAAACAGAGCTTTTAAAATGCCATCTGAGTATATAGTACACAGAATTTTAAGAATAAGGACACAGGTAGTTGAGTAAGTATCTTTTCTTGTTTAGCAAAACATTTCTTTTACCAGAATTCTTTCTTCCTTCTGAGCACCTGAAGCTGACAGTTACAAATTTTCTGGTGGAAACTATCACCATATAGCTTGTTTTTTAGAAAACTTATGAAAACCCAAAATTGTAGAATAATTGTCTTTAGTGAATATTCAGTAGACGTAGCCACAATCCAATCAAAGTGAATCAAAAATGCGCCACTCATTTTTTTAAAGTATTCCTTATTGACTCTGTAGCAGCTGGAAAACTATAGCAAGTTTTAATTATCTTCAGAAAACAAAAAGCTCCTGCCAACACATGCTGGTTATTATCAGCAGCTGCTGTATGCTGACATAGTCTTTCAGCATATATGAGGCTCAGCTGTCCTAAATAATCATTGTAAAATGTAAATAGATTTATAGTGATGTTAATTTCTTGTTAGATACTTAACTACTGATGTAATTCATACTGAATTTAGGTTTGCTTCTTTGTTTAAGCTATAAAAAAATTATTTAAAACCAGGATTAATATTTAAGAGGTGCAAATAGCTTGTACCAGGAGTGTAAAATATTGAACTGCAGTAATTTTTTAACTATCTGCTAAAAATAATCAAATTCCCTGTTGTTGTGTTGTCATGGTTTTAGCATTTGTGTAAGTGTAAAATTTTACTTCCTGCCTTTGAGTAACAATTACTGCAACTTTTTATAGCAATGAAAAAGTTACAAATTAATTTGCTGATTTCAACAAAAATCTTTACATGTCATCCTTTTATTAGCGGAAGTGGAGATCTTTATGGCAGCGGCTGTTGTCAAATCAGATGCTGCAATTCTGTTTATTGCAAAATTTAGCAGAGTTTGTTTTTTTAATGGCACTAGTGTGCTCTTCAGTCTGAGACACCAATAAATACATGCAACATTTATGCTTCAGAAATGTTTAGAAAGACACATAGGTATGACAGACTCTTTTTCAATGTATCTTGAGCTTGCATCTTCTCTAAAATGGAAAATTTGTGATTAACTCGATTTTCCATTACCTTATATTCTCTGTGATCTATTTTAATTTTGCACTGAAAAAGTACAAAAGGTACCAGGCAATCTGTAAAATGTGTTGTTGGCACCAAGGCAATTTTAGACCATTTCTTGCTCACATGAGAGATTGACAGAGATTTGATGGGTTCCATTCTGTAGCTAAACCTGGAGGGAAATGTTACATTCAGCAGACTGGACTTCTGACATTCTTCAATATGGATTAAAAATATGCATGAGACTCCACATAGTTCTATTTCACTGAAATGAGTATTGACTTTTGGACTTGAGTTTTCACCCGGTCTGCTTTTAATCAAACTACAATCTACTGAAATACAGTTCAGGTTCTATTTTTAAGTAGGACTCAGGTGACATTCGCTCAGGCTGTGTCCATTAGGTCACACAATGACTTCACACCAGCTGTGTAAGGCACATATTCCTTTCCTTTGTCTTAGAGACCCAGAGTTGAGATCCCCAGCAGAGAAAAACACTGTGCTGAACAAAATAGGTCTGGTTTGCAGAAAAATAATATGTGCAGGAGCATCCCAGTAGCACCAAAAAGTGCAAGAAATAATCCTGGCTGTAGTGAAACCATGATATTTCTTTTTTGATATGTCTGCTTCACTGAACCTTTGTAAACCCTCCAAAACTTCAATGTACAAGAACTGCCCAGGCAAAAAGACTGAGAACTTTACAGAATCACAGAATAATTTAGATTGGAAGAGACACTGGGGGGTCATCCAGTCCAGCTCCTCCTCAGAGCAGGGACAGCTGGATCAGGTCACTCAGGACCTTGTCAGGTTTAGTTCTGAGTATCTCCAAGGACTGACGTGCAACTTCCACATCTGCTCTGGGCAACTTGTGATGTTATTTGACCACCTTCATGGTGCATTTTCTTTTCTCGTATGTCTAATTAGATTTTAAATTCTGAAACCTTGTTTCTGTTGCCCTTCATCCTACAGCGGTGGACCTTTAGAAAGACCCTGGCTTTGCTTTCCTGTTAAGTAGATGAAGCCATCAATAAGCTCTCCTAGCCTTTGCCTTTTCTTCTTAAGGTTAACAAGCCCAGCTCTGCCAGGCTTTCCTTCTGTGTCAGGTGCTTCAGCCCTCTGCAGGGCTTGCTGTAATATGCCCATGATGTCTTTGTGCTAGGGAACCCCAAAATGAACAGAGTAGCCTGTAGTTTCACAAGTGTGGATGACAGAGAAGCAATCATGTACCTTGATCTGCTGGCTACATTCTTCCTAATGCACTAGGCCAGTGTGAGGGTGGTATCATTGGCCAAAAGGGAAAAGTCATGTTCAATTTGTTGTCAACAGAACCCTGAAGGACTCTTCTGCTGTCCCTGTCCAGTTGGCCCCAGTCTGCCTGGTTGCAGAGGGTTATTCCATCCCAGCTGCAGGACTTTACATTTGGTTATGTGGAGTGTATGGGGCTCCTGTCAGCCAATTCCTCCAGCCTGTCAAGGTCACTTTGAAGAGCAGCTCTCCAGCATCTCAACCACTTCTCCACGGTTTGGTATCATCCAGAAATTTGCTGAGAGTGTACTTTATTCCATCATCCAGGTTGTTATTAAAGGCATTAAACAGTATCAGCCCAGTATCATGGCCTCAGGTGGTAACCAACAGCCAGCTGGACTCTGTACTGCTGAGCACAAACTGTGAGACCAGTGGTCCATTGATTTGTCACCCATGTTATCTATCATTCACTTACCTGCTTTGGCTATAAGGATGTGACGGGAGACCAAGTTAAAGACAAGCCTCCTTGTTCTGTCTCCTTCCCTAGCTGCACCCTAACAGCCCATGGGGTATGGTGTACTTAATGCTGTGTCTATGAATGACACAAGTTCAAGATCTTGCCCACAGTCCTATGGCATAAGCAACAGTAAACCTTTTTCGCTTGTAACATCTGTCCTCTTCAATTTTACATAAATGAATAACTGTACATCAGCACAGATAATTGAACCAGGACCTCCAATTTCACTGGTCTGTGCCATAAACACTGTGCTGCAAAGTCAGTCTTAGTAGACCTTCCAGTTCTGTAGTGTACACGGTATTGGATCCATAATTCATTGAATGAAACTAACCTGTGCTGCTTCTGCAGTCTTGAAAAAGGAAAATAGGATGAAAGCAGAGAAAAATGAACTGACTTTATAGCTTTGTTTAATTGTGATTTGTCTTGGTAAGCTGTTAATGCGTATTCAGTCAAGTCCAATGGTTTGATGCCATTTGAATTAAATTGTTTTATCCCAAACTGAGGAGCTGCAGATTAGTCTAATAAAATTTGGAGCAAAGAAGAGATACATGGTGAGATAAGAGGGGAGTGGCAGGTTTGTTCCACCCTTCCCAGTATCTTTATTTCCAATGTACAGCATGAGGTGAGGCCACGTCTGCAGAGCAACTGAACAAGCCACAACTGAGATCAGCTATGAGGCAAATGAGGGATAAGGAGACAGACAAGGTGGGTCACTGTTGTCACTAATGCAGGACATAGAGGAGTCCACCAAATATATTCAAGGATGCTAAATCAGAAGTTGTTTTCCACCATGGCTTCTGAGTCTTAGCCTTGCCCCAGGCAATGGATAGCTGTATTTAAACTGCCATTATCTATCCAGGGTTACAAATATGACTCAGGTAAAGGAGGGCAAGTAAATGCAGGTCTACTGCAAGGATGTACACTTAAGAAAATGAATCTACACAGTTTTTTAGTCCTGTGAAAACAGAAGAGTTTGGAGCTAAAAATGGGCATCTAGTTTTGTTATCTACTTTTTTTTTATATCCTCTGTCCCAATTCCTGTCAGTGGAGGAAGAATAAATATCCCAAATAACAAACATATAAAAAAAATTGCTTACTCTTTCTAGGAAACATTTAAAAGGCCAAAGACCATCACAGATTTCTTTTTTATGATTAGAGTAACTGAACTGCAGGAATTAGCTTAGCCAGATAAGTAGTTTTATTGGCTTTATTAATAAAGTAAATCACTCATTAAAACAAAAAAGTGCACCTCTGAAGTATTGGCTTAAAATATTTTGACTTTAAAACACCTGAAGGACTTTAGAATATAAGCAGTCCACTGTGATTCTGTATCTGGAAAACCTAGAAAACTTTACTAGAGTCTCTTCTTAATTGACATGTTTTGCACCACATCAAAAACTGGAAGAAGTTCCCACTGGCTAGCAGAAATAATTAAGTTTACTACTTTTTATAAATGGTGCTTTCAAAGTAAAGCATGACCTTAAAGATGCAGTTTTTTGAATCTCCCTGACCCTCCTGCTCAGACCATTTGAAAACTTTGAGGTAAGCAGAAGTGACAGGTGTTCAGCAGCTTTGAAAACTCTGGTTGCATCTCTGTAATGTGGAATCTGTAGCTGTTACTGCAATTTGAAGATCAGAAGACGGACACAGCAAAGCTCAGAGATTTTGATGGAATATAGATGGCAGCAGAGCAGCGAAACTGGAGTTACAGTTCCAGAGTCCCCAGTGCTGTGTCCAAGTACACTAGATCACACTGCCTTGCCAGAATAGAAAGACACACAGAAGGCATACTGGCACTGAAATAATACTATTTAATTCATGGGGCCTTTCCCCTACAGCTCTTTCCAAAGGAATTGGCAAGGGTACAGGCATGGCAGTAGCAAGGTGACAGGTGTGGCACCAGTGAGGTGCATAACATCAGAGGGATAGTATCAGTCAGGGCCAGTAGCTGGCATGGAGCACCCTGGGGGAAATCCTTGACCTTATTTAAAAACTACACCAGGTAACACCTCTTATAAATGAACTGAAACTGTAGCCAAAATTATGTCCTTTGAAGACCTGAATGAAATTTCTTGTGCTGGCAGCACAAGCAGTATGGGTTGGAGTCCCAGAGTGAGTGGGGCAAGGCCTGGGTGTTGTTTCTGCAGTGTTGGCTGTAACCTGGGTGCTGGACTGGAGAACTGAGCAGCTCACTGGTCAGCCCCTGCTCTGGGCAGTGTAACTGGACATGGAATCCAGCTGAAATGCACATTCTTGCCAAAAGGGCTGATTTTGTTCCCTGCCACTTCCCTCCCTTGGATTGAGTCTGGTAAAAGTGCGACTAAAGGATGACTTCTTCAGGTCATTGGCCCAAGAGATTGTGCTTGTATGGTTTTATTACAAGGTAGGTGGTAAGGATGTGTAGTGAGGAATGGGACAGCTCTGTTTCATGTCAGTCAGCAGTGTTACTGAATTAAAAGCAAAGACTGTAGCTGCATAAGCAATGCAGACAAAGGCGAAAAAGCAGCTGGGTGTGTTGGATTTGTTTGCACATTTCTAATGTGTCCTTATGTCATAACTCAGCAGAATTATTTTAAATAGACATTTCAGAGTATCTTAGTTGGAAATCTAATTAAAATATGGCAAGGTTATTTGCAGAACATATTTTAAATGGTTGTTCCCATTTGTTTACAAGAATACTGGATAAAATCCCTTTCTCCCTTGCCTGGATTGTACTGCTTTTGTTATCTGTGGTCCACTGATGTTTGCAACTCTCTTGATTACTATTGGAAAGCAGTTATTAAACAGGGTGTTTCATTCTGAACAGAAGTTCCCTAGAAACTGGCAGGGCTAAAGGATTTAAAGGTCTCATTCTGAAATGCAGATCATATCTTTTTATTAAGAATTTCTTTGTGGATATTGGAAATGTAAAGTTGACATTTCAAGAGAGATCAGCACAAGCAAAGCATACAGTCCTTAGGAAGAGAAAAGCCAGATTCTTCTGGCATTATTCATAAAGAAAAATATTGGGACCTCAGGTGAATTAGCAGGTAGGAGGCTGCAATGTGCCTGTAATATCATAGTGCTCTTTGAGCATATTTGGGAAATGCAGAGGTTCAGAACAGGTCTAAGCTCTTGATTTAATTGCTTATCTGTCTACTAGTCTGATTTTTCTCCTCTATTTGCTTTACTTTCTTGCCTTATCACTCTCTACCATAAGAAATAAGAACACAGATTTTGGCCCTATGTTTTGCATCTGCCCACAGAGATAACTTTCCATAACTGCCATTTTCATTTTGTTATTTTCCCCTTCCTTATCACACTCTGCACATGCTCCCTCTTCCAAATCTGCTAAGAAAGTATGCTAGCAATGTGCCTTTACATGTTTGACAGAACTCTAGCATGCATAAGATCACTGATCATTAAAAAGAAGCTGTCTAAACAAAATCTTCCTCTTTTTTTTTTTTAACTTTATTTACATTTTTTTCAGTGTTTATGCACATTTTTATTTGGCTGCAGAGAGTCTGCTGGTATAGTTGCCCCTTTCACCCTTTTTTCTTCTCATTTTGCCTCCATACTCTGTAAACAAAATGAAATGGAAATATGCCTGTAAGCTGATCGTTTTTAAAAAATCACAGATTTTGAATGTTTTCATTATGTATCAACTGTAGTTAAAAATACATGTTTTATACTTGGAAGCCTACGTTGCTGCACATTTACAAATAAGAGAAATGAACACTTGTCTGCAGACACACTCATGAGCAAAACTAGCACGTTCCCAAGTGGTATCATTTGGGGAGGCTGTAGTACAAATTCCCTGGCAGCTGGGAAAGCAGGACAGAGTGCAAGGCAGAACTAATAGTGCTTCCCTGCTAGAGGGGAACTCATCATGGCTCTCTAGAAGTCCCTTTGGGGGCCAGGTGCTGTTCTTAGCAACAGCGTGACCCTAAAGGGACACTACCAGACTGGCACCAGGAAAGTTTGCTAGTTTTGTAGTGTTATGGTGATTTATTCCATTCAATGTGTTGTCAGTTCTTTTTCCTTTAGACGAGTGTGGTTTCTTGTCCGTAGCTTGTTCGAGAATGGACCGTACCCACAGGAGTGTGGCTGCTGGGGAACCCCACGCTGCCACATCATACATTTGAGGGCATGCTCCCATAATTTTAGGTATTTAGGCACTGTAATAATACGTGTAGAATTAAAGCTCACTGAAGGTAGACTGAATTAAGGATTCTTGTCTACCTCGTGTATGTTCCAAGACACTTGCAGTATGGCACAGTTCAGCTATACAAACACAGCATATATACTCAGTATACCCTAAATAACTCTGTCACGTGCCATGGAGAAGATGAAACTCATTTATGGAAGAAACTCTGCACTGCTGACTTCGTCCATGAGAATTTTGGAAGCCCTCCAGCAACAATGAGTCCATCAGTCAGTCACCTATTTCCTTCCTCTCTTCTGCAAGGTTTATTGCCAGTTCCACCTCTGAATTTCCCAGCTCAGACCCATGCAGGAGATCCAGCTCTGCCCTGTGGACACCCAAGGACAGCACTCGAGGCAGTGTATCACTGTGCTCTTAGCGCCTTAGACCCTTCAGTAAATCGTGTGGCAGTTTATTGTGGGGCCCTGTTGAGCTTTTGGGTAACACAGGAATTGCTTTGGCTGTGCAGCCTCCTCCTTACTGATTGTTGTAGCTATGGCCAGGTGCAGAGCCAGTGCACAGAGATGGATTGTTTGCTCTGCAGTGGGTTGTGCCCGCCTTGCAACATGGTGTAGATCCAGTCTAGGAGGTATTTGTGGGGTATTACAAAATGGCTTGTGACCCGAGACAGGAATGGTGAGATCATGAGCACTGGGGGACCGCTGGGACAGCAGCTGTTGCCTGTTGCAATCCCTGTGGCACAGCTGCATGCAGACAGGAATGTCTGGCATGGAGGGAGTGCACCAGTGAGGGGATTACACGCTCATGGCGATTAAGACAACCAGGAATTCATCGAGTAGTTCTGCATAAGGCTCTTGAGGTTAGCCAGAGGCAACCATGCAGATGCAAGATTTGAACACCATCCCAGCCCAGAAGTTAGGTGCCATCACTAAACTGTCACAGGTTCAAAGAGTGGCTGCCCTGGTGTTAGAAGTCAATAAGCAGTGACCCTATGGGGATTTGACAGAAGACCCAGGTGTGGTGAACCGGTGGCTAGTATGTGAGATACTATTTGCCTCAAGAAGAGTTAGTTTAGGTGAGTTGGGCTGATGGTGGCATTATTTGCTTGCCTTGAGGAGCACATCAGTATAAAGGATTGCAGACGTAAGGTGGCCCCAAAAGCAGGCAGCTGAGGATTTGCTGGCGATGTGTGTGGTGCTGACATGCCCAGGAAGTCTGGCATTTACCTGCTTGAGGAGGAATCTCCATTTGCTCTGAGGAGAATAATTACCTTTCTCAGCATCTGTGCCTGCAGTTACCTGCTGCTTTTGTGTATGAAAGTGCATCATGGGATGATAGCAACCAGAGGAAGAAAATCCTATCACTGTTTTGGTTGGTGGAGATTTGTCTGACTGAAAGCTAGATGGTGGTGCCTACAAAGGTGCCAGTGGGCTCAGTGTCTTCAAATGAACCCAAAAATTGCAGTTTTCCTCACTGCCACTGCTTGATAGCAGGGAGTGCAGTGCTTTGTGATGTTTCCATTGTTTATTTTGACACTGTTTTATGTGTCCCTGTTTGAGACTGAAATATAGTTAAAAGCTCTAGATACAGGCTTGTGCCTCTTCTTTCTTAGCTAAGAAGTTAAGAAAGAGATTGGTATAGTTATGGGTCGTAACATTTAATTTAAAAGTAGGTAAGCATTAAAATACCAACATTCCAAGTGTCCTCATAACAATTAAGTGGTGCAGAATAGGCAAGAAAATTGGGAAGTGCAGTGTCCTTTGTAAGCTGAGCATCATGCAGTGAGCGATAATGGAAGAGGAGTCTCCAGCAGGGACACTGCCATCAAACACACAGTCTGTAGAGACAGGAACTCCACATAAAAGCCTGTCCTAATTTGTCTGATCAAAGCTTCCTGTCAGATTCAAGTGCAGACCTTTTCCACCTAGGCTCTTTGTAGGACAATGTGTGTGTGGTGGGGGGAGTGTTCAAGAGCCTGTTCAACAAGTGCCAAGTGTGATTTGTTTAATGCCAAACCTCCTGTGTGAGGTTAGATGTACGTGCCAATGTCAAATATCTTAATCTGAGCCCTAAGTACTGGTACAATGCTTTTCTCAGATGCACTGTCAAAGTTAGGCAGTGTGTAAGTTCAGCAAGGCTTGTGGCTTACAGTATCTTCTTAATGAATATCATTGCATTGCATATTAACTGCCTCAGCAGTGTCCTTATTAAAAATTTAGCTTGTTATTTCTACAGTAAACAAGATGATGCTTGCTTTGCAACAGATAACACAAACTAGTTCATGAACACCAGCCCCAGCAAAGGCTTGTTTGTGGTGAGTTTGCACGTCGGGGTTCAGCTTTGTGCAGATGTTCTTTGGCTTAATAAGGATTGAATTTGTGCCGAAGCCTTTTCTTTAGTGAGCCACTAAGAGGCTCTCTTTCCATTACCCTGCTGCTTATTTTCACAAAACTTGTAAGAGTTTAATACCTTTGAGCCATCTGTCTCTCTGTCAAACCAGCCAATTCATTCAAAAGTTATTGGTGGAGGCGATAAGGAGCCTGACACAGAAAGGGAGGTAGACCAAAAACACAAAGCCTGGCCATGTCAGCAGCATTTCCTTAGGAAATCAGTCTAAACATAGATTGCACCAAAAAAATCTTACAAAAAGTCTTTGTGGACTAGATCTCTTTCATATGAGTAACTCCAAGTTTTGAATTAAATACTGGCTTATAAAAGTAGGTAGAATAGAATTTCGCCTATAACTGGGAGCTTTCCCCTATTTTTGGAGTGCAGCATGAGAGAAAGCCCAAAACAAGGCCTGAGACCAAGAAGTGGTATTTGTTCAAGAAGCACCTGTGCAGTTAGAGGAACTGTCCAGCTGTGGCAGGGGGATCCGCTCAGAAGGCTGCACCTAATGGATGGGGACATCTGACTTGCCAGTTCACAGACCACTTCTGCAAGGCCATAATTTACATTTCATGTTGTCATAGCTGTCCAGGAGCTCTGGCATTTCCTGTCGAGTTTAAATCTGCTCACATTGAGTAAGTCTCTTAAATCAGCCCTAGTCAGCTAAGGGAACGGTGCTATTTGCATTGCAGCCACAGTACCATTGCTTCAGGCTTTCAATAGTCATTTGACAAAATAACCCTAGTGCTTCCAAAAGCTTACAGTAATGGCTCTAACCCTTATCTTCATGCACTGTGTGTAGTTCCACCCAAACAAAGGAGGTTATGTTGAGCAACTGGGTGAGTCATTGTAGGTTCCAAACTGAGCATAGGCTTAGGAACAACATTTGGTTACAACAGACGGGAGGAGCACATGCTAAGAAAGATATAACTATCAGCAATTGAAAACATAGCAAGGCCAGAGGCAAATGATATGTACATATGGCTTATGTATGAGTACATACGCAGTATTTCTTCCAGACTCAGTAATTAAAAACAATTAAAACTTTGCCTGGTGGGAAATTTAGGTTTCTCATGTTAAAACGTGGTATATAATTTCATTAGATGGTAAGATGAGATTATCATATAACATTTGTCTCCACTTTCCCTGTAATAGGGACAAAAATATTCTTAGGGCATAAATAGCAATGGACTTTAGTCATAAGTGAATAGTTGCTTCATTATGTTACTGTACTGCAGCAGGGAAGCCTTCATGACCATATGGAAAGCCCACGCCCAGGGCTGACTAGGAATGCCTGATAATCACACTCAAACAGGTCACCAAGTGGCACTGGTGGTACTCCTGGGCATCTGAGAAACAGTCTGGTACTGCAAAAAATCAGAATTTTCATCATGTGTGCTTGTCATGTGGGCTGTGGCTACCTTGGCAAATACCCCGTATGTGGATCAGATATCCTGGTCAGAGGTTGAAGCAAGCTGGGGCCTCTTTCACACTGGGGCCCCACATCCGGACCCTAGAGGCCCATGCATTAGGTGACACGTCAAATATACACTTTAACCCCTTGGGCTGCTTACCTGTTTGTCATCTCTACACTTTCTGATGTATTAAATTACGATACAACACAGTGGAACAGATACAGTAAGACAGGCTTTCAGCATTAAATCCATTTTGCAATAGTTTCATGCCTGGAAATTCATTTAAGATCTGTATCACTGCCCAGGCTGAATCAGGCCAGAGGCATTGGGCGTATTTACCCAAGTGTGGTGTCTCAAGCACAGGCAGCCCACCACACCAGGTATAAACAACATCTCTTACCTACCCCTGCAATGAGCAGGTGCTTTCATTCACCGGCAACAGCTTAATAGGATTGCAAAAGCTGTACATGCCAGTCATCCCATTGCAGGGTAATTTCTAATGACCTGCCTCTCTGTTGTGTGTCATTTGTGGAAGAAGCCGTCACACAGCTCATCAAAGTGAATTTAGCCCCATTTGTACTTGTCTGTCAAGTGTCTAAGCTCTTGTTTAAGCATCTCGCTTATCACAGCAAGGAGGTACTAAAGGTTTTTGTTGTCCTGTCCTTTTTAATTATAGCTGGACAGTACTTTAATAAATGGCAACAGAAGTAAACAAGTTTCAGAATAGAAAATGAAGGCTTGTATTATACTGTAGCTGTTACTTAGCATCCCACAAATCAGTCAGCTGGTAGCTATAACATGTTACTGCTGAGGACCTGCATTAGCAGTAGCCTTGTTTCCAAGGCTTTGATATATATATATATATATAGTCTTTGCTACCTTATTGATATTCACAGGATGAGAGAAATATAGCCATGAATATCTATCTAGCAATAGACCATTCGGGAAAGACACAAAAGTATTGATTTCTATTTTGCAGCATTCAGTGATCATTAATTTCCCCACACCAGTTGCCATGATTAAGTTAAGGCTCTCTCTCCTGAATGTGAACAGATTGTAGCACACCACACAGGCAGGGGTTTGATGTGCAAGGAATAAATCCAGATTTTACACCCCAGCTCCCACCTTTTAGTGAAAGTGAAGTATATCTTAATATATATAATATCAGGATGAACACGGATGTTTGTGGTGCTGACATGCCCAGGAGTCCGAATTGTTGAAAACCTGGATAATTAACATTTTCTGACAATGTGTGGTGACTGAGCACCTTTATGGGGCTTGGTGGCCCCAGGATCCAGATGCTGCTCAGGCCATCCACATGCTGGGGCAGATGCAGGTACTCAGGGGTGCTGTGCCGAGCCAGAGGCTGTCACAACTCCTTCAGAGAGGCGGGGGATGGAACTGAGTGTCTCAGACTGTAAATTAAGTCCTTGCTTTGGATACTCTGTGTCACTCTGGTTTCCCACACTAACCCCAGTGAGAAAATCAGGCAGCTCTGCATTAATTTTATTTCTTATTTCATTTTTTCATGTCTCTGAAATAGGATTTTCTTCTAACTTGGAGTATTCCTTAGAACTCCATGAGAACTGGGAAATATTTTCCTAATACTGGGCAATTACAGAGTTTTTTGGATAGAGGTCCTGGGGAAAATCATGTCATATGCATGTCTGGTTTGAGAACAAATAAAGTGTTTGAATTTACATTTACATGCATGAAAATCACCTTTGGACTGAGATTAAGCCCAGAAAGCATCAGCCCCAAAGGCACTACCTTGACAGAACTTCTAGGAAATGTAAATGAGGGTTAAGAACTGAATTTGTTGTTGAGCAATTATCTTCAAAGCAACTAACACTAAACTAATCTTCTGCAGAAAGTGATGAAGCGCTCTTGCATGGGAGAGGCAGGCGGCAAAATCCTCTGGTAATTGCAGTTGTGTGATATGCTCAGTCTTCACAATGGAAAAATGGGCTGAGAATAGGCAGGACAAGAGCGAGGGACACTGGCTGGAGACTCGGGTTTGTAGAAGTCTTGCAGCCAAAACTCCTGAGTAAGGCAATGCCTTGGTAGGAAGGGCTGCATGGGCAGGCTGGGGGTGGTTCTTTGCCTTTGGAGGCTGAGGATCTTCTCTGATGCCTTTTCCCCTCCCAGGATGATTTAATTCAGGTTTGAGCAAGTAATGTCAGTGCCCAAACTCATGTTCAGACTCATGTCCAAATCATTCTCAACCACTCTGATGAACTGTTTGTGTGTAAAATGACAGGCTGGGAGTTCTGCCTTGTAGTACCTTATTAGAAAGGAAGGGAGTGTCCCCTGCTTTCAAGAAGAGAGACGCTTCCTTCATGTTTTACTCATCTCTGAAGATTTATTACATCCAAAGAAATGCTTTTTCTTCTTAGGCTTCAGCTTTGGAAAACTACAATGCTACATTTTCAAAGTCAATTTAGTTCTTGTGGTGTACAGTTTAATAGAACAACTCTGTTAGGGACATCCCTCTGCTAGAAGTAGTATGAATTTGAAAAACTTGGAATAAATCTTGCTTAAGTTTTATTTCTTTTTTAGAATAAAAAAGGGCTAAATGTATATAAAAAGGCAGAAGTCCCACATGTAATGGATATACATAATTTGAAAGAATGACAATAGTATGAGTTAACTGTATGCTTGCTTTTGAAAGATAATAGAATTGTTCTTGCAAATTAGGTAATAGAAATGTGATTAAGGAGCTACTGCAGTTTAAAACAGCCTTCTTGGTACAGTAAGAAAGAGAAAACAAAACTTTTTGCTTGGTTTCATTTTACTGGGTTAATCAGCAGTTAGAAAGTTGAAAACAAGTTGGTACCCAGCTCTGTACCTATCCTGGGAGTACAGTTGAGCACTCAGAGTACACCAGACTCATTTTTATCACCAGAGGAAGAAAATTGTAGCCATAAGCTGTTCTTTACTGGAGGCAAAATCATGATTTGTTGCTGGATCTCTGTGTCTCTAGTCCTAGTCTCAGTGCTGCCCCCTTTCCCAGGCATCTGGTATTCAGTGATTTCTAAGTTTCAATTAAGTCACTATAAAAAATGAGTAGCTTGAGGGCACTGGTTTATTACTGGTATCCAACTCTGTTTTCATTTACTAAATGACATTCTGAAAGCTTCTATTCTGAAAATAATCACCTTAGGGTATGCACTGAGCACAGCCCTGGATGATTCAATTATTTCTAAATGCTCTTCTGTCCCCAGAACGTAGGCCTTCGCACATTAGCAGCATGTTTAGTGTTTCACAGTTTTTCTCTTTGCACTCATCAGGGTTTTCCCAGGAACAGGCTGGAAGTATACAACTTGCTGCTGCTTCTTGAAAGCATGTTACCATGTTACCATTATGTCACTCCTCAAAGTAGCTGACTTCTCCAGATGAGGGTGTTAAAGCTGACAGATATATTTTTTTGTTCTGTTTCTTTACAATTGTGCTTTCCCCATACTGTTTATGAAACCTTTGCATACCTCTCATAAAGCTAAATTACAGAAATTTATAGGACACTCTTTGTCCACATGAATTATCAGACAAAAGTACAGTTTCCACAAAGTTTTCTGGGAAGCGGCTGTAGGCAATCATAATCACCATCAGCATGTGCTCTGTTTCCATAACTGTCCCATATTCTGCAAGACAAAAACAGTCCAGACCAAGAGGTGAACCATGAACCTCAGAACTGCAGCAAGTCTGCAGTTCAGAGATCAGAGCTGTCAAAAGAATTGCAGAGCTGTGACAATAAGTGATATTGATAAGGAAAACATGCTGAAAAGAAGGAACATGTCAAAGCCCCCACATGTTTTCTGAAGGGATATCAGGAGTGAATGTGTGAACAAATGCTGAACTTGAATATTTTTGATTTTGTACAATTTTCCAGATTTCAGTTCATTTCATAGGCAATTTTTTAGTTATGAGACAACAGTCACTGGCTGAACTGCCATGTATTTGAGGGTTTCCTCAGTCATTTGTGAAAATCAGAAATGTGCATGTTAGCTAAGTCCCTTATCAGTAGTTATCCAATGTAATTTTGTGCACTTCTCTCTCCTGACCCCCCAGCTGCTGTGGTTCCATTGCCAGTGCTGTGCTGGCATATCCCATATCTCTGAATGGGCATTTCTCACTCTTGTCAAGTCTAGGTACACATGCTCAAAATAAGTTTGAAGTCTTTTTGCCCTCTGCTTTGCTACTCGATACATCAGCCACCTCAGCTGCCTCAGCTCAGTCCAAACATACACCAGAGCATTGCTGGGCACACTGGTATTTTAGCCACTCAGACTTAAGCTCCCTCAGGACTTTTGTGGCTGGGAGATGTGATGGGCTTGAAACTTTTAGTAAAAGCTTATCAGATTTGACAGTATTCCAGTGAACCAACATGTCTTTCAGTATCTCAGCTGGTGGGTTGCTGAGGAAGCCAGAGTTGCCACGGTCCCTTGAGCTGGTACAGAGTCAAACTTCCAGATTCCCTGTACCCTATTCAGGATCCTGGAAATCGTGGCAAAGGCTTTCATATGTGCAGCTCAGGGCACTTCTGTTCATATGAGGGTCCCCTGAGTTCATGGACTCAAGATAAGTGACCTGAAAACACCTCAGAACTGCCAAGCTTGGAGCTCGTGACAGGTGCTGGCTGCTCCTGGTGTAGCTGTTTTCAATGACCTGGGTCTTGATTTCATACCAAAGAATGTGTCGTTGCATCCTTGTCCTTCAGTTGGAAAATCTAGAGGCATTAGCAAAGGCCAGAGCCAAGCACTCTTTTCCTGATATTTCTTAGAGGTGCATATGTTAGAATTTCATTTTGGAGGAAAATTTGGAAAAAATCACTTTTGATCCTGCAGAAAATGGAACTGAATTTCTCTATCTCCTGCACATGGCAAGTAGTGCAGGCACATACCTTCCCAGCTGCTCAACAATCCCAGAGCGAATCTGGAAGAATGTGAGAAATAATCACAGTGTTCGAGAGCCTCAGGAGCAACAAAAGCTTACACAATGTGGAAGCAGAGATGGCCTTACTGAAGACCAGAAAATCCATCTCTTTTTTTCTCACTTGAAAATAGATTTTTATTTATAAAAGAGCATGATTGACATACTAATTCTGAAAGGATGGATGTTTGCATCCACTCAAGCTCGGCAAACAATACTGTATTACAGCTTAACTTCTATTGCTTCTGTAGTGCATGTGCTGTTGCAAAAAAAAATTGGAATACAAGAGGAAGTCAAGGCATAAAATATGAATTGAGGCTTTGTGAAGGCATTGTTAAAATCTTGCCATCTGTGAGGAGATGAGGTTTAATATTTCTTCCATCTGCAATTCAATGAACTTGTACCAAGGCAAATCTGATTAAATAAAAGGGTTAGTCACTTCCAATTATTTTTATTAATGACCACTGATACAATCACTGTAAACATAGCATTTCTGACACTTAATAGAAAGGTTTGACCTCGTAAAGCTTAAACGCATTAGTTCATTTAGCCTGGCCTCCTGTCTATCTAATGGCTTGTGTTGAAAACAGAATTTGGTTGTTTAGCTTCAATATCCTTCCCAGAAATTCACCCTGTATTGATTAGGAGACAAAAAAAATAAATACAATGTATGAAAATCATATGCTTAACGTCTAAATTGAATTTGTCTGTCCTCACATTTCAGACATTCTTCTTGTGCTTTCTTTCTGGAATGAAGAGATTTTCACTGTCAGACATCACTGCATTCTGATAGAACTATTTATCAAGTTTGGGTTTTTTTAGATAGGCGAAATTACTGCTCCTCACTGTGCTATTACTTTGTCCAATACTTAAACAATTCCTGTAGCTGTTTTTTGAAATCTCTCAATTTTTTTTTATAAAAAGGGTGTCAAATCTGTCCCCAACATCCTTGCCTGTTTATTATTTCCCTGACATATCCTTAGGGATCAAATTACACAGCATTTTTTCCACAGCATTGCACAGCTATTTCTTCACCCAGACAGTTTTGGAATCAATGACTTCATGATAACATCATCTTTTCAAAGGATTCAGTCACTCACCTGAAGAAGGAATGAGTTTTACCTCTTAAGGGCAGGGGCTCTTTGACTGGATGGAGGGCAGATGAGTGTAGGAAATTTTTTTATTATAGGGAAGAAAACTGATTCTAAGGAAAGCTTTAAAATCCCTTTGTGGTTGTGCTGGGGCAGTATTTTGGATTTTGAGGTTGGCAGTTCAGCAGTGCTGAAATGGAGGAGCAGGATGGCTTTTGGGTGGCAGGTGAGCAGCATGCACCTCCTGCCTGCTGGGATGGTATCCTGTGGGGTTTATTGCTCACAGTATGGATACACAGTGGTACTGTCCTGATACTGCTTCCATCATATTTTCAGTATGTTTCTAGTAACTTCCATGGAAAAAAAAGTGCATTTTAGGTTGGAAATCTCTTTCACATACATTCTATTCAGGGTCAGCCTCTTGAAAATCCATTTAAAGAGCAAATCATGGGCCTCTGAAAAGAGATGCAGGAAAGTCTTAAAAGCACGAAATTCAGTGATTTGGAATACAGGAAGCTTAAAACAGACAACATCTGTTGTTTTCAATCCCATGGGATTTTCTGCTTTTTTTTTTTTTTCCAAATCCTAGCCCTTAATGAAGAGCAATGTCAGATTTAGAAAGGAAAAAAAAATGTTTTATACAAAATTAGAAATGTGTCTGGAAATCTGAAATCCTTGAATATCTAAGCCAGTGTCTGCTCCAGATTTGTCTTTGCTAATGGAGAGAGGTCCAAGTATTGTGTCATCACAACAGTTTACAAGTGCTGCCATATACTTAATCAGTCTACAATGGGGTAAATATTTGCTGGAGAAAAAGAATTTCAATTTAATTTTTAATGGCCAAAACCGGATGCAGAATTGGACCCAGAGGCTAAGTGGAATTGCCATTGCATATACAATAGCAGAAGCTACTAAAATAGTTGTGGGATCACATAATTTTAGGGAAATGCAAAATGTTTCAAAGGATAACCAAGGTTATTAAGATATTGCTAGAAATAGTTTTTTATAGACAACAGGTTTTTTATACTAAATTTCAGCATAGTAAATAGATTCCTATGTAAATCACCTTGTGTCAAAATAACTTCTGATATAAACTTTGTTTTCTTAAAGTTTTGGAATACTTTAAAGCAGTTCTGAGATACTGAATCAGCACACCAATGTCTTAACAATATCGTAGCTGGCACTGCAGAACTCTTCAAGTATCCTGTGGTTTCTACTTTTTGTGTTAGAAAAGGAAGTGTAAAGGGAAGGAATCTGAAAATACCTGCAACACACTTTCTGTTGCTGCAGGTACGGGAGTAGCCTTTTGGTGGTATAAGCTCATCACATGCATTGACATATTTTTGTACATTGTGCCATGAAGCCAGACAAGGAAACTGCTGAATTATATCACGATCTCTAAATGAACTGACCTGCTATGCCGATTTCTGGCTTAAGAGAAGAATTAAGTTGATTGTGTGAAATAAACCTCAGCTTTTTGCCACAAGTACATCCCTGAAAATTTTAATTCTATCCTGCTTGTGAGTAAAAGTTCATACACCCTTAACTCTGCGAGGGAAACCAAGGAAAAATCTTTGGATGCCTTGTTAGCAGTTATCTTGCCTAGTGGGATCTGTCTCTTGACTTACTGCTAGTCCTTGCTCAGTAAGTTGCACTGATTACAAGTACCACCAAGCCAACAGCCCTTCCTTGGCTGAAAATCCACTTACTATCCTTTTTTTAATCACATATCTTGCCCATGTCATTTGTTGCTGTTGCAACCTTTTGGCTGGTCTTCAGAGTGCAGTCCAATTGCAGTCACCTTCTAGTGCAAGGCTTTGGCAGATCTGCCGTGTTGACTCTCCCTGCCGGCTGCCTTGACATCCACACAACACTGGAGCTGTTGTTCACCCATTCGCAAAGACCTGTAAACTGCAGGTCATGTTAACCTTGGGGAGCCTTCACTGTTTGCTGTCCAGAGGAACACAGCTGGGCTGCTGAAACTCGTATGTCCCAGGGAAAAAGATTTTGAAGGATGACTTCATGGCCTTCTCCGAGCTGGTGGAGCCATTGCATTTCACTCCCTGGACACATGCAGGACACATGCAACAGAGCTCTTTGCTCATAGCCTCCCTCTTCCCCCCAGTAATTATAGTCTTGTTTGCCAAGCCAAATGAAGAGCTGGCAGGGTGAAATACACGTGGTGCTAAGCAAGTCCTTCCCTTTGCACATACATACTGTTACATGCCTATAGCAATAATAATTCTAATTTGTCCATGAGCTGCACTGAGGAGTGCTTTCAAGATACACATCTCTCTTAAGCTCCTTCACAGAGTCTTTACAAGCAGCATGTGTATGGAAAGAATTCAACAGCTCTGGAGTGCATCACAGATACGTTTGTTAAAGCAATGTGTGTATGGTGTTTTTTGTAAGTGGACTATAAAGTATTGAAAAACTTAGTCATGTAACTTCAGCTTTGATCTCCATCCTTATTAATGCTGCTACCACATCTCTGATACAGCTGACTTGCAGTGCTACAAGGGAGGATTAGCTTGATTCCTAGCTTTATTAATGATGCTGATACAGTTATTTTATTAAGGTTCTTGTTATTTTTGCTTATCTTGGACTGCTCTGAGAGTTTCTTATGCAAGTAAAAAGAAGGGGCATGAACTCTGTGGTAAATCCACTGACTCAGTTTAATATTGACAGCTTTATCTGGACTTAAGCCACTGTATGTAGGATCCAAATCTGAGCTGACTTCTGACTGTGAGCACGTAGGAATTTTTTTTTTTTTTGTGAACTTGGTAGTGTTTCAGTGTTTGCAGTAGTCTTGTAAGTCTAGATGGTTTAAGGTTCATTCACTGTGTGAGCTGACCATCTGCTCTCGGTAATTGCAAATTCACTTCCAGTATTAATGAACTGTTCCTGTGTTCTTGCATTTCTCTGAAATGCCTCCAGCAACTGTTCCTTCCTCACATGGAGAAGTCACAGCAGCTGTGGGATTCACAAGGACTTCAGTGCTTGTCTCTTGCTACACTTCTGGCAGCAAACCACAAAGTGCAAACAACTTTTCTAACTGCCTAATAACTGCAAACCCATTAAGTGTAAATTCTGTGACACCAGAAAAAAAACCCCAAACCACTTGCTTTAAAAGAGCACTAATGGGATTAGAGACTGTATGAACACCTGGGATTGCTCTCAGGGCCCCCTAACTGGAACATGGTAGAGATAAGGACCCAGCTTTTCCTTCAATGTTGGCCAGAGGGACTGCAGGCTGCCCAGTGGAGCTGGGGCTGGAACCCTGACATGGGCATGTGCTTCGACATCTCCAGGCACCCACCTCTCTTATAGTTGCCTTCATAAAGTGGAAAACACTCGTGCCACTTCCACACTTTTCTTTCACTACCAAACCAACAGACTTCTGCTTTCTTAACAAAAAATGTGTTGTCATCATGAATACAGCCAGATCTGTCTTAAATTTGTTTATCCTCCTTTGATAAAGGACTAGTCCCAGCAAGAGCCCCAGACAGTGCTTTGCACGCTGCTCCCAGCACACAGGTTTGGTGCGCAGGGTGTGCTGCACCCTGCACAAACTGTGTGCTGGTCTCCTCCTGCTCTGGAGCTGCAGTCACAGCATGAGCTCTGCTGTGGCATCCCTGTGCGCTGCATCGGGACAAGCCAGGTGCCACACCCCAAGGATCCCCATCCCGCCGAGCTGGGAGGGCTGTCAGCCTCAGCCCACCAGGGCAAGGGGCATCAACCCAAACACTGTCTCCTGCACTGAGGTACTTACCAACAGCTACCACTAAATAGCCTTATGAAATGCAAAAGCCAAAATCCTCTTCTTCCGCACCGAACAGCCCGAGTTGTACGCTTGGACACAAACTACCTGATCACTAGTTTCTTTGTAAAACGGCCATCTGAGGACACAGTGGCATTCACATTTTTCATCATACCTTAGTGCTTTTCAGGTGTCTGACCACCAACCAGAAAGTACTTAAACCCACATTCCCCAGTCTTGATAGAATGTTTCACTGCAAGGTTGCCAAGTACTTGAGAGCAATACAAGAGAAATAAATATACATTTTTACTAAGGTGATTGGTTTTTATTGGGCTGTCCTGAAATGTCATTTTAGGAATTGTGCAACATTTATGCTCTTTAATGATCTGTGGCACAAGTGTGGAACGTGACAGAGGTTGCAGAAGACACAGAAGTATTTAACTAATCCAGATGTCAGAATATAAAGGAACTTAAGCGGGACATAATTTAGCTAAGTGTATGCACAGCACAATGGCAGATGAAATTCAACATTGCAAAAAGCATGGCAATCAATAGCTGTGAAGAATAATCTGATCTACACTGACCTTTTGTAGTTTTCTAGATAACCTGTCACAAGCTTGCAAGAAGACATTTAGATGTGATTTCCAGCCTTAGGCTCTGCAGGGGCCATGTTCCTGTGTCTCCTGTGGAAGTCCAGGTTTGATTTACTCCCTTAGAGCACAGCTCTGGGCAGGTCTCCTCTCCTAATTTTCGTCTGTTTCCCTGTGTCCCACACAGAGGGGTGGGATATAATCTCTGAATATAGAGAAGTGAAGTCCTGTTTGGAGTTGAATTGGAGGAACTGAGTATTGCTTCTTTTTGTTATATTACCCCTATGTGTTTCTCAGCATACTTAGAAACACCCTCGGATTTCTTCCCCGCAAACCAGCCTCCACATTGTTTTTCTGTGCAAACGTGTTTGTTGCTGCAGTTCTCCAGCAAACTCTGCTCATTAAATCCCCTTCACGCTTGGCATCCTTTCTGTTGACTGCTGCAGCTTGCCAGGCTCCAGTGAGTGAGTGATGTTCAAAGGGCATAATTGATTTTAAAAGTGGCCCATTAAATTTGGCTACTCATTGTTTACTTTGGGCTTGTCACAGAGAATTAGCTTCCTTCCGGCCAGCTGTAGCTTCTTCTCCTCTCCGTCTTCCTGATCATCCTCCTCATCCATCTCCTCTTCAGGCTTCCAGTGGTAGGTGAGCAGAGCTGGCTACCCACAGCAGGTCCTACTGCTCCCACCGGCCTGCCCACAGGACTGGGGTGCCTCGTTGCACTCAGGAAGTGTTAGGATTTTAATGTCGGGAGAAAATATGTCTCATTTTTGGTGCTTCCCATTCCTCATCTCCTCGTCACTGGATTCCGACAGCCGGGACCAGGGCAGGCGTAAGGGCTTCACGGCCTCTAGTGGGCAACGGCCAGAGCTGCAGGACTTTCCAGCCACTACCGTGGAAGGCTGTATTTTTTGTAAGTGGGTACATGTTTACCCTGGTTTCCTATGGAAACAAGGCTTGTGCAAACACTCCCTCTGTGTGCGCTGTCTCCACACCCTCGGCAGCTCCGGAGCCTGATTTCAGGCTGATTTGACAGAGGTGCGGAGATTTCACAACCAGTGGCTCCGGCGTTTGTGTCAATAGGTGTGCCTGTGTCAAGGAGGAGCTTTAATGCGTTTTCTAACAGCAAGGCTATTATTGTACAACTTCACACAGTACAACAGTAATGGCATCGGAGGGAGTTTGCTTGTATGGGAAAAGCTGCTTTGAAACCCTTTGTGAATCACATTTGTGCATGTGCCCCTTAGAAATCCTGACCCTTAATTTCGTTTGATAATTTGGTTATTGTAGACTTTAAAAACTTGTCTTTTCTGTGACACTGTCAGGTAGTCCTGTTGGGAAGGGAGAGTCACTGCCCAGACCATCACAGCACACTGCCTGCTTTGTTGCTTATAAACCTAAACTGGTGCTTGAAAGACCCAAATCTTGTACTTTCTTTCTGGTTTTAGCTTCCCTATTTAGAATGGTTTATAACAGCAATCATTAAATATAGAAGCTAAAAATTAAGCTCAGAGACGGATTCTTCATCAGAGTTCAGAGAAGCAGTTTCCATAAGTCAATAAGAACAAAGGAATTAATTTAGATTAAAACTTTCCTGCAAAATGGCTGCATAATTGATACCTTTTATTCTCCTTATTTTTGTTTGGCTATATTAAAGATGGGAGAAAAGATATGGCTGGACTGCAGGCTTACTTTGGGTTAATCCAACAAAACAAGCAGTCCTTCAAGTGAACAAACAGAAACATGTTGTCTCCTTCATCATGCCTCACTTCTTGAAACACTTTTGTTTGAAAACCTCTTTTTCAAGTCACATGTTGAATGCTTTGGTTTACTTAGAGCATCCAAAAATGTTTTTCAAATATAGTGAAACGGATTTAGATTGAAGTTGTAGGAAGTTGATCTGTAAGTGTACCTGAAGTGGTTAGGATGGGAGTTTTCATTTCAGAAGCACTTATTTCTCGTGTGTTGCAAACACTTGAAATGAGAGAATTACTGGTAATGACTTTTCTGAGTTCATACCACAAATGCCAACCCTGCAAAGACTGAAAATGACTCTCATGGAACCATTCTGCTTTGTCCTTGGATACAGAGAATCTCACAGAGGTTTTTTTTACCCTCTCATTTTTCCTAGAAGTGATTTTTGAAAACAAAACCACAGTATGGCCTTTTAGTGCTAGGAAGTCTTTGTTGCTTCTGCCAAGAGAGTTAGAGGAGGACAAGGCCAAGTGTGGCATCATTCACCAAGTGTGGTACGCAGAAATATGTCTAATTGGGACCATCTTAGGAGGTAGTAGAGTATTGTAAGTTAAATAAAATCTTGCTGTCTCCAACTCTTCTGAAAAATCCTTTCTTTCTGTTCCCTTGTACTAATGCTAAAACCCAGTAGTGGCCTCTGCCTTGGCTGCACTGGTTGTAAATGATAGTCTCACATGTCTGGGTACCTTCCCAGCACTGACATACATAATCAAGTTCCTTATATTAAATCTCACTTTGCAGGAAATTACTTTGGGAGAATCCATCATCTTCTTTGCCCAAAGCTGCATAATGTACTGCCTGGTTTTGTTTTTCTTTCATTTTTTCCTCCTCTGTAAATCATGCTAAAAGATCTTAAGGATAATGTTAATAGAAATATGATTAGTAAAGTTTTTTGTGCATATGTGTGTTGAAGGAAAATTAATTTGTCAATAGCATTACTGACCAAAGAACCAAATGTTAGTTTTTTGGATTTCTTAAAGGTCAGAAAGACAGTGTTTCATACTTCAATCACACTGACTTTTGCTCAAAAAGAATCTTTACATGTTTAAAAAATAAATTTAATATTGTGAAATAGTCACCAACCAGACTCATTTCTTTTCTCTTCAGTCAGTGTGAGGGTGGGAGAATCACACACTGAGAGGCACTGCTAACATGGAGAATTCATGCCCATTCCCCTAAGTGCTTGTTCAGAATAAACCTCTGATATCTTGATTACAGCCTGTTAAGCTCCAGAGCAGTTCCTCAGCTGAGCTGTCAGCATGTAAGCATTTTTTTCTGGTGATGTTTGAGGCAGGGCCGTGCAGAAAAGCTTTGTCTTTCCCTCTTGGTTATGGACAATTTTCTCCTGTGATAAGAAGTACTGTTCTTAATTTTAACGAATCCCACCTTAAAATCCCTAGGAAATGCATGATTCTCTGCGAGAGGTGTGCGTGGAGTTGGTTTTATTGCAAGAGCTCTTATGTATATGGATGTATTGTGAAAACTTCATGTTTTCAGTGGAAGAGGAGGTGCTGGAACATTTGTTTCCTCCCAAGCTCCAGTCTGGAGCTGTAGAGGTAGTAACAAACTTGTACCAGGAGAGCTGCTTTGTGCAGAACTCTGCTTGTCTGTTTTCACAAGCATGGCTATGAATTTTTGCATGTAAATATGAGTTGCCATAGGGTATTTAAAGCCTAACATCCTTCACTCAACAAACACGCTTTCTATGAAGGGGCTTTCAGATGCTGGGAGTGTTCTGGCCATAATTTAAAAATTTCTGCTTTTAGATGCTGTTATTTGTTTCTGATCTGGAAATGTATTTTGGTCAGGCCTTAAGAAAATCAGTATCAGTAGCACATCAACTTTGAGATTCCATATATCCTATACCTTGATATGTTTGACATCATCTCAGATCCCACTTGCTCATGAAGAGATGTTTGGGAAGACAGCAGTCTAGTCAGATAAATAGCTGAATAGTCACAGACCTGGCATTGAGATATGAAGGTGATAAATCTATATTTAGGGCTGTGACACAGTCAGCTACCTTTACTACAGCTGCTGTGAGAGGCAAGAAATTTCACCCTGGGCAGCGACCATACCTGTTACAGAAACTTCAGCAGTCCCACTAGAGCAGCATTTGGAAGGAGGCCCTTGAAGTCTTAGGCAGTACAGGATGTGTTCTTGGCCTTTTACTGCTCCCCAAGCCAGTGGTACTCCAGCACTTGGCTGGATATTTGTGGAACACTGTTTCCATATGTATTAGTGCTCGAAACCATTAAGTGTTCCACAGCTCTTTTACAAGAGGAGTAATTACATCCTGTTGGCAGAAATTACTCCCGCTGTTTAATTTGGAAACCATATTCTTTGCTTCCAGTCTCGTGTTGTTACACAGCAAAGAGTGGTTGTATTTTCTGCCCGGGGTGGTGACACTTCTCTCTGACATGTGCATGGGGGATGAGAGCGATGGTGGTGCTGCCCCTCAGGATGCCGTTTCAGGTTTTTCTGTGACCGAGTTAATTTTAAATAGTGCAGGCATATAGCTTCAGAAATGCAACTTTTATTCACAGCAACAAAAATATCTTTTCTAGCTCTCATTTCCCTGCACAAGGGATGCTGGGCCAGCCCCCGGGTGCACTGGGTCTTGAGGCAAATGCTGATGCTGAACTTTTCTCTCTTACTCTGTCCTTTTAAAGCCTTTTATGTACGGAAGGAAACTAGCACTGCAGATGATTATTGTCTGCTAATGCTGTTTTTAATTACTGATTTTCAGGACACCCAATTAACTTTCTGCTGAAAGCAAGAATTTTTTTCCTCCCTTGAAGCAAGCCAATGATTCATATTTTAATATAAACTTTTAAAAGTTTTGACTCATGCAGCAATTCCAAGAATTTTTATTTCTGAACTCATTGAAGCATTTAAACATACTAACAAAATACTGTGCTTCTGTCATCCACAAAGCAAACCTCATGTTAAGCAGGGCTTGCTGTCAATGAAGCATGGCAAGTGCCATTTTCAGGGCCCTTGAGATGCCTTGTCACACAGCATCCCCTTAGCGGGAGTGTACGGCCACACTTTCCCAGGCCCCAGCCTGCAGGAGCACAGAGGCGAGCGGGAGGTGCCCTTGAATCAGGTGTGGCACTGCTGGTCCTAGGGAAGGGAAAAAATATTGGGAAATAGAGCTTGCTGAAGAGTGTTTGGAATCAGGATGGAATTTATCAGCTGACCAGTTCGATCAAACCAAAGGGAGCTGCGTTGGGCTGGGCTCCGGGAGCTCCTGCTTTGCAGGGAGCCAAGCGGGAGATCGGCAGCCCTTTGGTCGCATGATGAGTAAAGCAGAGAGGCGCTGCTTGGCTTTCGTAAGTGAGAGCCAAGCTGTAGAGTCCAGAGCTGAAAAACATTTATGTTGGCTATTAAAGGGAATGCATGTGACACAGAGATATGCCATGTAAACTCCAGAGATTTTCCAGCGGGAGAAAGACTAAATGAAGACCAAGTATAAATGAGAGATGTTTTTCTGAAAAGTAAGTTAGGTAATGCATATTTTGATCCTTCAAAGAATGTGTTTGATATTAAAATGCAAAAGTGTATGGCTTTCTCATCAGGTGGAGGTAGCACAACTGTCCTACTTTTCGTAACAACCACAATAGTAAATGAATGACAAATAGTTCAGGATCTCTTTGGGAAATGGCAGTCAGAGGTAAGAGCATCTACTGTATAAAAACCACCCAGGAGAAAAATCCCTACTCAACGTATTATTTAAATTTTTCTGGTTTAGGTAGGAAGTTTTCAATTTGCTTTTTTATTTTGATTTTGCCTCGAAATATCCATTTTGATGCAGAGTTTCAAATAGTAATAACCCAGTATTATATTTCCTTTCCCCTTGTTTTCTTGCTGAAAGTGATGCAGCACTTGCTGAAAGTGTGCAGCACTGAAAGTGATGCACAGTTCCCTCATCTCTATAACTTTTCAAATCCCATAATCTTTAGGACAAAATATGAGTGTGTTTGTAGGGGAAACCTGAAAACAAGGCTCATCCATTCCTGGTAGCACAAAGTAAAAGCTTTGCCTCAAGTTCTCCTCCAGAATCTGCCAGGGTTAGCAGAGGACATGCAATAAGAAAGTGGGATGAAAGGAAGGCGGCATGCAGCGAGGCACTGGCTCCATGTGCCCTTCCTCTGCAGGCAGCTCAGTTTGCAGTTGTACCATGGTTATCAGTGGCATGGTAGTGTGATTAGGGAACAGCAGCAGGAAATGCTGGCAGAATCTGGGAGGCTGGCAGTTGGGAGCAGCAGAGGAGATCAAAGGCTTGAGTGCATTTGCAGACTGGAGAATAATTGCAAGTCACTCCTGAAATGTGGGCTGGCAGTGCAGCCTGGCCATCAGCTCTGTCTGGCAGTGTGTTCCCATGGGAGAGGTGAGTACGTGGTGCAGGGGGGCACATCTGCAATGCTGCACTCAGTTCTCGTTCCCCATGATCCAGCCTCCATTTAGTTTGCATTAGGGGATTCAGAAAAGTTGTTAGAGAGGAAATGGCTTGTTTTATCAAAGGAGACTGAAACAGGCCTGTGCTGTAGTCTCCAGGATCCAAAGATCTCCTGGCTGATCTTGTTGCCTTCAACTGGATGGTGAAAACTAATGCGGTGAACTCGAGCTGGAGGACCCAAGTATAGCTCAGCTGTGGAGAAGTTCCAGCTGAAAATGGATGTCCAACTATCAGAGAAGGAAGGCTGCAGAGCAGTGGTGTGGAGGATCTGTAGGCAGACTCAAGTGCTCATCTTCATAGATAAGCATCTTCATCTTGCCCATCTTTCCATCAGTGTCGTCATACCTGCTGTTTCTTCTCAAAGAGCTCAAGGTTTTCCCACATCTGTCTAGTGTCTCATGCATTCTGTCTTAGCAAAACAAAATCTGACAGTAAGAAGAAATGATGTGTTCTTGAGTACCTTAGAGTTTTAAGATGCAAAATGCTAGGTTTTTAATAATTCTGTTTACCACATTACAGGCAAATAGACTACAGTCAGAGTGCCTTTAAACTGTTAAAGCTTTTCCCCAGACAGCCTCATGGTAGAAGGCTTGACATACTAAACATACACAACTCCTAAAAAGAGTTCGGGGCCAAGCAGGCACAGCTGTCCTGGTTGCATGGAGAAGTCTGAGCTCTTCTAATTACAAGTCATTGGGGGAAAATGGCAAGTCATTTATTCCTTCTCCTTCCCCTTCCCAGTACAGTTATGGGGAGCTGAAACCATTTGTGAGCTTGGTGTGGCAGCAGGGTCTTGGCAAATCTCACAACCATCTCCATGTGAGGGGGAAGTGAGGGCTGCACAGCAGTGACAGGAGGAACTATCCTGCTGTCCTTCATCCCTGGGACATCTGTACTACCGATCAAGGGAGAGTCAGGGATCCCACAGCCAGGGAACACAGATGGACTCATGTTCACACTGCTTAGGAAGAAGCTGGTAGAAGTGGTCCAAAACAGGGACCAAAAATGCAGGTGATTTTTTGCTGCGACCTGAGCTCATTCCATGGCCTTGGGTTCAGCCGTAGTGGGCTGCTGTAGGGCTGTGTTTACAATTAGCAAGTAATGTGGCACAATAGAAGATTTTCAGAGAGAAAAAGTCCTGATAAGCCATCATCTATGCTACCACGTTTTGCTGCTTTTTTGGGGATTTTCTGTAGTTTGAGCCTGTGAACTGCTCCCTAGTGGTAGTAGCAGATCTTCCCTTTCATCCCCAAAGAACTCAGTGCACTCTCTGGACCTAAAGCACATAGAGGATAATGTAGAATAAATATATTTATTTCCACCTGCAGCAAAATTTTTTTCTTGTTATTCAGGTGATGGTCAGCAATCTCAGAGAAAGAGCAAATCTTGCCCTCTGTACATTTCTCCAGACATTAAACAAAATGCTCTATAAAAGTCCTTGGAAGATCTCCATCCATGTGCATGTCACACCATGGTATTGAGTCTTTAATCTCTTTGGAAACCTTTTCTAGAGATTCAAAATTCTGTTATTATTCAAGTGGATATGTACTACTGATGGGTCTCATTTATGGATTTTCAAGTACACTTTAAAGGTCAAACAAGTAATTTTAATCGGTTATGTGGGGTTTTTTGACAGCTGATAAGTAGTGAATGTACAACAGCACCTGGAAGGCAGATATGCTATATTTACCATCAGATATTTGGATTGGGTGCAGGGACAGTGCTTTGCCGATGCTCATGTCACTTTCCATCATCAAATTACTGGCACTGATCAACCAGTGCATCCACAGGAGAGCACTGTCATTGCAGCGCTTCAGATCTGAGTCACAGCTTGGACAGGGGCCCAGGACCTGTGTCTTATGGCTGCTGGTTAAGAGAGTAGTAGCTGCATCAGAGTGGTGTTGTCCTTGGCTCGGAGCATGCCTGGCTACTTAATCCATACTGCTTTCTCCTAGGCTGCCAGGCTAGTAACCATTTGGAAATTAGTCTGGTGTGGTTGTTCTGAAATTCTTGTGTGCAGGTCACTCATGCTGTGGTGGTGCAGATCACAAGGTGATGACTGTCCTCACTCACTGTCTGCAGAACTGAAAGCAAAGAAAATGAGAATATTTTCCCATTTCAACAATATCAGTCATGGACTTGGAGCAAGGCTTGAGCTCGGGTTCTGTGACATCAGCTTCTATCATGTGAGCTAAAGGGCTGACTGCAGTGCTTATGGGAGCAGCAGTACCTACAGGGATGAGCAGAAAGGCTGACCAGACCCAGAATGAAACAGAGGAGATTCTTCAGCTTAGGGAAAAAAGACAGTCAAATTGGATCTGACAGAAGCACACAAAGTCATCTATCATGTGGAAAAACTGAACTTGGGAGAATTGTGGGGCATGTAATGAAGTGGTTAGATAGTC
This sequence comes from Dicrurus megarhynchus, assembly GCA_013399195.1. Classification (NCBI taxonomy): domain Eukaryota; kingdom Metazoa; phylum Chordata; class Aves; order Passeriformes; family Dicruridae; genus Dicrurus; species Dicrurus megarhynchus. Next base: position 538,680 of record VXAD01009455.1, read on the forward strand.
AGAATAAATAGACAAAAGTCATTTTTTTGGTGTTTTTCCACTGCATTTTTGGAACACAGTAGGGTAGGGTGGAAGAGACTCAAAAAGGCGTGAGATCCACTCATAGAAGACTAGTGATGCAATAGTCCAGCTCCAGCAGCTGGCAGGAGAAGCCCATGGGTCCCAGCTTGCTGGGAGTTGAGCGGCACACTTGGGGAAGAGCTGCTGTTGGCACACGCTTCTCTTGCACATTTCCCTGATCAGAAACCTGAGGAGCTCTTCATCGAGCCTACAGCAGCAGCTCAGCTGCTCTCCAGTGTGGGCAGCAGTCAGGGGAACTCATGGGTTGCCAGGACACAGGCAGCTGTTAGTAAGGAAGGAGTTGGTTTTAGCCTTGGCCACACTTTCAGATGGGATGCAGCTCTTACCATAGAAAAACCCCAGAGAGAACACCAGGATTTTGCAGCCCATTCAGACTGTATCCAGATCTGCCCAGTCATTTTTCATTTCCACAGCACAGTTTCTTAAGATCTTAAGAACGTGGAGGGTGGAGGATTAGAACAATTAACAGTTTACAGAAACTCAGCTCTGTTTTGCTGTTTTCATGGGAACAAAGTTTGTAGCACTGGTTTTATGGTATCACCTTGCTTTTATACTCCATGCTTTGTTAAACATTATAATGAACTCAGCGCTGTGTAGTTCACCTAGTGCCGTGCAGAAAATAAAAATATTTCCTGCCCACACTTCAGAAGAGCTGCTGTGATGGTAAAGGCTCTTTCAAGCTTAGAGCTGCTAAAGAGTATGTACACTGGGCTAGTCCATCAGAAAGCTCTGTATTGCAAATGTAAATTTATCTTTGTAAGAATGACAAGCTTCTGTTCAAAGCACAGCACTATATAAAGCAGTTCACCGAGGGAGTAGGTTTTACCATATTCCCCCCCTGGAACAGAGAGTTTTGTATTGCATTAATCAGCATCTAAGCCCTGAAGGTCACAATTATCTGGCCACTATTTTTCAGTATTAGTGATTTTAGTACATGATTAACTTTCATGTGTGCATCATTAAGATGAGGAATTGTTTTTGAAGTTTCAAATAGAGCAGCAGGTCTTAGCTGTAGTATTTGCCATACTTGCTCAGCCACTCTTAAAAGGGATGATTTATAGAAAATCCAGCTGTGAGTTTTCGTTTCTTCAAGAGCAGGAGGCGGGACTAGAAACCAACCTAAAACCAAGCGGAGCATTGATCAGAGTAGAAATGATGTAGAGCACAGCTCCGCAGACAACAGCTAAGCGTCGTAGAAGTATTAGCTGGCAGCGATAAGGAGGCGGAAGCAGAGCTCGGTGACAGAGGAGCCATCTGTCAGGAACTGGGAATCCGATTTCAAGAGAGCAGAAAATGAAGTAAAGAAGAAAGTGATTTTGGTTCAGAGGTACAGTGGAGCCCAAGGATATCTGTGGACAGTAAGTTTCTATACTGGAACAGGGATGTTTAATACAGCAGCTAATACTGTTTGAAAGGGCTTTTCAGCTTTGAAAACAAGCATAAGTAGCTCCTGTATTAAATAGCTTTTACTTAAAGTTTTTATTTATTTTTAAGATGCAAATAAGCTTATCTGTTTGAGGTGGCTTGTTTAAAAACTTGTAAACAAACTTTAAAACTGCTGATGTCCCTTACTTCAGGGGGTGTTATTTTCTTTAATAGGGTCATCTCCTATCAAGGATAAGATTTGTTCGTAACCTTTCAGAAAAATATCTTAGAAGAAAAGGCTGTTTTGGCCCCAGCTGCGAGGTGAAAAAGGGTAGGCAAGAATATTTTTTCTGGAAAGGGGAAAGGAGTTCCCACCCAAATAGATCTAAACTAACTGGAACTACAGTGTATAAACACCCCGGGGCTAAATCCTACCCTCAGTTACACTGATGTAAGTCAGGTTTAAGTTTACTGTAGTTAATAAAATTACTCCTGATTTAATTAAGGATAGAATTTGGTTGCACATTTCTTAATAATGAAAAAGCCCCATGGTTCTTTCCAAAGTGCATTTTATGTTAACAGATTATTAAGGACTTGCTTGAAAATACGTTAAAATTAATTGAAGACTCACACTGTGATGCATCTTTTGTCATATACTTTTATGCTTCTTTGAAATTAGCACAAAAGCCAGCATGAGATATTGTAAGCAATCCTATTATTTCTTGTTAGCAGGTTCTCAGATAAGGTTTGCATTGCTCCTGATTTCATGCTCGTTTCACTTCAGTGGCTTGTATTTGGGGTGATATGCTTTAATCCTAAAAAGGTTTGTGGAGCTCCAGCTGGGAGCGACAAGGCGATATTATCTGTAGTAGAAAAGTGTCAAAGTTCTGTACAAGACCCCAGACTGTCTGATTGGGAGTGAAACTGTTCTATTACAAATTGTACAGAAAAATTACTCTTGTTGCTGTGGTTTTAGTGTACGAGTTAGAAGCAGAAGCATTGGCTGCTGACTGAGAAAAAAAAACAAGTAAAACCCACTCACTATTATGGCCCAATATGGATGACAAAACACTGTAGCATGTGTGGGAAAATGGCTGCAGTCCAATGTCTGGAACCATTTATCTTCTGGTAGAGTCTGGAAGATGACTGTTTTATGTATTTTACAGAAATCCCTGCTGATTGATTTCATTTACTTAGGAGGAGGGGTCACAGTGACTGATGGCAGGGACAATTGAGGCAAAAAGTGGATTCTTTGCATTATCCTGACATCCTGTTCTGGTTGGGGTTATTGGCACCTTTTGAAGGGACCAGACCATGCTGGGCATGTCTTACTGCTGCATTTGCTACTGCACACAGACAGAAGTTTGCTGCTTCTTTCTGGATCTCAGCAAGCTGAGAGTTGCAGGTTGTGCTTCCACTAGTGCCAGGCACATTTTGGAAATTATGATTTGCAGGGGTTTGGAGGGGAATGGACAGAAATGGGTACAGGTCTCTTTTACCTGCCAAAAGCTTGGCTGATGGTAGATGCTGTTATTGAAGAGGGAGGAAAGACTTTGTGAAAGGTCTGGAGGGAAAGTCTGTTTCAGTGTGTGAGGCTTGCAGAAACAGCTTGTCCCTCTTTAGCACATGAGATTGTATGCTAGGGTGATGATACTGGTTTTTTCTGATGTTTATTGCTAAAATACCCACAATTCCTGGCATTTCTTTATTTATATGGAATAAAGAGCTTGCCAAGTACATTGGAAACAACGGGGATGTGCTGTATTCATTTATCTCTCTGTTATTTTTATGTGTGCTCTGACGGCCTGTCTGTCAAGGTGTTTGCCTTCAAGTCAATTCGGCTCACATCACGGCATGACAGTCACTTGTTATATACCAGGCATGTCTACAGGCATTTGCTTTCATGTTGCAGGGAATGAGTGCCAAGATTTTCATATGATGAAGCAAAAGGGTGGGGGATATGTTTCCTAGTCAGTAAGTACACTGCTACTGTGTTATTTAACAAAAATGAAGAGAAAAATGGATTTTTCAATTGACAATACCACTTAATTTGGTACCCTTTAGGCTCTTCATGGGCTCTCTACTAATGGTTACAATGCCAAGTCCAGTGCAGGATCACATAACAAACCTGGAGAAAGGGAAAATTATTGTGTCCCCCATGACATCTAGTTTCCCAGACACAACCACTTAGTACAGTCAAGACATTTTTGATTGACAGAGAGAGAAAGAGAGAGAAAGAAAAAGAAGGAAAGAAAGAAAGAAGGAAAGAAAGAAAAGAAAGAAAGAAAAGATGGAGAGAGAAAGTCTTCTAATGTACCCTAACTGCTGAGGAAGTTTCCTTATTTATCAAGTATTTTTATCAGAGCAGTAGGAGCAGTTAAGCACTGTGCTTAAACAGTATCCCAGGACTAAACTCAGCATCACCTCTCTTCTGGACAGCATCCTGTACTATTGCCATGCACTATCATTCAGCCCACTCAGGTCTCACTGCTCCTCATGCCATCTTGATGTGCACTGATTTTCTGTCTCTGTGTGTTGAGGATGTGCATATGGTCAGACATTTTGGTTTTACTCATGTGTTAACCTCTGATTTGGATTTTTAAGTTTACAATAATTTAGATTAATTGTAACCTTTTCTAATTTCTTAATTTCTTTCACTTCCTTTTCAGACACTACATGTTTTGGTTATCCTCCCACAGAACAGTTCCTTGCTGGCACTCTCCCAGAGGCATAGCTGCTTTTGCTCTTCATTAATTCAGTTTGAGCCTTTCCTGCTTTTTGGTATATCTAACTCAAGAGGACAGGGGATAGTGCCATGGGTTCCAGGGGAAGGTACCAGTTACCTTCCGTGAGTATGCCACTGAGCTTCCTGATGATCCAGAACAAATCTAGTGCCCCAGTTACTTTTTTAGATCTGTCTTTATCATGGGGTCCTTGATGGGGTCTCTCTTCCTTCAGAGAGAGAGAGTGCTGGTAAACAGATCCAGTATAAATCCAGTGTCTCCCTTTAATCGTGAATTTGGGAAGGAGGGGAAAAGAGTGGTCTAAGCTGATGCAAGCTTGTTTTTTCACCCAATGGGACTCCTAGTAATTTGGAGCACATTTGGGGACTTTTAGCCGCTGATCATTCCTCTTCCGTAAGGATTGGTAGGATGGTGTGGTCAGGCTCCAACCATTTAGTCTGCTGCCTGCACACTCCCTACATTTTTATTAGTCAGCTCTTAAATCTCTTCATTACATGGACTTGTTTTTCATGTGGGCACCACAAAGGTGCCTTCCTGAGTGTGCTAGTTCTTACGAATAAAATATCTCAGACCATATTTTAGACATGTTGCATATTATTCCATTTTTCAAACAAATTTTGTCCATTTGTACTTTGTAACATAGCACATGCCAAACATGGGGTGGGTGGTAGAACTACAGCTGCCTCTTGTTTTCTTATCAGATATTGATAAAAACAGTAAATTAGATTAAAAAAAATAAAAAAGAAGCTCTGTAGGCTGTGGAACATTATGAAACCACCCACTGAATGTCTGCACAAGACATATGGCAACAGCAAAGCTGTTATGTACTAAATGAGTTCAGAGTGGGGGCCAACTGAATGCAATGCATATAAGTGATTTACTTACTCATTTATAACCCTAACCTAGAATCATGAGTGTTTGCTGTTCCGTAAAAAGGATGACTTTATGTGACCCTTTAAAGCCTTCAGCATTAAGTGGCATTAAGTTGATGGCTACTTGTTTTGTACCTTCAATGAAAATTATGCATAAATCAAATAGGCTTTCCTTGTAATATACTCATAATTCTCACAAGCAAAACTCCCACCCAAAACCGGTGATCAAACATGGTTTCTTGAACTCAGAAAGGTCACCTCATAAAAATATATGGAGATACAATATTCAGGCCACCCAGGCAATTTTTTTTTTGGCTAGGACATTACTTTAATTAAGTCATTGTAAGGTTAAAATAATAATAGGGTTCTGATGTAAGCAGATAAAAGACAGGGAAGCTACATTAAATTCAGCTTCCGTCCACCAAACACTAAGCTAAGCTCACTTGCTGTTTAAAGAACATTTTGCACAGGGACAGACAGGATGGGCTGAGGTTAAGTCCTGAATGTTCTGGGGTTTATGTATTTAAATGAAGCCCACAGCATTGTTTTTGTTCCTTAATTACCTCTGGTTTGCTGATTTATTGATGCTTTTGAAGGCAAGTAGACTCAGTAAAACAGAATCATTCTGTGTCACGTAACATTTCCTCTTAAATCTGTGGACATTATAGACAAAAGGAAGGGATTGATGGTGGGAACTTCTGTGGAGATGGTCTTCCATCTACAGGCAAAACCAGTGGTAGATGTCTCTAAAAGGTGGAATTGAGTTACTGAATTGCAAATGAGGGGAAGGTCTTGTGAAATCCCTAATTAGGGCTGTCTCAGTTCTTGAAATCTCCCAGTGCAGCCAAGAATTTGGGCAGGAGGTGCCTCCTGCTCCCAGGAGGTGCCTGGGAACCAGCAATCGTGCAAAAGGGGTTGGTGGCTGGAACATCTTCCTTGTTGCTGGCAGAAGTGATGCTGAACTTACCCATTAGGTGTGAAATGTGCCTTCCCTTTGGGGGTGACTTTGTGGGAAATAGGAGCATTGATTGTTTGCTTTAGTACTTGTTATACAGGCTTTAAGCAGGAATGAAAACCACAAATGGCAGTCCTTTGCCAGCCATAAGCACTGATGCACCACTGGAAGTTGGAACATGGTCTCAGCAGGCTTACTTTCAGGGAAATACTTGGAGCTTGCACCTACTTTCTGCTGCCCATGTCCTTGGGGCCCCCATTTCTGTAACTAAACTCCAATTCCAAGAAGAACCTATGTGTCTTCTTGTTGAGCACAGCAGAGCATAGCACTGAGGCGTTGCTCCTTCTGTGTCTCTCCTGATTCTGTGCATCCCGGCTGGTACACCTGGAGCAGGGGATGGGCCCTCACTTGTCACAGAAGAAAGGTTCAATAGACTCATAGATGCACAGAGTGGTTTGGGTTGGAAGAGGCCTTAACTATCATCTAATTCCAAACTCCTGCCATGGGCAGGGATGCCATCCACCAGATCAGGTTGCTCAAAGCCCCACCCCACATGGCCTTGAGCGCTTCGATGGGGCATCCACAACTTCTCCGGGCAGAAGATTTAGAAGATTTGCTCAGGAGATGTTTAGTTTGTCACATCCCTCCACCAGTGGCTAACGACCTGCAGGAGCAGCTCTGTTGTATTAATTTGCAAGAACATGTACAGAGATAACCAGAAGTGAATATGGTAGATTCAGGCACAATGATGTGTACCTCTCTTGTGCTTCTGAGCCACTGAATTCAAAATGTAGATTTATGTTAATATTTAGCACTTCATAGTGCATTTAATCTCCATGGACCTGCAGGAACATGTCTAATTTATACATCCAAATTAATAGAGGTAATCACACGTAACAGTCAGTCTTTTCATCACTTAACCCAGTGAGGAATGAAGACACTATTTTGTTTGGACTATAATTGCTTATACATACCTGAAAATACCATCCGATATTCTCAGTTCTTTGTAAAAACACCATGAGTTTGCCATTACAGACACCTGCATAATGAGTTAGCTTCGTTTTTTAACTGAACTGAAAACTAGAAGGCTGACCCAGATCTCAGTGGGATATCTCCAAAGAAGTTTTTCAGTGAACTTAGATGCTAAATGAGCTAAAGCAGTTCATTTTTAAAAATTGTTTGAAAACCATCTTTCAGAAAATAGATTCTTGAAAGCTTGGTACTTATAATGAGCATGCTTGCAGACCTCTACGGCAGCAGTCAAACATCCTCATGCTTCATATTATTTATTTATATTACATATATATTGTCCACACAAACTTCCTGAGCAAATTCAATAGGCAGCTATAGTTCTGCCTTGATTCCTCAGACCTGGTTGCTATGGCATCCAAGTTGGGAAAATATCTGCCAGCTCCAGGTGGCCGAGCACACAGGTGGGTGAAACATGAGCAGTAATTTAGAGAGCCATGAGGTGGTGTCCTGTGACCAGAAGGTATTGTCCACGGTTTTTGCAAAAAGGGGCAAGGAGTTGTGAACAGTGCTGGGAACCCTGGGCTTTATTTAGCTACAGCGAAAGAAACTGCCTGTACCAGCAGCCTACACAAGTACTGAGAGGTTCTGGTGGTAAGCTACGAAATAATTTAATGATCTGTTCAAATTAAACCCAAAATCAGAGATTAGAGGAGGCTGGCTGGTATCACCTGTAGTCATGCTCAATAACATCCCGCTCTGTGATTTGTTCCGCTCAGCTCACTGGGATTATAATAGCTGTCAAATAAGGCAGCAGGACTGAGCTTTCAGGTGAAAAACACATACAATGGGAATTGTAAGACCTGTGAAAAAAAAATCCTTTCTTATTTAGTCTTTGTACTCAGAACTTGTCCCTTGAAGTCTGCATAATATAATAGAAATAGGATCTAAAAATTCAATTTTTTTAGTCTAAACTATCAGGATCAATATTCAAATGCTTTGGTGGAGTTTTAACTCCCATCCAATTGTCACTGTTTTAAATCACTTTTATAGCTAGAATAAATTTTCACTGAAAGCAGGTTTTTTTGCAACATTTCTTTTCCAGTTAAAAAAAAGAGCAAGAACAAAGACTACCAAACAAAATGCAACTTGTCTAAAATCTCATAAAAGCTCTTACACAAGAATCTATCAAGCCTGGGAAAATATGTGTTCTTTTGCAAAAACATATTTTTCCTTGAAGTCATTGCTAGATTACAAAAGTTCACATAACATATTGGTATGTGTATGTGTTTATGTAAGACAGACCTCTGTATTTCACTTTCTGATGTCAGTGTTGCCTTGACAACTGTATTTTATTGATTAGTAGAATATATGTAATTTGGTTCAGAGCTGCATCATCTTAACAAGATCATTTTTCTTTGTGAGAAGTTGTTTCATTTTCTTGTTCTCTCAGTAAAATTATTTTTCTTACTTGAGAAATAACATTCTTTTGATCCTTTTGGGGTGGTTCTGTGGCTGTACTCAAAACCCAACAGAGTTTGACAAATGCATGCTGATAAAGTCATTAAATACATTTCTACTGATACATGCGTTTCTTATTCAAGTTCTTTTACTGCATATGTTAACCTAGTATCTAATCTGTAACTTCACTGGTTACCAACTGGAGACTCTATCCATGCAGTTCCACTTATTACACACCTTCAGAGTGCTTTTCCTCCAGAGATCTGAAGTTCCAAACAGTAACACTTCTCAGAAACTCTTTGAACTAGATATTATTATAGAAGTTATTTGACACTTAGATAAGCCGTCATGTGAAAAACTTCCCCCAAAGAGTAAATAGTACTGAGAATAGCTCCTGAAATTGAACTCTTACACCCTTATTCTGCCCATTGTGGGTTTGTCAGATCTATGGATTGGTTCCTGACAGAGGACTGTATCATTTAGCAAACCCATTGTCCCATTGCCAGTCCTGTTTCTGTGAGTGCTGGTCAGGTTTATGAGAAGTTTTGGTCCTGACCTGAAGAGCTTTCATTTTCACACAAACTGAGCAGGGGAGAGGATGGAAGGGGTAGGCAGGATGCTGTGTCTTGGTTCAGATGATGCCATGGCCCGTTTATGTGGAGAGCTGGAGGATTCACGTAGTTAGGTTTATCAAATCTCCTCCTGCTTTGGTTTTGTCCTTTCTCCCTGTGTTTATTTGTCTCATGGTTTACAAGTAGCACAGGAGCCAAGAGCAGTCAGGGTGTGCAGTTTCCTGGATGAAATCAGACAGGGGAACGACAAGAAAAAGTAAAGAGGCCAAGGAGAAGGAGGAGGAGTACAAATAATGGATGGGAAAGTAATGAAGTTCAGCCAGATGTTGATGTAAAAGCTGGGGTTTTTTTACATAGAACTGAAAGCATAGCCATCCCTACAGTCCTAATATTAACAATTTACAAATTATAGCAGGGATTGTATTTATATGTCATACAGAAGGTAAATGATGGGAATGGGCTGTCAACACACATAGGAAAACAAGTCTGAAAATCTCTAGCACTTTTTTTAAATGTAATAGTTCCTGACAATTAAATATCCCACTGGTTGCTATCTAAATATTTATCTTCAGTGAAATTGCAAGTCCACAGTCATAGAAAACCCACGCTCTTCTGTTCTCTGTTGTAAAGATTAAATTATGTTCTACTTTTGAAAAAACACTTGGTTCCCGGGCCTATCCTATTGTACTTTTCTGGATAATTTTGAAAAAAAGAAAGAGAAGAGAGTCTGCCATTGATGGCACGCAGGGACAAAGGCACTGTTACTAGATTGTGGTTTTGAAGGTTGTTTTCCGTGCTAAGTCAGAGGCCATAATGTGAAATAATGTTTTTAATCTTTTGGATTAAAACATTCAACAACAGGTCTTCCTAGCAACAAGGCCCCACCTAACACAAAGCCTCATTTTTTTTCAGAGATCCTGCAGTCTTACATGGATTTTCTGGGTCAGTCACTGGCAGCAACAACACTAATTTATTCCAGATGAAAGTTAGGCCAACTATAATTAGCAATAGCAGGGTATTTGTCTGAAAAATCAAGAAACACTGGCATTTGCTAGAGAGACCATGTGTCTTGTGGAGAACCTGGTTCATTTAATTCAAGATTTAGGTACCTGGGGTTAAGCAGATGGTCCAGTCAATTTGTCATGACTGCTTAAATTCCTTGTACAGTCTTAGGAGAGCAGCAGTTGCATACTGAAGATCTGAGAAGGAAAATCTGTTCCCCCTCTCCATCCATCCATCCATCCGTCCACCCACCCGAGGATGATTCAGTCTGCCTCATTCAAGTAAATACCTCTTCCACTGGGATTATAGAGGAATAATAGGAAATAAATGCTGGCAGCTCTATGCAGTTGGGTTTTACCCATTTGAAGATGGATGTGACTTATCTTCCTCTTGCATAATAGCCCAAGTATTAGAGCACTCCCCCCAGAGAGAGGCAGTCCTGGGCTCTACTTGTTCTGAGTGGGTTGAGTTCACATCTCCTACATTTAACTCAGAAGAGCTAAATTCCTCCCTTCGTAGGATGACCATCCGTAAGTCTCCATGCTTTTGGTTTTTTATCCTTTCCTTTTCTGCCTGTCTGTGAGGACTGTAAGCTCTGTAGGGCATCAGCTAGTTTGTCATTAAATATTTGAGCATCACTGACTGTTGTAAGGTTCTGATTTTGGCTTTGTAATGAAATACAAATAATGGCAACAGTTGTGCAAATTTGTCTCTTCGCACCACAAAAAATGCTGAGTAAAAAGCCTTGTTCTTGTGAATGCATAACATATTTTTGTCTGGTATTGATAAAAGTTGGGCTTTGTACAGCCTTTCGTTGTGAAATGGTTTGTGAAACAGAGGGTGGGTCTGCCAGGATGTTGGATTTGATGAGTATTTAGGGAATTGCTGGTTGCTTGATGGTTTGATATGGCCATGATTATGTCCTCATTTTTGTTGTCTCTTGTAGAGACATTCATGCTGGAGCTTGGTAGATTTGTAGCACTGGGAAATATGATGCTGCAAGGCCCTTTCTTGCAAATTACTCTTTTAGGAGATTTTTTGGACATAGGTGAGTATGTAGCTCAGGGCAGGAGTAAGCTGCAGAGCTCCTACTCAGTGACATAGTCCCTCAGTATGTTTTTCTCTTGGAGTTTCTAAAGAAGAAAGCAGTGGGAGGGAGGGAGGGACAGGGCTGAGAGCAGTGTGAGGACGTTGTGCTGTGGGGACATTATGTGGTCACTCCGCAGCACTGGCGAAGAATGCAGCAGTGATGTGTTCCTCGCATGAGTCATCCTGGAGCTGCTGAAAGTTGGAGCAGCCCATTGCCCAGTGATGACTAGTGGCTGACCTTTATTTCCATCTTAGAGATTATTGTAAAATTGAAGTAAATGAATTTCTGCTTTCTGAGCACTGACATAAGTGCAGCCTGGTTTCGTACGAATTTGGATTCCTTTCTCCCACCTCACTGAAACCAAGTCCTTCCCCTCCTCCAGGTCACTTCCCAGATCTCTCTCCCAGCCCTTAAATATTTGCAAGAGAAGGGGGACAGACACTGATGCTGATGCAGAGTGTTGTGTACTCTGCAGCCAGCGACGGCTGCTTCTCAGCATGCATAGTGGGTCACCCCACAAATGCCTTTCCCTTACTGGAATGCTGATTTGTATACTTCCTTCTACTCAGCACCAGCTTTCTAACGTGTACTGTCTTTAAGACATGGCTCCTCCTGTCAGGTTTGACTGAAACTGGCCAGTAGATTCTGAAATTATTTTGGGGGGCAGGAGGATGTCCCAGAGAGACAGATGGTATAAATATTGTTTCTTTAGGAAGCAGTTGTACAAATATGCTGTAATGCATGCAGAAATTAAAAGAATTATGAAGAAATTAGTAGGTGTAGTTCTGTGAGTTGTGTTGTGAAGGAAGACATAAAAGGAATACGTTTTTAGGTTTGCTGTAAATTTTTTTAATTATTAGAATGAAAAATTGAGCAATTCAACAATTGAGTTGCTCCTCCACCATAAGGAAAATGTGGGACTCACTGTTGCAGTTCATCCCTAATGTGTTCCAGCCCAGCCAGTGATGAATTTGGTCTTAACTTACCAAGCATAGCAAACACCTATACAGCTCACAGATAGTTAACATTATATCAGTACATTGCACCTATGAAGTGACAGTTGTTTTGGTCATCTACGACTTTGCCACCTTTAAAAGTGGCAAACTATTAAAAGTGTTATCAACTCCATGTGCCCATTTTATTACATAACCTTTAAGAGATAGATAAAGTTAGATTTGGAAGACCTGAGTCTGCTTTTTAGAAAAAGATTCTGGCTATGGTTAGGATCTAAGATTTTAGGAGAAACATAAGAGCAGAAACTAATATTGTTTCTAAGTGTACCCACTTGTGCTACATATTAAAGGAAACTGTCCCTAACTAGAAGTCCCTGTGAGTATTGTGAAAGCATGCACCTCTGATGTGCAGAACAACAAGCTGTACAGATCACAGCTTGGAGTCAAGGTGGTTGCACAGTACTGTGTGCTGTTATTTCTTGGTTGCTAGTGCAGGTTTTTCCAGTAAAAAATTATTTGAGGAGGTGTCTGGCAGAACGGATCTAAATAACTTACAAATTTTGTATATTTATGGATTAAACAATTACTAAATAAATAATAAATAAATAAAGGTAAAACCCCACAGCAAAGCTATTTATTATATTTCAGTTAGGGATCTTCCATCTTAACATTCCTGGGGTCTCATTTGTGATGCTGTCATTTCTCATCTTTTCATCTCCTGAAAGCAATATTTGCCTTAGGGGTATGGTATCATTGTGATAAAAATGAGCTGGTGCTACTGGTCTCATGGCTAATTGCTGTCCTTCGAGCAGCTCCCTTAGCATACAGCTCTTAAGGCTGCTTTGGAAGGGGCTTTAAGCTTACCACAGATGCTAATGCCCTGATGTCTCCCAAAATGATGGAGAAGAGCATTTTGCCCTTTTTGTTTCGAGGCATCATAAAGTCTTGGAGACTTTTGAGGCCAATTGCCAGATGTGATTAAAAATTAATGAAACAGAACAATTGTACCTGATCCCCCTGACACACTTGAGTAACAGCTTTTTCTAAGACTACTTTTCTAAATTATATTTTTGCATCTGTACTTTTTTCTCGTCTGACCACAATGACTTCTTTCTTATCATTAAAAATGGAAAACAATAGCAGAGGACATTTGAGGATTTTTTTCATGCAGTTCCCTGCAAATTCTAGTTGGATTTTGTTCATTGCATATAAGATGAACTATCAAGACAGACTGTAAACTGAAACATGAAACTAAGGTATTAAGTGAGGAAGGAGATCTACTGCTGTTTAGTGCTACAGGAGGTGTCTTTGGAAAAGCTCACACTCAGTGTGTGCAAGCTGAAACATTTTCAAAAACATCTGGTTTTTTGGGATAGGCCTACACTGCTTTTCTTCAAAGCCTGTCTGTATTGGAAGAGAGACTAAATATCATCTTTTCTGTGTGCTGTTACCTCAGCCTTCAAATATTCTAAAGGAAAGGAAGTAGAAAAGAGCAGGCGGTGAGAAAGGAGTGGGGTCTCTGCATTGATGCTTTAGAAGGTTATTGGGGAACACTAGTGCTCAGGCCCTGAGATTGAAGAAAAACAATAATTTGACAACAAGTAATTAATTAATACTAATTAATGCTTCTTTACTGATTTACGTGTGCTGAGGATTGCAGACACCAGCTGAATGTAGAGACTTGGTTATACATAGAAAGATTTTGTTCTTCAAATTCTGCCAATCTTTTCAAACAGCTATAAATAAGCAAGTATATATTTGACTGAGTATCTTTCTTTGCCAAAGCAGAGAAACACAGTCATCATTATCTGTGAACTACTCACAAGGTCTTGAACGCAAAAGCTTTTAGGGCTAAATTCTGATATTTTTACTGATACTAAATAGGAATGTACTCTTCAGGTTATTTATTTGTAGTGAGTGTCTGGTGTTTGATAAAAATATTCACTGTGAAGTATTGTTTTGGAGAGGTATTTATCACTAAGATTATGATTTAGGGATTTTCTTTGTTTGGAAGAACATACTCCTTCGTGGTCAGACACACTTTTTGTTCATTGTGCCCTGTGCAGGATAACCATGGGCTATTTGGAAGACCAGTATTTGCCTGACACAAATATTGCTCCCTTGAGAGTAGACTTTCATGATAATTCATCACATTATCATGACATAAGTACGCACAGTTGCTCAGAGTCATTGCAGTTACGTAGTTCCCCCCAACAGGATACTCTTAAATAAACAATGTTATTTGAGGAATTGGCAATTCCCTCTTCCATGCTTCACCCCAAGTATATTCTTAGCTTTTCATTCACTGGTGTTTTTGCTTTCCTGGAATCTGTTCTTCTGCCTTCTGAAACTCACAGTTGTGCAGACCTTTGATCCAAACAAATCTGTGATAGTTTGGAGAGAGTTGTGCAGACCTTTGATCCAAACAAATCTGTGATAGTTTGGAGAGATCTACACTTTTGTATTCATCAGAAGAAGTGAGGGTTAACAAACCTGGGCACTGCAGCTGAGGTTATCATCTAGCACCCCTTACACACAAAGCAGCATTGCATGAAATGGCACAATTTCTGTGAGCAGGGATGCAAATGGTGCTGAGATGCCAGGACAGCATGAGTGTAAGATACTGCTTGCAGGAAAAGAAGAGAAGTTTATGGGGTTTCTGCTGAATAGCTATAGGTGTGGCAATCCAGAGGTAGTTAAACGCAAGGTCTGGAAAAGTAAGCACTGCATTCCAGCCACATACTGCTTGAGTTAATGTCTCCTCCTCAGAACAGAGCTTGAACTGTCTCATCAAAACATCGACTTCAGCAAAGAGTTGTAAATTTGCCACCTAGCCGGTTTGAGACCAAAGCAACCTGTTTAGTCAGGTGTATCTCAGAAATTGTCCTGAATCCAGGTTCCTCTAAGGAAGAGTAAATATTAGTCCTGCAGCTTTTGACAGAGACTAGATTAGATGAACTTTCACTCTCCACTTTGACCTTATTTTCCATGGTTTATTTCAACTTCTTAGATGAAGTCTTTTTAAGATAAAAATGAGCATGGCCATTCTTGGGAGGAGAAAAAGCCGACTCTATTTATTTTATTTTTTTTAACTGGTCATTTTACAGGATGTGGCTGCAGTTATTATCAGTCCCAGTGCATGAGTCAGATGGTGGTATTATCAAGTTATTCCTTACTCTGTGTTTGCATAAGATCCAGTGAAGAAAATGTGACTGCCTTCACAGGCAATGAAGTTCAACATTTTCCTAAATTCAGTGACAGAGCACATGGAGGAATGAAATTTGACAGAGACTCACTGAAGTATCCTGAGCATTAGTGGGATAGCTGTGAAAACCGAGACAGTAAAAAACACAGTTGGAGAGCCAGAAAGAAAAGATACTTGTGAAAACCAAAGCGAAAAGGAGCCCAGGAGTAAGGAGTTCTCTATTTTGTTGAAAATACAGGAGAGATGAAGGATGTGTGGTTCTTTTTCAGATCTGCTTCTTATGTAAATAGTACAGTGCATGCCTTATGGCACAATCCAGCAAAGCAAGGATGGAAATAAATGTTAGACATATTTAGGTGCAGGGATTTCAATTACAAAAATCTGTTGAAAATCTTGATCAGGAAAACAACCTTATTCCTTAAGATAGTATGGAACTGCACAGTTGGACCCCTTACAGCAGGAGTTTAAATTTATCTTTTCTTAAGAAGAAAATTACTTTACATTTATCATTTGATTGTGATCTAGGTTACAGGAATATACTGCTGTAAAAATATAGCATTACTGGAATTTTCCAAGTCCAAAAATAATTTAGTGTCCAAACACGTATTTTATCTGATTTATGGCTTCACAGCCATGTCTAAGCCAGTACTGCCAAATAAAATTTTCTTTATTGTGATATGTATGCAGTTCTTTTTAAGGTATTTGGAATGATGTCTAACATTTAAATGAAGCAAAAATTTCCTTCTAAAAATATTCAGCTATATTTGTATTTTTAACGTACAATTTCATCTTTGATACTTTAAAAGTGTAACTTCACTTCTTACAGTATCAGTGCTCAAACATATCTATGATATGCTTAACTAAATCAAGGACCCAATACATGCAAAAAACATGTAGTCATATCCTACAAGAGCGTTTTTTTCTCAATATCATTGTGAAAGTACTTTTCAGTACTTCAATAATTTACCAGTTCCGTTCAATGAATATCTCTCAGGAAAGCAGACAAAAAAAAAAAACCAGTGAATTTGCCCTCAGCTCCCCATATATGAGTGTGTTCCTGACACCTCTGTAGAAATGTGTAATTGAAATAACATTTGCATAAATTCCATTTAGTAAGGATGCATTAGCTGATGCCAGTGAATGTGAGGACACTTAATCAAACAGTAAATAGCAATGCATGTCTAAGCATTGATCAGGTAATGCAGACACTGTCAGAAGAATTAAATAGATCATAATGTCCTTTTGTTCTTTCTCTTTATTTAGTATAATATACTGTTCCTTTCTAAATCTCCTCAGGGTCTTTAATAAAGAAAGATCTCTTCACTTAATTTTGACAGCTGCGTAATTGGGGTGCTAAATCATCCTCAGGGATGTAATCAAAATGATTCTTCTATGTAACAATTTTCTGGGTTTTCAACTTAATTTAGAGCAGAAGGAGCAGATTTAGGTAATTGCAATCTGTTGCATTGCCTTAAAATTCAAGCATTGATCATTATAATACAATAGTTATGAAACCGAAGATCTCCAGGTCCCTTGTAAGTAAACCTAATTCAAAATTCAGAATAAACATTGTGGTAGATATAGTTACAGTGTAGGAAAATCTGATCCACACAGTTTAACAGAATTGTAGGATTTGGTTTGCCAGATCAGAATCTGGAAAACAATAATCACTAAATCTGACACCAAATCATTACTTTAGCTACACAAAATGCTCTGTTTGTAAAGTTACAGGATCTATGCACCAACACTTTCCATGCTTAATGGGAAGGTGATAGCAGTAACTGTGAAACTGAGGCTTTGTTCACAAGGTGCCCCATGCAGAGATGGGATCCAAGAGGGAAACCCCAGACTGGGATCTCACCACCTCCTGCCCTTCCATGCCTGCTGATCAATGTCTTGGCCCTAACCCCACAGGTACCAGGTGATATATTTGTTCTGGCTCCAAGTATTTCTGCTTGAAGGCAGCGAAGTTTCCTTTATTCTAGGAAACTCTGAGAAAAGGGCAGGGATCCCAACACTTGTACAGTTTCAGCCTTTGGTCAAATGATATGGTCACCAGTGTACACATCAATTGAATCAGATTTCCTGGATTTATTCTAAGAAGAAACAACAGTAGGGCAGGACTCCAACCTAAAATCATATGCTAAGCAGGAGGGATTTCAGCTAGTGTTATCCCTTGGAGTTATGCCGAACTGCTAATTCAGTACTCAATGCATGGTGAAGTTCCTGTAGTGACACTCTGCAAAAGAGCAGCTCAGCTTAGAAGTGGTGCAGAGAGTGACATGGAAGTTCAGCCAAGCCAGGTGGCTTGTGGACACTGCAGCATCCTCCTGGAAATGATCTGCCCATGCTCTCCGAGAACATTTTTCCTGCAAACAGGCTATATGTAAATTTCTTGATACACCCTCAATTTCCACTGTATAATAGCACTAATGATCTTGACAGAAAGCATTTCCTAGGGATTAATAACCATTTGAGATTTAATGACCTGAGGCTATGCCTCAGGCCATCAACTCTTTCAAGCTGCTCATTAAATCCTTAGGGTACACAGTCTGCTTAAGCATTTGCTCAGTGTCACCTAATAACAATATTCTCCCTGAGGTATTTCCTCTTCAGAGGCCCTGGAAATGTGTTTTTCCTTAAGACTTTTGGGAAAATAACTCATCATTAATTTTTTAGGTGACTGTGTTACAAGTCAGAGCATTTACTCAGGCTGTCACTGAGCTTTTGGTGTGAGGAACTCAGTAAAAATGAGACAGTTAAATTCATAAATTTCACCTTGGAATATAAACTATTTGTTCTAGTTGCTTACAATCTCATAATATAAATCAAGAGCCAGTAGCCTTCCCCATCCAAACACTGGTGGTTCAGCCAAAGGTAACTCATTTGAGAGGTGGTTTTGGAGAGGCTACCACTTCCTAGCAAAGACTGGCTTCATACTAGCTCTAAAAGACACCCCAAATTCAGATCTGTGCAGAAGGAACCATACAGAGCAGAGTTGCCTATTGGAAGAGAAAGCCTTCGACAGGCCAATTTCTTACCAATGAAGTCATAAGTCAAAGATGATGTATTGTCCCATGTTATGGTACATACTTGTGAAGGCTGAAGTTGTTTTTCTGTTGAAGATTTTTCATTTAAGGGAACATTCTTCCCCTATTCAGATGGCATCAAGCACAATTGGATCTTAGTTAAATCTGCTGCTGTGGTGTTACATCGTGTTCCCTGTTTATTTGTGTAACAGTGTGGCGCAGCATGCCAAATAGGCATGGCACAAACGAATTGCTATTACGAGTTTCTTCCCAGAGTTTCTAAACTGAGAGAGAAAGAAATGCTTGGGGAAGAAGGCAATCAACAACAGTTGTAGGAAGCTGATACAGCAAGCGTGGGGCAGAGTGATGTGTCTACAAATCAGTTATATTGTCTTCACATCAATTACAAGAATCCTCTGGTGAGGCTCTGCCAGGATCACGTTCTCACATTAGTCTCTGTTGTGCACTGAGCAATCAGTTCCCTTGTTATGTCTAGGGAGAGCTAGGAACAGGGCTCTTAGGGAGCTGGAAAGCGGAGATGCCTACCTGTCTGCCTGGGAAGACCTGCCCTCAACCTGACTTTCACTTGGAACCAGCCCTGTGCTTTGAGCTAACGTCTTTGTCCAGATGCAGCCCACATAGTTAGGGAAAGAATAGTATTTATAAGCTAGCAAATTCTAAAACTTACAAGTACTGGGAGTCATTTATAAGCTTGAGATACGTCATCTTATAAAACAATTAAGAAAACCTGGATACCAAGAATGTATAGTATCAACTGCAAGGGGGGAATCTTGATAATCGGAGCTTAGTTCTGGTGAGATATAGATACAATATATATATACATACATACATATATATGGAATATATACCTACAGATATATATGGAAACCAGCAGGTGAATTGTTCATCAATAAGGCATTGTGGTGATTAGGGGGTGAGCAACATAAGTACTTGGTTGTTTATGTTTCAGATTAGTGCATTTTGAGGTCAGGTAGCTAATTCCATGGTAGGCTTTGTGTGGGAAATACGTGCTGTTTGTGGTAAACACTGAGCACCTACACAGGAATGTTCCTACGTAAATCTCAAATCCCATTGCAAACATGGATACAGATCACTACACCATCACTGCAAATGGTGAATATCAGGTGCAAATAAGTGAAATTAGGGACCTTAAGTCACACAGTACATTAACGGGATGTGCCTCAAAGGAGAATCTCACCGGAAATGTCTTTAGCTTTATATACCTGTTCCTCCCAAATTCTCTGTATAGACCATAGGAAGAATGAGCTCTTTCTGTGCACAAGCCATTTTACCTTTTTCACACATTAAGATAAGATAAATATTTTGAAGGAAGTACCTCCTTCTCTCCTTAGCCTTCAGTAGCACCTAGGATTTATAGTTCCAATGCCATTGCAGATAGGTGAGATGATTTCCATTCTTTGTATCCAAAGATTCCAATGTATGTTAATAAATATTCTGCATGCATGGCAGAATGGCTGCTGTGAAGGCAGGTCATCTAGGTATTCAAGTTCTGATATGTCCTACTGAAGGCTGTTTTATAAAACCAGCCCCTCTGGTGAGACCTTTACTGTTGTGGGAAACACACAGGTGTGCCGCCAACCCAGCTCTGCTTCTTCTGCTGGTTTGAAACAAGCACGCTGCATCGTTCCCATGTAGATTTTAGGTGTAGGAATACAGCTCTGATTGGAATTTCCTCCCTAAAATCTATTGAGAATTCAAATGAGAGCCAGATGAGTTTTTTCCTGTTCATTTAGAAGAAAAATGCAAAACATCATGAGAAACTTTAAAACTCCAACACTCCCTGAAAGTTCTCACCACAATAACATTTTCCTGAAAAAGTGCTTTCCAGTGGGATTTGAGCTTGCAGGTGATAAGCGTTCATTATGTTTTTCTACCCCCGATGAGGAAAGGCCAGGTTGGTAAACAATTAATGAAGGAAATTCTTTGAAATACATTCAACAAATACTAGCTTTATAGTCTCAGTTTTGAGGCTACTTTTAGCAGCCTCAAACTGGCTTTGGCTTGGAGTTATGGAAAGATTAATGAAAGCCCCATCTCTCTTCCCAGAATCAGAGTCAGCCAATGGAGCATCACAATTATAATTTTCATCTTTTAGCAATGTTGCCTTCCCTGCACATCCTCCAGTGCAGGTAAAGCAGTGGCTTCCAGGCTGATTTGTTTGGGTTATTGTTTGTCCTTAAAGATGAAGCTGTACCAGAAAATATGGAACCGTAGATTTCAGTACACCAATGTGATTCCTTAGCAATAAATAAGCTTTCAGAACATAATGCCATGGCCATGGCATTATGTGGGTTTCTAACTACCATTACAGTGTAAAAAAGCACTGCAAAGTGCAAAGCATCAGGCAAAAACATAATGAGAAACTTTAAAAATCCAACACTCCCTGTCAAATATAGCCCATCTCCTAAATCAAAATACCTTTATCATGTCTTCAGTTTTAACCAGTGGCTTCAGGGCAATAGGTGGGCTCTAAGGTGGTTATTTGAAATCTTTAACTGCCATCTTGCTGAGATTTCATAGTCAGATTTAGTCTTCTCCATTCAAAAATTAAGCTGGGCATTTTTTATGGTAAAATCTGTAGGAGAGACCATCTTTTCTAGGCAACTGCTTGCTTTCTGCTTCTGCTTCTGTCTGGAGAATAACTTATCTCATCATACTTCTGGCATATCTGAGGCTAGACCCTGCCAAAATCTGAAAGTGAAATAAACCATCAAAAAATGTCAGATTCTTAAAAGTGCAGAGCAGGGTCAAGTCTAGAAAAAGAATATGCTTGGAAAATAAAGTTTCCTTCAAAGCATACACAACCAATTTTCAATCATTGTGTTTATCTGCATATCTATATGTCATTATTGTAGCTCTGGACAGCCAAAAATGTCTCATGTCCTCAGCACATACTTTCATTCTCCTGGCCTTGAGGGGACATAAACCCAGGGCAGCCCTGGAATCCTGTACTTCATGGAGCACAACTGGGGATGGGGAAGGGCTGATCCCAGAGGCAGCATACCAGCTGGCAGGAGCTTCCCTCTGGAGCAGGTCTGAGTGGCTCTGTGCCCCTGGGGACAGCTCCCACCTTGCAGGAGGTGATGCCCAAAGGAGGGAGGCATCCGCACACTCTCCTTCTGGGCAAGGGCAGCTGTTGTTGTTCAGAGACTTCTCAATGACCAAATGGAACTTTGGTCAAAACAAACTGAACCTCAGGCCCCAAGATTTTGAATAGCAGTCATCTCTCATCTCTTCTTTAAACAGGGTATTTTACTGCTTTGCAGAATTACAGTGTGAGGCATGCTGCCTTCAATCTCCTTAATCCTCTGTAAATTTACTTCTAACAGCTACTGCCAAAATACAGTATGGCACTCGCACAGCACATGCTTCTTCAGTGATGAGCACAAAGCAACTTCTGTTCCGAGGGAATATGTTGCAAGCCCATGAGTGACACATTGTGAGTGTTGAAGATTATGAAACATACTCTGAACCTGAGCAAGCCATAAACACTTCATTTTTCAGAAATAGTCACATTGCCTCTGTCATTCTGCTTGGCAAGTGTGTGTGTGCAGGCTTGGTGCATCCACGTAGCACACGTTGAACAGGCACCAAGTGTTAAATCCGTGGTGTGCCAGCTGCGCTGTGGAGTTCAGAGGAAATATTTCAAGTATGCACTTCAATACTCTTCTCAGTTTTTGTAAAAACCCATGATCTTTATTGGTTTATTTTTACTTCTCTAGCCTCTCTCTTGGACTAAACTGACCTTAAATTATAGCATGGACTTATATTTGTTGATCTTCTAGTGAATGCTCTCTAATTGATCCAGAATCAGGTCGTGGCTTAAGGCAAATTCTAACTCTAACTGGGTAATATCTGCTGGAAAGGCAAGTGTTTTGTGTCTGTCTGTGGGCAGATGATACTGTGAAATAAGTAAATTTAGAGATCAGCCAATGGCTGGACTAAATCTTTAGTAGCACTAAAAAAAAATCTCCAGTTTAAGAGGCCACCTATTTGTTAAAGTGGTAAAAGAAGACCAGCTCATGCAAGCTAATTATGTGGCCCTCATGGATTTGGAGCATATTTTGAGCATAGTACACACTTCAGCATATGTAGTCTCACAATTTTGCTTCCTAAGGAGGGAAGAATAATTTTTCCATTTTTAAACTGAAGTGTAAGTGTTAGGTGATGTGTCTCGTTTCCCACCGAAAGTCTAGCTGGGCAAGGGATTAGTCATTTACTTTCCAAACATCTAGCTGCTAGCACTGTCTAGAGACCAAACCATCTTTGCCCACAGTCAGGCCAGTAATGATTCAGACGAGTGGGAATGTGCTCTCCAGCAGTCAGAGCAAAGGGACACCATCCATGAGATGGCAACTGAAACTGTCCAAGTGACTTCCCATCAACTGTGGGATGATTAAGAAATAGTTGAAATTCATCCAGCAAGTTAAAAAGTGATACGGTCTGTATTTCACTGGCATTTGCAGAGCCAACCCTTCTGTATACCCTCCTGTTATCCAGCAAGAGACACTGACATGAAAATAGGAGGCTTGTGCTTCTTTGGTAGCTTTGGTGGCTCCTGACAGGTACCCAGCAGATCCACTCTGGCACTGGCAGGGAGCAAGCACTGGTAGGTCTCCAGCCTTCCTGTTGTCTTCTTTCAGGCTAATATATGGCACAGAGCTGAAGGCCAGAGTCTGGCTTTATAGAGTGATAACTGCAAACATCTAACTTATCTAAACTCTTTCATGCTATTTGATAAAAGAGCAATTTATGTCTTTCCTGCTTGTAGCTAAAAATAAGAGGAAAAAGGTGTAGAGTGTTGTTAGTCCTGGGTGGTGTGCTAATTAGTTCTTTGCTAACTCTGCTTCATTGCTGGCAATGATTTTTGTCAAGTAATGACAGGGTTCCTATGAATCTGGCTCCCATTTGCTCTGCAGTGTAACAGGGGTAAGGAAATGAGAAGTGTCAGTACTATGGATACCCAGTGTTACTTCTGCCACAGCAGAATTTTGTATTATAGGAAACAATTATTTTGTAGAATGGCTTTAATAGATGGAAACAGACCTAGGTGAGCTGCAGAATGGAAAATCAGTATTTTTGCTACATTAAAAGTCTGTTCTCTACTTGGAGGAGCACATAAAACCCCCACGGCCTTCTATTTAAAAATGTATGGAAAGGAAACTAGAGGCTTCGGCCAAAAGGCTAAAAATAGCAACTATACCATCATAGCCAAATTGTCTGTTCCTTCTTCCCTCCAGTATGAATGAATAAATGTTTATGTACAGCTATCATATAAGAATTGCTTTAGCCTGTTTTCTATGTGTTGCTCTGTAGCCATATGGACTGCAGCTTTCATTGTAAAGGGGAATGAACAAAAAAAAAAATCTAATGATTTGTGGGAAGAAAAATCATGGAAGTTTGTTAGTTCACATATCCAAAGTGATTTCATTGGTAAAACTGTTGGCTCGGTATCATCCCTTTGGATTTAAAAAAAAAAACATTTAGATGTGTATGTGCTGGAGCGCACAAAAAACGTCTGCAGCCACCTGGTAGTAGAAGACTGGATTGGGTAAATCATAATCCAATGTGCTTGAGGAGGTAAATGAGAGTTAAATACTTGGAACATCTTTGAAAATCTGCACCGTATCAGTTTGGAAATTTAAATACCCTTAAAATTCTGGCCTTGGATACTGAAAGTTATCTGTACCTATTCAGTAAATTTAAATAAAATTTCCATCACATGATGGATGATGGAAACTGAACAGCTGTCTGAGCAGTAGCTCCACTGCTCTCTAAAAAAGAACCTTTATTTGACTTTCCCACATTAATACTGTTTATGTGTTGGAGAGAAGTGTTTGAAAGGCACTTTAGTAAAAATGGGCGCTTTTGTGAAAACAGAGTGAGGAAAGATGTTCTTTTTTTAGTAGGTGAGTAATTGTTTCCTTTAGTCTCTTTGTTTTTTCTCATGACTCCACAAAGATCAGCACACAGCCATGTAATTAGTGGCTCTGGACTAGATCATGCTGAAACACACACTGGTGTGACTCCACTGTTCTTACAGCACGGCATAGTCAAAGCAAAGGGTAAAATTTGGTTCACAATAACATCTTTCCGTAAGCATATGTTATTTCTTTCATCACTGAAATAATTTTAAAAGTTAGTGGAACCATCAAACAATGGAGGTCATCTGGCCCAAACCCTGCTAATGGCAGAGCCAGCTTATCACGTCATGTCTGGCACTGACATAGGATCAATCCAGCTCCAAAAAGGAAGGTAGACCAAGTTCAGAATGTCCAATAAAAGTAAATAATAATTCACTCTGACTATTCATTTACTGATTTTCATTTCTTCACACAGTCATAAAAGACATCCTGCTAGCTTTCCTTAGTAATGTTCTTACAGTAAATAGCAGCTGGAAGAAAGCATTAAACAGATATGGGTGCTTGATACTCTCAGAAGTAATCATAATAAAACAGTAGCTATCCACAAGTAAAGCTAACCTTCATTTTATAAATGGTTTTTCACTACAGTCTCGAGGCATGATGGAATGTTAATAATGTTGATATACTTTAATGGCAACGATAGTGATACAGTTGTGAATCACAAAAAGACATCTGGGTTTGTAGGTACAGCTCTTGCCTGTATTTCAGGATAATGTCTGCCCTCCTGTTCCTGGACTGTGTGTACATGACAGCTTCTTACAAACTGTGTGAATAAGTCACAATCTGCCATTTGGCGTTCTTCTTTTTCGGAAGTAATACACAGGACACCTTTCTCCATAGGCCCTTGCATGAAAAGAGGTAATAAGGAAACCGTTGGATCTAAAGACAGATCTGCTTGTATTGTTAATCAGCTGATAATGGCAGATAACAGTGATAACACCAGGTGAGAGCTCAGCACTTTGCATTGCATTCGTTCTGCACGAGACATGGATTTGGACCTCAGTTTTGAATATTTGAACTCTGCTGTATGTGCCATGTCTTATCAATGTTCCTTGCACTACAAATTACTCATCTCACACAGAACTGCGAAAGAAAGTGTTTTAATCTTAATTTGTGATAAACAAGAACTGAGAAGTCTTTTTTATTAATACATCAAAGTATTATCTCCAAGGGGAGTTACTTTCATATTAATGTTAGGTGTTTAATCTAAATTCACAGCAGGAAGACCACCACCTCAGATGGGTAGAGTTTCTCTGATGTATATCTGATTGCCCATATATAATTTGAACATCTACAGAACATGAAGGCCATAATCAAAGAGTAATTAATATCTTGATAAGGAATTACATTTTGTTCTTCTTATCTGCATAATTCAGAGAGAAAGTTTATGATGACAACATCTATCTTTTGGGGTATTATTTACATTTTCACTCAAATTATAACATGAAGCATTCTCCTGCATTCCACGGTGCCTTTCATCTGCCAAGCTCCAATTACTGTCTGACCAATTAACTTCAGTACCGCACACATGCAAACCACATTGGGTATTGTGGAAAATCTAAGCAAGGCATTGAAGTCTGAAACTTGACCTCCAGTCTAGGACACAGAGCTTGAAAACCCTGACTTCCAGAGACATTAAATCTTTGTATTTTACTGGAGTTACGAATACGCATGAGAGTTGAAACTAATGGTCAGACCAGCACTACATCCTCTTGGGAGCCCTCTGAATGTCAGGACGCTCCAGAGACCCTGTACATCTTGTATGCTGCTTGAGTTCAGGCTGTCTGGAAATCTCCCCTAGCCTTGCCAGAGATTACATTTTTCAAAACCTTGCAAGGACAGAGGGTAGCTGCAAGCTATATGTAGTGGAGTCCATCTGCTGCATCCAAATTCAAACCATATCTCAAGGGCAGAGTACCAGACAAAACACCTTGGGTAATTTATGTGCAGTGAAGAAACATACCTTGTGTACAGATTGAAGAATTTACTGCTCTAGTGATTAAAGTATTAGCAATCTAATAATAAAAGAGTTGGTCCAGCTACAAAGATAATAACACTTACAATTTCAAGTATAAAGTTATGGCAACTTTCCAGTAGTGGCACAGTTGGAATTGATACATATATACTTCCTATTAGCTGTTCCTCTCCCTGGTGTTATTCTTGCCCTTCCTGTGACTTTCTGGGTTCAAGAATCAATAGTTCCTCAAGATGAAAAGAGGTGTAGAGGAGCTTACAGCAAGTCTTCATCTGAAATTCTCCACTAAGTGTGATGTTGCTGATGGAGATATTTTCCTCCTTACTGTTGGTTCAGTTCACAGTTATTTTTACACACTTCTTGCAGTAGTCAGAGAATCACTGAATGTTTGAGGTAGGAAGGCACATCCGGAGGTCATCATGTCCAACCCAATTGCTCGAGCAAGGCCACCTATAGCCAGCTGCCTCGGACTGTGTCCAAGTGGCTTTTGAGTATCTCCAAGGATGAAACCTCCGCCAGCTCCCCGAGGAACATGTAGCAGAGCTCAGTCACCCTTACAGGAAAAAAGTGTTTCATGATGTACTGATAGAGCCTTCTGTGTGCCAGTGTGTGTGCCCATTGCCCATCACTGGGCACCACTGAGAACATCCTGTCTCTGCCCTCTTTGCACCCTCCCTTCAGATATTTATGCTCACAGATGAGATTCCACCAAGGCTTCTCTTCTCCAGGCTGAACAGTCACAGCTCTCTCAACCCTTCTTCATCTCTCAGATGCTCCAGGTCCTTAATCGTCTTTGTAGCCCTGTGCTGGACTCACTCCAGTAAATCTATATTTTCCTCTTACTGGGGAACCCATAACTGGACCCAACACAGTACATGGAAGTTTAGAAGGTGCTGCCTAGATCTCTTAGCTTGGGAACCCAAAGGCAGAAACTTGTAAAAGAAGAGTCTGAGAGTCTGTTTTCAAAATTTGTCCCACAGTGACTCTAGGAGTCACCAGAAGTTTTGACATAGATCCCAAGGGATGGGATTGTTACCTCTTCTCTACCTATTTGATAATGTTCCTTCCACATTAAAAATACTGAGCTTATAATACGTTATAATACGTTATATTAGAGTCCTTAAAGACTCACATTTTCCAGACTGTTATCCAGACATGTTTTCAGTGGGCATACAGTGCTCATGTATCAGAGCTCTGTTAATTCTCAAGTCAGCAGCTCTCAGCTTTTGAGTGACAGCCCAAATAGGTGGGAAGGGCAGCATGGTAACTGAAGAATGGATGGGTGGTACTCTGTCCTCCAAGTCTATACAAAGCCAAGACTCATGGGGGCTGTCAGAAGGCAAGAAAAAGAATATAAATCCTAATGGGGAAGGAGGAGGATGTGTGTGTGTGTGTGTGTGTGTAAGTTCTTAATCACTTTAGTCCATTAGCAATACCAGAGTATTTTTCTCAAGACTAAAGGGAGGAGAGCCTGATGTCCTTGTCAGCTCCCTATATATATATATATATATACACACACACATATATATATAATGTGAATTTTATCTATCTCATAAATCCTGTTAGTGGTTTCAGCTGGATAAAGTATTCTCCTTGTTTCTTATCATAAACTGCTGCAGCATTCTTTTGTGCAGCTGCCTCATTTCATCCTAATGCAGCTGCATTTCACCCAGGAATGAAGTGATCCCTATATATAACTTTCTCTTCAGTTTTTATAACCATTTAAAGTGCCTCAGGATGAGATATGGGTTGCAAGCTATTGTTTTATTAGTGCCATCACAAAGTGCTGCATTGTACAAATCAATTGTAAGCTAAGAAGAAAAGTGGCTTCGAAGTGATACTTGAAGATAGAGATTTTTTGGGTTAGGAGAGATTTAAAATCCTGTTCCAGGAATTTTAAAGGAAGATGGCAAAAAATGAGAAAAAAACTAGCATGGAGTAAGGTTGTATAAACTGAGTGGGCATGTGGGACAGTGGGTAGCAAAGATGACAGAGAAATTAGTGACTGAAAGTTAGTTTTAAGTGACTTCAGAGTGGAAGACATGGAAAGGAAAGGAGAAAAGGAAAACAGCAGTAAATAGGAATTATGATGATGATAAGGAGCAACCAAAAATCTCAAGAGTACACTCAAAGGAAGACTTGAATCTCATGTTTTTATCACATAACTGGGCCATAAAGCATGGATGGGATTTTCAGCATTTTCAGCATTTTCAGCATTTTCAGCTTTTGGTTCTGTTAAATGTCTTTGCAGTGTTATTAATGTTATGTCTGAAACTTTCAAATGTTTAAACCACTTGGTGTCCAAATCTCATTGCATTCTTATGTTTAGATGCCTGACTGTGTTGTACACCCTGTTACCAGAAGGACTTCCTTGGAAGAAGTCTACGTAATGGGGGAATTCCCCAGGGAGTCGATTTTTTGCTGGACTTTTAGGTACAGTAAGGGCTGCCTGGTAGGGTTGCTAAATGCTCTGAAGTGGGAGTTCCACAGGATGTTTCTTACTCCTAAGGTCTTTATTGTGTCCGTGCATCCCTGCTGTCTTGGTGTGCTGGCTGCTTCGGTGGCCCCTGCGAGTCACCTCTCAGCTGAAAGAGCGTGTGGAGTGTAGCACATTGCACAAAGGTCTCTCCCGCACTGCAAACTGTGGTTGCCCTGTTGCTGTTTGCACAGCCACCTTCTTGTTACTCGCATGAGGAAACTCATTGTGTTGTACAGCTAACTCTGATATCTAGATGTAAAAAATATTAATACAGACACTGTTCCCAGACCTGCGCTTGATGAACCTGCTATAAATCTCAGATCTACCAGTTTTGCCAGTATCCCATTAATTTGGGGAAGGAATTCAGCATAATCCTTTCACCCATAGGGGACTTTACTTCCTAACTTCTTGCTGGAATAACACACCTTTTTTCTTGGGAAATGCAGCCTTGCTGAAGATAAAAGGCTGACGAGAAGTCTCCCAGCTGGGCTGTGCAGAATTTGGTTGTGGTAGAGAGCAAAACAATTGTTGTAGTCATTGAAATACACACTTTTTACAGTCCCAGATTATGTCTGAGTAAGAGAAATGTCAGTAGCTCAGAAGGAAAAGCTGTATGAGGGATCATCTAACCAGGAAAAAACATTTTCATAACAGTGTCTTTAGTTTGGTTTCATTTGTTCCATTCGGAAGAATTCTTTTCCAAATCTGTGGTAGTAGCAGTGAGTAGTCAGATAAGGTTCCAGCTCCAATTTGTCTCCTGATACCAGTGTCCTTTGGCAATTAATTTTATAGATTGTATTTGAAAAAATCCTCTATCCATTCAGATTGCCTTCCTTCTTTTTTCTTCCTCCTTTTTCGTTAATCTCCCTGTTCTTGTGCTGTGTGTAGAGTGAATAGTAGTTCCCAATTTCCTATTTTTGTGTTACCCCTGATTTTATACCCTTTTAGCATAACCCTTCCTTTATTCATCTGATCTCCAAGGTAAACAGTCACACTCTTTTAATCTCTCAGCATACGAGAATTTTTTTTTCATGTCCATAAACAATCAGGCTTCTCACTTTCACCCTCTCTAAGAAGTCAGAGCATGAATGGACATCATCTGACTATTATTCACCAAGCGTAAAGAATTACACATAAGGAAACTACTGATGAGTTTGAAAGATCTTTCTCTATTGACATTTAAATTATATTCAGCCACAGTAGTTTAAAAGGTCCATATTTTATTGTACTATTACTAGTACCACAATATTCCACGAAAGGTTAAGGACTATTAAAATAACACTTTGACAGTTTTATTTGTCCCTTCCTTGCAAAGCATAACCTTGTCTCTAATAGTAATTATATGGCATGATATAAAACAATTCCAATGAAAATCCACTCTTGAAAACCTTATTATGAGGATTTATTGATGAATATGTACCTTAGTGCAGTAAAACATATAAATTCATTGTATGCTTATGGTTTATTTTATTTATTATATATTTGTACTATAAATGGTATTTTTATGGCTGCATGGTACAATTACTGTTGCATTAATATTGGAATTATTCTGGAAAAGTCCTACAGAGTGGAAGGGAATGGAGTAAACCATTAGACCTCTACCTAAAAGCATGAAAGGTTACTGAAAATTGTGTCTGTCTTTATTAAATTGCATGGGGCTTTTTCCTTGGGAAATATGACAAGTTTTTAATTTTTCCGTGCTCTGCACCAAGTGCTTGCACTAGTGAAGTGAGATGATAATACTGTAATTAAGGTATTAACCTGCTCCTTGCAAGCTGTAGATCATGGAGTCATAAAATCATAGAATGGCTTTGGTTGAAGGGACCTTAAATATCATCTAGTTACAACCCCCCTGCAGTGGGCAGGGACACCTTTCAGTAGACCAGGTTGCTCACATGTGAGCGCTTGTTTTGCTGTGAATTTCTTGTGAGACTTGAAAAGTCATCTTTTCTCGTATTTAAAAATATATTCCTGTTCTTTCCAGTTTAGCACCTTGACACCCTCCTGTAATCTAATTTCTTAGCTCTGAAGAAGCTTTGCAAATGCCACTTAGTGGAAACCTATCAGCCTTTAGTGTTACATCGTAGCTGAGGGATGGTAGAGTGATGCATTTAAGTGTCAGAAATTTGGAGTTTAGATTGCCCAGACCAGATTTCGAAGAATGATAGTACCTGAGGAGTGGCATAGCCCTACTTTAATGGCCAGATAAGTGTCAGGCATCTAATTCCCACCAACCATTCCTCTAACCTGCTTATGTACTTCTGAAGTGCTTTAAATCCCCATCTGTAAAATAAGAAGCGGAGTTACATAGATAAGTATCCTAAAGAGTGTGAGATATAGGGCCAGGAAAGTAATGGCAGCCATTGCAGTATCTCAGACTGGGCTGCAAGAAGAAGCTGAAATATGCTAGAGCTGTTCTCCTGCAGCTTCAGCCTGAACTGAACTTTCCTAAGGATCCCATCTTCCCTCATGAGCGCTCTTCTGGGAAGACATCAGGGCAGTGACATTGCCTGTTGATGACTTGACAGGTTTATGGGACACAAGGGATCCACCAGGACCTGTGAGACAAGGCTCTCTTAGTGTCTACAGCCACCTTGAGCATGCCTCAGGTCTGACACCATCAGTGTTTCCTCCCATGGAGTGTTCTCTGGTTTACCTTTCACAGAGGTCCTCAGCAATTCCTGAGAGTAAAAGGTGTTTTACAACCCTGGATTGAGCTGGGCCTCCAAACTGACCCCAGAATGCCAGGTAGATTTTGTTCTGGAAGATGCAGCACAAACTCATCCCAGCAGTTTTCCTCCTCTTGAAGAAAGGAAGTAGACAAGGACCAAAAGTTGATATAACCTTTGGTTAGTAACATCAGACTAACCACTTGCTCACTGATGTGGCTCCACAGTAAAATGCACTCCTTTCCAATTAATTGATTAATCAGTTTCTCTAACACTCCCAGATATTTTGTCTGAGTCTAGTAAATTAGATTTAAGTGGTGAGCAATACAGGGGGAATACTAAAGTGAACATTAACAGTGATTTGTTACAAAGAGATGAATAATAAAGGTTATCACATAAAGTTGACATAAACACAATAATAGATGGGTTAATTATGTACCTTATTTATTCTAGTTGCTAAGTCTTTCACTGCATTGTGCAAAGGGACATCTGAATTTTAAATTAAAATGTAGTTAAAATAAAAAGGGAGAAATACCAAAACAGAAAATAGAAGAGACAGGGACAATGGCAGAAAGGCAGAAATAAGATGAAATACTGATATCTAGACAGGAAAAGGGAAAGGACTGTAGTAACTAGGTCTTAGCATTGATATTTGTAGATGGTGATAAGATTCCAAGCTAAAAAATTAATTTACTGACATGATTTTCTCTTGACAGAGCACTTTTCTCCAAACAACTTTTTAGACAGTTCTCCTGTGCTCCTTCACCTGAGGAAGGACTGTTCCAGTGGTTTGACTTTCTTGGGCTTGTTAAAATGCAACTAATGTAGATTAAACAGGACCCTTAGAGGATCTGAGTCAGTTTGCTAATCCAACAGCAGACAATTCCCAGTTTTGGTGGGTCAGTTTTCTACCAGCTTAGGGGGTTGAGCTGGGTGTCTGAAGGGTTAGCCAGGAGCTGGTGTGGCACAAAGGGAAGCAGGAGAAGCAGCCAGCTGGCGTTGGGTAGGCAGGGCAAGGATGTCCCCTTTGGAGGCAGCTGGCTGCTACTGTTTTTCTGGTGTTGGACAGAAACAAAGCAGTTTGTGAAGAATCAGAGAAGGTGTTGGAAGGGCAGGAGAGATGGCAAACAACTGTCTCAATTTCAGCCCCAGAACAGCCAGAGCCACCCACATGGTTTGTGGGAGACAAGCTCAAACCTGTTTAATACTGGAGATGGACTCAAAGCCAAGTCCCAGCTGTGCTCTGAATATCTGTCACATCTCCTGAGTGAACCTCTCTCCTCATTTTGCTCTAAATTATAACTCACTGCTAGTAGAAAAACTAAATGGAAAAGAGAATTTTTTTCTTCCAAGCTTCAACTAGAAACTGAAAAAAACTCCTTAGAATTCAAGTCCTGTAAGATATGCTGATGGTTGTCAATATTTGGGACTGAATTATTATCTAGCCTTAATAATTAATGATTGTTGTTAACTGCTGCCCAAGCAAGTGGAAAGCAGTAGGCAAAACATCCCTGATTTTTTTTCCAGAAGCAGAGCAGAACAGTAGTACATAAGGACAAACCCACCAGAAGGTGTGCTGCGGCAAGCAGCCTTTTGGTCCTGCCAAGGGAGATGCTGCTTGTGGGTCAGGAGTGGCTCACATGCTTCTGGTAGGAACTGGAGGAACTGTGCCTCCTGCCAGCCTTGAGCCATGTCCTCTCTGAAATTGCTCTTCTCAGCATGACAGCCCTTCTCTGTGCTGCTGACAAACTGCCTTGGGGCCACCTGTGAACACGTGGGTTTTGCACGTCCTTCAGTGATACAGCAAGACAGTGCATCTGCTGCAGGCAGGATCAAACCCCTGTGTTAGCCTTCACATGGGAGCAGAACTGGGACAACACTGCCAAAGGTATTTCTACAGCCCTTCATTGACACCTTCACTGAGGTCTTTTTGGTGCTGCACATCTCTTCCCAAAGAAGCCTTCACTAATGTTTCACGAGCAAGTAAGAAAAAGCAAATACTAGGATATGGGCACAGAAAGAGAAGGTTAAACTTAGCATCTCAAATTATTTTTCAAAAATTGCAGTATCCAGTAATAAAAGCATCTATATTGCATTCTGAACTATAACTTTGATTACATGCCCAGGGCAAAATAGTGTAAATCGCCTTTGATGTGTGCTGAGGAGTGAATCCTTTGTTGTGCCTTTTCACCTAAACTGTAGGAGGGACCAAGAGGGAAATGCCTGGAGCAGGTGCCCTTAGCCAGTGGGAAAACACTTGTATGAGCAAAGCCATTTTTTGGGCTGTGCCAGCAGCATGTTGCACTTCTCTCCTCCTGCTGTCCTCTGAATAAGACCACAAAGAGAGATACGGGAGGGAACTGGGCCTGATATGTGTCTTGAGACCCGGTATCCTGGAAGCTTAGCAAATCTTACTCAAGGCTGAGGTAGTCATTGAGAAAATGAGAATAGTCCAGAGAGATGCCTTCATGGAGGAGATAAGAGTTCAAGTTCTGAGGGCAGAAATTAATCTGTCAATGATATTTGACTGAATACAGTGTGTTGCAAACAACCTCATCCGGAAAAAAAAAAAAAAACAAAANCCCACAGACCAAAAACACCGCAAAAAAACTAAAAACAAAACCCTAGAAAAGAGTGAGATCTACTTTCTTGGTTATTCCCTATAATTACTCACCCATTGCAACCTGAGATTTTTTAGATCTTGTTTGGGCTGCAGGAATATTTCTCAGCAAGCTCCTCTGAGCAGCCAACTGCAAAAAAACATTGAAATATGATAAGCATATAAGAGCATTAAATGGTAGCATTCTCCATCACCCACAGCCTTTGTCAGTTGTGTTTCCAGGCCAGATGAAGCTAGAATGTACGTACAGCTGTTCTGAGTTGTAAAATACATTTTGAAACGGGATTGATTCGCCTGTGTTTCATGAGACTGAATTAAGCAAAAGAAAAAAAGTATAAAGACTTGTCTTTTTTCCAAGCATTTAATAGAAATATTCTAACTGGAACATAATAGAGATGTTCTTTCAGCACACAGATGTGCAGTAGTGAGAGCCACGTTTTATGTAAGCTGCTTATTCTTTTGTGCAGTGTCAAGAACTGAATGTACTTTCATACTTCATTTTTTGGCCTTGACATGAACTAATGTCAAAGCAAATGAAGACCTGGTGGTAAATCCTTTTCAGCACTGCTAATGATTGTGACCGTTGTGGAGCTGTTCCTGGCTGTCTAATCGTCTTTGGGAAATCGAGCTTTTGATACATAGACCTTGTATTATGAATTTTGATTTCTGCTACAAAATTTGCTGGTGTGATTCGTTATTTAGGGAATCAGAAAGGTGTGCAGGTCACATCCTGCAGAGTATATTCAAAGCAGATTTTATGGTGAGCTTCAGTGGGTAAAGTCAGTAAGGGTAGGATGAGTGTTCTGAACAGAATTACATGGGCAAAAGTTCACGGCAGCATCTCTTACCTATAAAAATGCATTTTCGTAGAAAACTGATTTACAACTGAAATTTTTTCACATGCAAGGCAGAATATGCAGAAGAGCAACTGAGCCTGATCATCTTCCAGTTCCACTGCTTGCTTTATTGTTAGGGTTTTGTATTATGGCTGTCTAGATTTTACAACCACAAATGTGCCAAAACCCTTGACTGGTTCATTCGGGTTGATTAATAAGCATCATAAAACATCAACTTTCTTCAACACCTGCACACTCTGTTTCTTCGTGTTTTGCAAATGTAAGAGGTACAGATACGTGCTTTGACTTTGATCCTGTAAACCAAAACTGTTCAAGTGGTAGATCCTGATCTAGGTTTGGACAGCAAAGAGATGTTTCCCAGGTTTCCCCTGAAACCCACATTAGTGTGGATGAGCCTCTGTTTTCAGTTGTTCCTCAAGCTGGTCCAGGAGCAGCTGCACATGCAGGCAGTGTGGGTGCTGGGCAGAGCTGGACCCAGCACACTGCTTTCCAGAAAATGAACCCATGGAACTCAGTAAAATAGAGATTCCCCTGCAATTGTCCCTTCAGTATCATGACACCTGCACTGGGGTTTTCCTGGCAAAGCTTTCCATGGATTTAATGTGGGATTCTCCTCCGCATGAAATGTCAGAACAGGAGAGAAGGCAGTGCCTGCTCTCTGTCACCCCATTTTCACCCTGCTCCATCTTCACAAAACTTACCCATGGGGGAGGGTAGGTCACAGAACCACAAACCTGGCTGAGCAGCTTCTGCTGCAAGGAGATGGTTAACACTCCATCCCAGCCACCAAGTGGCTTTGTGCACCCCAGGGGCCTGTGGAGACAGGCAGATTTCTTTAAGAGACTCTCTTCTGATGCTATAAAGTGTGATTCAGAGTGATGACAGTACTTTAAGCAGCAAATAGACACTACCAAATTTCTTTGTTATTTTTTTGTAATTAAAATAACTTCTAATTCAAAATAACAAAGTGTGAACTTTTTTGTCTTTTCTCTTTTTGCTCAGAAATCGAAGCAAAGGAAGCGTGTGACTGGTTACGTGCAGCTGGATTTCCCCAATATGCTCAGTTCTATGAGGGTAAGTAGGTCTTTCTCCTCTTTGTGCGGTTCTTAAAGTGCACTGGGCCCTTGCCAGGAGAGCTTGCAGTTGGCCAGCTCCACATTTGACTGAGTTATGGCCATGGCTGGATGCTTCACAAAGCCTCAGCTGCTGGAGTCATACCAGTGCATAAAGAAAAGTAAGATTCTTACCCTCATAGCCTTGGGAAGTTTAAAAAGAAAAAAANATAGTTTGTATAAACCTCAAAGGTCAACAAAAACAACTACAAAATATCAAAAAACATGAGTCTATTTTTTAGAAACCTTTTATTTAAATTTTAGAAACTGTGTCTGAAATAAGATTAAAACACTAGAAGTTACTGAAAATTTCAATCATGCTAAAAGTAAGATTGAAAACTCTGCAGAGTTACCAAAAGTGAATAATCTGAGTTGCACTTCACATTTGCAAAGTAAGAAAAGCTGGTATTTCAGTGCTACCTCAGTGCAAATGGTGGTGTCCCCTTCCTGGGTGTAAAGTTCATGCCCAGAGAAGCGGTGTGCCTGAGGCAGGGCAAGTGGTTGCACTGCTGCTGTGTTCAGGAGTAGTTTGGGGACCAGAGCTGGGTTTTTCCTGCTCTCCCCAGCTCAATGCTGAGAGGGAAACTGTGGCTGAGCCTCGTTTTTCCCAAACTGCATGTTCTCCCTGCCAGAGACACGGAGCCAGCTCAGGCCCACTCGGGCTTATTAGCCGAAAGGCAGCTCCGCCAAACACCTCTGGACACCTTCCAGGGTCAGCATGAGTCTGGAGGCAGCACAGATCCATGCATGGAATGGGGGCCAAGAAGCCTCCTGGGTCAGAGCCAAGTCTGCAGGGAGTCAGCCTGGATGCCATCCCTCCCCTCGTGTGGGGCTGAGGATGGCAGGGAGCAGGATGCTGAGGACACCCCCTTGGCCAGCTGAGGTCCACCAGGGCTCAGGTCCTGGGTCCTGCTGCCTGCCTGCGTGGGGACAGGAGCACCATTCAGAGATGCTCAGGTGGCTCCACAGGAGGCAGGCAGACTCTGTTAAATCCAGCAAGGAACTAAGACTAATAAGCCTGCCAAGCCAAAACTGACACGAATGTGTATCTGCCACAGTCCTTGGGTAGACAGCAGTACTTTTGTGTCTGCCTTGTATTCGGAGTACGTCAGATAATGACCCCCCCAGAGAAAGGAGCATCTGCTGGCTGCTTAACCCTAAGGGATGTTCTCTCTGAAAAAATAACCTGTGCTGGGCTCCAACAGTTCCCGTGCAGTCAATATGTGCTCTAGACAGTCTGTGTCTCTGAAAACAAGGTGCTTTTCACAGGCATCTATTGTGTCAGTGTTCAGCAGTAGTGTCTGAAAATGCTGGCTGAAGTTCCTGTATCCCAGCGTCCTGCTGGTACCTAAGCATGGCAGAGCAGTCTGGAGAGCAGCCACAGCACTGGAATCCATCCCACTGTTACAGAGCCATGTCACTTTTCATTACAAATGTCAGCTTCCAGCATGCTATTCTGGCTTTTTAGCTAATATTGGGGATTATAACTCAGTTTGGGGGGGTTTTTTGTCTGTTATTTGAGTAACCCTCTGTCTGAAATCATTGTTATTTGGACCTGTTTTAAAAGAAAAAGGCACAGAACATTTCTGGGGCTTGGGCAAAGTCCGTCTTGCAAATAACTCATTAAGTCACTGTAATGAGAAAGGAAAACCTTGTAGATAAAGTGAGTGTGGTGGTAATTCCCTGATCTCATTCATTTGTGCAAGGTGCTAGAATGAACAGCTAACAATTGAGTATTTTTTTAAGCCAAAATGAAATAATTTTGCTCTCACTCTAATGCACTGGACGTTCAGCTATACCTTTAACAGAAAAAATAGGTGTCTGGGAAGGTCACAGAGACAGCTGGAAGGGAACCAGAGCTGAGTGAAATTGGTCATACTAGGTTTCGGTGAGCAAGCACATGCAAAGCAATTTAGATGTAGACAATGTATTTTCATTTGAGTAGCAAGCAGTCATCTTAATACTGTGTCTCCTTTTACAGACTCCCAGTTTCCCATTGACATTGCTGCAGTAAAGAAAGATCATGATTTTCTTGACAAGGACCTTGTAGAACCTCTTTGCAGGTAAATAACACTCAAAGTTTCATTTCTGATAATTTAAAAGCATGAGCTGATTTTTAATTGTTGGCATAGCAGCAGTAGAGATGTTTGCTTGTCCAGGTGAATTAAGTGATGAGATATGTAATGCCATCATTCTGAGTTAATTTCTCTTACAGAAAATGCTGCAGTATGACACCCACCACACTCACAGAAAGCATCACATGATTTGAGGAGACCCAAATCCAATGGATTTTAAGAACTTTTAAGTCCTTTTAAGAACTAGCAGTAGTGCAAGCAAACCCTGAATAAATGAGAGTCACATTTGAGTTGCACATTAATAACTCTTATGTCTAAGTCCAGCAAAAAAGATGAAACTTCATTGCATGGAATTCAGCAAGCCCTTTTCTCTGGCAGCAGACGTGGTTTTCATGCTGCTGTGATTCCCTTGGTACTCTCTTTTGGCACCAATAACAGAAGTGGGACCAGACCCAGAACTACAGACCCCCGGTACTGCAGCTGCTCCAGCGGATCACTGCTTTGCCCCTCCCAGCTGTCCTGTGTTTGCTGTTTATCTTGCTTTTTATACTCTGTGATGAATATACCATATTGCATTGCTCAAGTCCTGTCCCCCAGGACTCAAGACACAGCAATTCTGTGGCAGTTTTGCAAAACCACATTGCAGAGACATTGTTCCCCTCTTCTTTCCCCTGTGCTCAGCTCAAGCTGGGTTCTGCTCCTCTCCTCTTCAAGTCAGGACAAAGGAGCATCTGGCCCTTAACCAAGCAGGCTTTATTACATGTGATGGAAACTTTCACAACACCAACATCAAGATAATTGGACAAGACTCTATTTCCCCTTCTGCAACTGTGGGTAAAGTCATCAGAGATGGCTTTAGGAGATGCTGTTCCACATCATACTGTGCATTGCAAGGATTAATGAGTCTGTGATGGAGGAATGCAGAGAAGGTTTCTGAGAATCACCAAAAATAGGGTGGGAAGAGACTTCATCTTGTACACTTCTCCATCCCAGCTGTGCCCTCCTTCCTGGTGGATCCAGGTAGTTTCTGGGCATAGCTGTCAGATTGCTTTCCCAAAACTCCCCTCCTGCAAGTGAGACCTATTGCTTCTCATGCTGTTTATTATGGCTATGGGGAACAAAATATTCTCTTTCTCTGTATAGTAGCCTATGTGTCTGAAGACAAATCAGTAGGAACGACTTGGATCCTCCAGTGATCACTCTCACTAATGCCAGAGAAAAGAATAACTGCAGACTTGATCCACTGCTGTTCTGTTCTGCTTGGTGAGAGAGATTGCTATGCT
The DNA here is from genome assembly GCA_013399195.1 of Dicrurus megarhynchus. NCBI lineage: Eukaryota > Metazoa > Chordata > Aves > Passeriformes > Dicruridae > Dicrurus > Dicrurus megarhynchus. The sequence goes on from VXAD01009455.1 coordinate 578,014, forward strand.
CACTCCTGAGAAACCTTCCTATACATATGTACATCTCCCTGCCTCAGTCTGGCATGATGGAGGACATACTTTGCTGCAGTTTGGGAACTGGAAAGTGATAGAGAATAGGAGATTGAGATCTCTTCCCCTCTGCCCTTTACCACAAATTTGAAGGACCAATAAAAAATGCAAGTATGATGTCTGTTCCTGTTGCTTTCCTGTGAGAGCACACAGTGAGATGTAGTCATTTCATAGCTCTGTGATTCTCCCTAATCATTCTTCTCTGGAGTAATTGGCAATGGTGGTGCTGCAGTCATGGTCACCGGGCATCCAACACAGCTAACAATGGGAACAGCTCATCTCTTGCTCCTCCAGCCTCTCTGGAGACTCACAGATACACCTACAGTTACACTGTTGATATATTTATGAGGATTATTTTGCAAGCTAAGAAGCTAGAGACTTGGTTGCGTTGGGGTTTTCTTCTCTTGTATTGAAATATGAGGGTTTGGAAAATTAACTAGCAGCTGGATAGATGCACTCACGGGGAAAAAAATGCCTTACATTAGCCTACATCAAGGGATACTGATGAGACCTATAGAAAAAAGCATAGACACAGATATTTCCATGCTTTAAAGATAAATGGGTTTATGACTCTCTAATAACTTTTTCCGTCATTATTTTATTCAGAAGACAACACCTGTTTACTTGAATTTTTGTTGGGAGTTTTTAAACAGCTTAGATATGAAAAAAGGAATAGCTCCTCATAATATTAGAAATACAAGTATTATGTACAGGTTTTGTTTTCAGATTGCAGACATTCAATTTGATGTAACTGAGCAGCTTCAAACACTTTGCTGAAAGCGACCCTTGAAAAGCCCTTGTTCCAAATGCCAAGATTCAGATTCATCAGCAACAATGAACAGTGTCAGCTGCTGCCCCCAGTACCAGCTTTGTTACTCTATGAGCTATCAAACCAGCATCTTCCAAGTTTTCCAGTGCATTGGAAATCCCCACAGCTCAGCTGACCACTGTGGCCAGTTCCCTGCCCTTCCTTAGCTCTGCGATGGTGTTACTGCAAGGTGCATGCCAGTGTACCATATGAGAGTGCATATGTGATGCACTTTGAGGAAAGAGAAGAAGGCTGGTTATTATTTCTGTGTGCAGATTCCCAGGTTGGCTGTCAAACTTCCATTCTTCAAACAGTCAAGGCTGCCCTCAAAGCTATGCATGACCAAGCCATCACACTGACTAATAGTGCGTTCAGCCCATAGTACTGAACAAAATGGGCTTCTCTTTTTTTTTTTTTTGGATGAGAATTTTAAAGCTGAAATGCCAGCATGGAAAATCAGTTTGAGCAGTTTTAGCTCTGAATAGTAATAGCATAAACACTGAATTTCTCTGTTCTCGTGGGTTGAAACCAGACTCTCAATCTCATTTTATAATCAGTTTTCTTATGGCATTGCAGTATACCAGACAACATGAGGCACAAATGAGGAAGAACCTTGTTTTAAGGCAGCTGGTAGTATTTTAGTCAGAATGTCTAGGACTCCCTATTGTAAAAGATTTCAGTGACCTTTTTGAGATATTCTAACATCCCTGCTGTTTACAATATAATTCGAAAATTTGGCAGAGTAAAAACCAAATTTGAGGCCTTTGGGTTAGAGGCGTATCTATCAAGAGATTCCACTCAGATTTTATTGAGTAATGAACAATAGAGATTTGCCAGGCAATCTGCAGGCAAATGCTGTCAGCCTGCCAAAATAATAATTGGGCATGAAAATTTTATAGCTGGATCTCTGTGTCATTTCCAAAATAGCAGCAACCAGCTCTGCTCTGGGAACTTTTGTGGCTGCTGTGATAAGAGGGTGAGAAGGAGAAGCCAAGCCACGTTGTACTTTTTGTGTTCACGTAAATACAGTGACTAAGAACATGAAGAACAAGTATATAACAGGCTGATACATAGTCCCCTAAACCAAGCTCTTAAAACTTGAACTGTGCCAAGCAGCCAGCAGCCCTTTTTTCCATAGCTGTTGTCTCTTAGCTTGTAAACAAAGCAAAGGTTGTTGTCTGGGATGGGACATCCTACCACCAGAGTTCTAAAATGATGCTTGTACAGTCAGTACCATCTGCTGAGTTGTCTTGCTCTAGGTGCTGTTAGGGGATAAGCCTGGCTCTCCACATGCAGGACAAAAAGCCCTGCTCTGGAGGCAGCAGAATGGCTCCCACTGACTTCCAGGAGAGATTACTCATCTCATGTGAGTCTGGAGCCTGTAAGGTAACTCCCTCGGTGGTAGCCATGATGAAAAGGTGATAGGACTGGAAAACAGTACATTCTCTTCATGCACGGAACTGGTGGAGCAAGGACATGCCAGTGTGAGCCTTGCACACCAGTCCTAATAGTTCTGGGAGGACTTCTTATTCGGTGTTAAGACCTCAGCGAAGCCCAGCATCAGGAGCTGGATGTCCTCCTCCCAAAGTCCACAGCACCAGAAGAAACCAGGCAGGGACATACGTACGCAGCACCTAAACTTGGCTAGGAATAACAATAAAGCAAAGCAATGGTGGTGTGATTCCCTCAGAGAGGCATTCACAGAACCATGTAGTGTGTTTTCCTGGTCACAATCCATAAGAGAGGGCATTTGCGGATCTGCTGAGGCAGGAGACACTGTGCTATCCATGCTTGTCCTCCCCATGATGCCTCCTCCTTCATGACTGGCCAGTGGCCCTGGCTGCATTCCAAAGCACCTGCTTGGAAGCAGCTAGAGAACAGGTCCCAGGGTTCTCCTAGAGCTCCAGCTCACTTCAGTGCTGTCTCCCTATTACTTGGATTCCTCTTCAAGCAAGACAACAGGTTCCCCACAAGGTTTTCCAGCTGACCTGAGCCTGCATTGCTAGAAGCTTGTATTTATTTGTAAACACTGCTCAGTGCTGTAAAGGATGCAAAGTTGGCGATTTCCTGCTTCTTAAGAACTTCTATCATAAGAGTTAACCGTTACAGCACTGGGGTTGGGATTCAGAGCCCTAAGGACCTGTGTCTATGGCCATCTTAAATCTCCTCAGATAGCCCAGACTTCTCCATGTGTTGACTGGACTGAGGTACCTGCAGCAGCTGAAGGCCAGGCTTGATACTCCAGAGGATCTAAATTAGCACCAGAAACATCTGTTCGGGTATCTGAATATCTCTGCTGGTGTTTTAAGAATTATTTCAAAGTGTTAAACCACCAAGGCAGTGTTTACCTGTGATGCTCTGGAGAAGAAATAAAACTGCCATCACTGAAACACTTGCTGTAGTACATGTTTTGCAGTCTTTCCCTGAACACTGCAGAAATTTCCTGATATGCATTCAAATGCATCCTAGATTATTTGGGTTTTATATAGCCACCTCTCTTGTGTTTACTTAATGTGTTTTTCCCTGCCTTTTCTCAAGTCCAGACTTTGTGTTTTGTTAACATTACAAGCAGGCATTCTTTTCCCATGTTTTTAACCAGTGGCATGAAAGTGCAGTGCTTCTCTCACTTCAACTTTGACATCACTGACAGCCTTTGTAGCCAGAAACTTCTGGGATATCTTCTTTTCGAAAGACTTGCTGAGGAGTTGGCTGTCAGTCATCTGATGACTTTAAACGGATGAGAAAAGCTTTCTGTGATCGCTGGCACTTCAACAAGGCAAAAGAAATGAAAGAGACTGACTTTGATTTGAGCTATTAGTACCAGACAAACTCACAAATAATGATCTTTAGTTCTCTAATTTCACTGGCAAATCTTTCCACTGGAAAAGCACTGGAAGAGCCCCAGAAAACATACCAATGTTTTGTAGAGGGGTAAATTTAAAACCTGGGACTGAGTCCCTGGCGCCCAGTAAAAAGTAATTTTGATTTTGGTGGAGCAAGTGTGGAAATGTAGCTGCAGACTTGTCCCTTCAGCACAAGCCAGCTGACAAAGAGGTGCAGGGACTCCAATATTAGCCAATATTCACCCCTCAGAAGAAGCTGTCCCCAAGGATAGAAAGTTGGGCTGGAGTCCTTTGATAATGAAATGTGCCTCTGTATACTTGGAATAGATATCGATACATACATTTAAACATTTTGAGCTCAAAAGAAGCACTGAACATTATTCAGCCCCCAGGTCCCAAGAAAATGCCACTTTGGGTTGAGAAATTCTGTGTTTGGGCAGAAGAGGAGTTTTGCAATAATAGATGTAATCCCAGAAGAAGATTTGTGGGCAGAAGGCTGGAGATACAGCTACACAGCCACAAACCCTGGAATTTATTTCAACATTGCTATCATGCATGCAGGGTGTGCTTGTGCATACATTATACCCAAATTAATACCTGAGCACAGGACTTTTCTGATACAGCATGCCTTGAGTTAGGAAGGAATATTTGATCTACAGTTGAGTGGGTGATATTTTGAGAGGGAATTTTTTTAAAGGAAGATCCACATTTGGTGGGTCGGTTCTTTTTTAGTCATGGCAATTTGAAAGGTATTCTGATATTAGAAGTTCTGCGGAGGAATATGTTAATGCCATAATCTCCTTGTTATGTGGGAGATTATATTATTGATCTGATAATTTTTTCATGTGTCCTTGTAACTTATCACATGCATTTCAAATGTTCAGTTCTGGAAATTGGCAGCCTCTCCCTGTGACCCAAAAGCAACAGAGAGAGGTCTTGCTATAAAGACACAGGAGACGCAGGCAGCCAACAGAGGAGTGCTGTGAACATGTGGCTCTCTCACTCTGCCTCTCTTTATTTTGAAATTCAGTCCTAGATATGGAAAAATTTTAAAGTCTAACATGTTTAACTTCGAGCCTCTGCTTTTAGAAGTTGGATGGTTTAATGGATCAGGATCTTTAAGTATAAATAAAACCAAATCAATTATCATTGCCACAGTAGGTTCTCTATTGAAAGAGCATGTTTACTTGTCCTGTGGCTGTCCTTGCACATGGACACCACACACACACACACGCACACGCACACAGATTGTCATTTCAACTCACTGTAATCACAGGATAGCCCTGGATTTAAGGAGCAGAAGTCTTACAGGGACTCTGGTAACATCAGTATGAACATGGTCAAAAATAGCTAAAAAACAAATTATTTTAAAATGTTAGGTTTGTTACATGTTGGGTGTGTTAACCTGTGTGTAAGGTCCACAGATAGGAGAAAAGAAACTATTGGCTTTGGAGAAACTTTTATGTAACAGCTAGAAGTTCTTTGTATCAAATTTTTTAAGGAGGTGCCAACTGCCAGAAGTGAGGAACTGCATCTGGTTTTTTGTTCTATCTTTCACCAGTGCTTTGAAATCCCCATTTTAGACCAATTATGTGACAGTCCTGCATAAGGCAACTCAGCTCCTCCTTCTCTTGTCATTTCCCCAACCATCACAGGTTCTTGTTTACAGTTGTTTCCTGTGCTAAGTACGGAAATGTCTATCAATTAAAAAGCAATCTAACAAACCTGGCTATCAAGTAAAGTGAAGCTAAGAGTCCCTTTTAATGCAGTGGTCATATAGCTGGAATAAATGACCAGTATCATTTCTGAAGCTGTTGTATGCAGTTGGCACCCTACAGTAAGACAAGAGAAAATGTTTTGAACTTGCAAAAAATCATGCCCTTTAGTCAGAGGCTGCTAATCTTTTGAATTTGCTTTGCCCTGTAGACGACTGAACACACTGAACAAGTGCGCCTCAATGAAACTCGATGTGAACTTCCAAAGGAAAAAGGTAAGGGAACTTCATTAAATATGCTGGCTTTACCCTGGCTTTTGTGGTAAGACCACCCCAATTTAGCCTTTAAGTCAGTAATGCTCTTAAAAGTAAGTTCAGTTTATTTGACTTGAACACGCATGTCAGCGTTATCTGGATGCATGTTGGTGTGAACTGCAGAATCTTGAAATTATAAATAAAAATAGAAACTGTGACTAAATACTACGTGTGTTAAAAGAGCTCACACAGTACTTAAACTCTAAATATGTGCAATTCAATGTGGGTGAAAAGACAGTGAAGCTTCATTAGACTGGCTTGTTTGTCAATGCAATATGAGTACACAGTGGGAAATCCTGCTAAGAAAAAAATGGAAGCTGCTCAGATGAAAATAACAGATTTTCTTTGTTTCTTGTACTGACTTCTTCCCAGTTAAGAATATGAAAATAAACTCTGTCATCCTTACAAGCCCCTGTGTAACGTGGGAGTTATTTGAGCTTAAAGGGTTTCACTGAGGGCTGCAGAAACAGCCTGTTGATTTTGAGAGTGTTGTAACATGTCCAGCATTAACTGTTGAACGTTTGATTTTCTGATCACAAAGTCCCCAAAGTCCTTGAGTATTGTACAATGGTAGTTGTCAACTCTGAGAAATCTTGGTTTCTGTTTTTCCTTCCTAGAGTGTTTGTCTAGTGCTTTTTAAAAACTGCCTCTGAGACCTCCATTTTTGATGTCTTTGCAAATTCAGTCTCATCGTACTCTATTCAGTGTTTGAGGGAACTTGAACAGAGGATGGTTTTAATGCCCAGATATCTTGCTTTGGCACATGCCCACTTGTTCCTCTGTGTAGTAGCCTCTTTAGCTTGTATTTTGTCCATTCCCTGGAGCTGCAGGGACTTCTCTTCACTGCATCAGGGATTTTTATTGTCTTGGATTTTAGGTTATATTAAAAAGGAAGGATTTTTTTTGTTATGTTTGTTTTCCATTAATTTTTTGCTGCCACTCCTCCCTGTTCTGAATGGACTGAAGTCCTCAGCTGCTCTCCTTGCAGATGACCATTAATTTGTGATGGAAGAGAAATAGCCCTACTTGGTACTCTTTCAAGGGGACAGAAGCTAGTTGGGTCCATACCTGCACAAGACCACAGAGAAGCAGAGCACAGAAAAATGTAGAGAAAGAGGAGTTGGAGGAGATTTTAGCCCACAAGATACAGAGCAGCTGAAAGTAGAAGAGAATGAGAGTGAGAGAAGATGAAGGAGAGCCTACTGACAGGAGGAAATGTAAATGCAGGTGTAAAAGCCAGAAATTGGGTCTGAAATTGATCACTGATCTAAATAAATCTTTTGCTGTAGATACTGCCTTTCCTAATAGTCTCTATGGTGATCCAAACAATGAAATGCAAAATCAGCCGGCTTTGGAGCTTCAGCATAACAGGTATGCACAGGACTAGCACAGCTGCTTGAGTGATTCATCAAAATATGGCCAAGCAAGATGTCAGGCAAGGCTACTGTGCAAGCCAGCACAGCATGAGCGTTCCCCACTGCCCACTGTCCCACCCAGACCATTCCCACTGTGGGCTGCTGTCTTCCCTTGGCTTCGTCAAGATGCAAACAGAAATCCTCGTGTATGTGTTGCAAATATGTCCGTAAGCGATTTGGACAGACAGAGATTAGCCTTTGGATTAACTGCCTTCTGCAGCTGTCGATTTATGAGAATTCCTGCCCCCAGCTGGAAAAATGTGGCAGAATTCCACCGCAAATAAATCCACTATTCTCCTTTTGTTAGCATCCCTCTGTATTTCAGGCAAGTACACCCTCAGTCAAAAAGCTGTACTATTTTAAATCAACTGTGACAAATCTGTGAATCAAAACCTCTTTCTCTTTGGCAAATGTTACCAGTCACTCCTCAAGAAACTTGCCCCTTCTCATCTTCCCAAACATAATGGTATTAACAGGACTTTTGACTATGCTCCAAAGATGTGCACTTGATTTCACCCCAGGGTCAGTAGAAATATACAGTCACTGCTCCAAAATGTCTGCTCTGCCTGTGTCAGATGAATCATTGTTTTCAGACCTTCTCTTGATCCACTGTCCCCATAGCTGGTGACATGTGGGTGGGCTCTCAAAAGTGCTCTCAAAAATTTTTTTTGGACAGTTTCGTTTCTGAGGGCAGTCAGATATCTGACAAGAACAGTGGGTCATTCAGGATGTTCCTGGCTTCCAGAATTACTACTGATTCCATCAAAAGAAAAGCACAGTATGTCACAGGACTCACAGTGCAGCCGAATTTGTAGTGAGTCACCATGGCAGTACCTCAGCATCCAGATATTTCATTTCATATTTGCCTGATTTTGCTTCTGATGAAACACAAGCATGTTTCTTTACCAATTTAAAAAAAAACCAAAACTAAGCCTTTATTTAATTGAGCTGCAAATTTTGACACTGAAAAGCCTCTGTATTTTCTAAGTGATTCTTGGGCAGAATGTAATCCTGTCTTTGCTGTGGTTAGAGGCAAAACTTGTTTACTACCAATATCCATTTCTGTTCATCTCTGTCAAAATAAAACCAAACTCAAACAAACAAACAAAACAAAAACAAAAACAAACCCACAAAACTTTTGATTTAAAGTATATTTACCACTGAATTTATTTTTATAAAATAAATAAAATAAATAATAAATAAATAAATAATAAATAATAAATAAAATAAATCTTCTGCTCTGTGCTCTCTTCTTGGTGTTTTTTGCAATGTCTCTACCACTTTGGCTATTTTAATCGATTCCAGCTGGTAGAAAATACAGGCTCAATCCTGTCAGTTCATACAGTAATGTCAATGCAGCTAGAGGGATTTGTGTCAGCCAAGAATCTTCTTTAAGGTCCCTTTGGCATATTGCAATGTAGGGCAAATTTTAAAAATATGTTTGTCCTATTGGCTGGTGCCACCAACGCTTCAGCAGTGGTATGCTTTGTAGATATAATTACCACTGCTAAATATTTAAAAGTATGTACCCTTGTGGTTTTTAAAATATCCACTTTGTGGCACTACTAAGACCACAATAAATGGATTTTTAAGTTCCTGAGGTTGTGCTGTCCTTTGGTCCGTATATACATACAGCAAGCTGTGGAGTTAAAACAAAGGTGGAGCTGTCTGATGTGCCATTTCTTCCCTGCAGACAAAATGGCCAAAGCAGTATTAGCCTTTCCTAGCCCCTTCCCTCATACTTCACTAGGTGCTCCATTCTTCTCTCTAACAAGGCACAAAATGAAGATCTCTGTTCATTCTTGTAAACTCACATCAGCTGCAGGAGCACTGCACACCTCAACATTAACAGAAGAAAAAGGGATGCCTAAACCCAAAATTTCACAGCTATATTTTATTTTATGGTTTGGACATGATCTAAAACATCTGGCTGACTTGAAGTGATAAACTGGCAGAAGTTTATGGCATCAATGAGACCTGGCACGCTACTGATCCCAATCTCCAGCTTTTGAGGTTTCACATTATTTAAGGTTTTGGGCGCTCTTGTAAAATTTGGTTTACATTTTTCAATTAGACAGGCCAGCAAAGATCTAGTCAGAGATTGGAGATAACTTTACCATTGAAACTTCATATAAAAATACTTCTAATAATAGACTCTCAAAATGAGAATTTTTCCAGTCCCAAAATAGTCTTTCTGGTTTAGCACCTCATTTTAGTCTGACAGCCTGTCATATTTTACTGCCTTCATACTGCTTCCAAGAATGCGAAGAGATGTTTGGATGTCATGTAGGTGAAGTTAGTTTGTTCTGCTTTAAAACAAATGTACAAGAATAATGCAGTATAAACCCAGTTCAAAGTCAGGGGAAGGGTACTCATTAGCAACTGTGGGCTTCATGCTGAACATGTACCTTTTTTGTTTGAGCAAACAGATGAGAAAAATGTCATAGGGTGAGGTTTTTTATCTAAATTTCTTTCCAAGGCACATGTTCTCTGCATTGCAGAGTAGCTCTTGGAGCTGCCTAAACATAAGCACGACTCTGTGTGCCTCAGGCTGAGGGATGAGACCAGGAAGGGCTGTGGGGCTGCTGCTGCCTCAGGAGAGGTTGGAGGAAGCCAGAGAGTGGGGCAGGCTTCAGGTCATCGTTTGGGGTGCCTCTGGTGATGAGGGCAGTGAAGACAGTGGTTGCCACTGTAGGAAAGCTCAGCTCAGCTGCAGATGCTGCCCCATCCCAGCCAGAGCCTGGCTGCTCCTCCTGCCCACACGTCCACAGCTGCCTTCTCTGCCTTCCTTCACCTGCACTCAGACACACCCTAAGCAATACTGCTAAGTATTATATTTTTATTGTTCTTTTAAGCATCATGGCTATTTATCTGTAGTTATGTTCCTGAAACATAAGTCTTGTTAGATGTATCTGGTCTGTGAAGTTTATTGGTGTTTATTTTAGTTCTCACTGCAAAACTACATGCAGCACCAGATATTTGCTGTCTTGGATTTTTAAATAGCTCACATTGCTGTAGTACCTACTTCCCTGGCGTTACTATGTATATCTTAACACCATCCCTGCAAATCAGGATTCCTTTACTTGGACCTTTCAAAACATTTTTTCTCCTAAACAGTCACTGTGGGCATCAGTCCTACACAATTCAGTGCACAGACAATCCATGGAAGCCAAGAGGTGTCAGTGGAACTCCCAACATGGAGCAGGCTTTTATTCCTTTCTTGTTAAGATGCTTGCAGGCTTTACAATTAAATGAAAGAGGGTGTTATGAAAGGACTGGTGAGCAGTCTTTCATAAACTTGGTTCAGATAGATGTTGTTACCTGTTGCTCGCCTGGAGCAGCCCAATCACATTAATTCAAATAACAAGTTAAAGCACACAATTTTAACATGTGCCACTTGCTTTTTTTCCAGAGTGAAGATTCAGATGAAGAAGACCTCTGTGCTATCAGTAATAAATGGACTTTCCAAAGAACCAGCAGACGATGGTCTCGGGTGGACGACATTGACGCTTTGCTTCACCAGTCTGACAGACATGGCTCTTCTGGGGACATTAAAATGAAAAACACAACAAGCAGTGAGAGCGTCCTTACGGATCTGAGCGAACCTGAGGTCTCATCCATTCACAGCGAGAGCAGTGGGGGCAGTGACAACAGGAGTCAGTCCGGCACCACCAGCGCTGCCAGGGAGACCTGCGACTGCTCTGGCCATCATGATGTGGAAAGCACCCTGCTGCAGGACTCCACTGCAATAAGCACCGCCCTGTCCCCCAAGGACGGCCTGAAGAATGAAAATCCAACACGAGCCAGAGCAAAAACCTTCCGAAAACGCATGGAGACACTAAAAGCAAAAGCTGTGCATGGAAAACTAAAAGGCTCAGGAAGAACAGGTCCTGTGGAGATCAGTGGACCGGTTCTCCAGTTTGAGCCGAAATCCTTGAAAGACATGCACTGTGTACAGATAGTCAATGGTGATCTCCAAAATTTGGGACAAGATTCAGTCAAAAGAGGGCTTCCCTTTTCTGCCAAATCCAGCAGTGACAGCAGTCAGTCTGAAAACAGCAGCAGTGGGGTGAGCACACCGTGTTTGAAGGAACGCAAATGCCATGAAGCAAACAAGAGAGGTGGGATGTACCTGGAGGACCTGGATGTTCTGGCAGGAACGGCCTTACGGCAAGTGGTGGACCAAAACCGCAAAAATGAATTTCATTCCCAAGAGAACTTGGTTGTGCACATTCCCAAGGATCACAAACCAGGGACCTTTCCAAAGGCACTTTCTATCGAAAGCCTCTCACCTACAGACAACAGTAACAGTGTAAACTGGAGGACAGGCAGCATCTCTTTGGGAAAGCAGAACTGCTCTACTCCAAAGGAATCCGGACTGATGGCTTGCTGTCCTAAAGAGAGCAGAATTAGTATTTATGACAATGTGCCAGGTTCCCACTTGTATGCTAGTACTGGGGACCTGCTGGACATAGAGAAAGATGTCCTTTTTCCTCAGTTAGATGACATTTTGCAACATGTCAATGGACTTCAGGAGGTGGTAGATGGCTGGTCAAAGAAGGTGTTGCCAGGTCTGCCAGTTGGTGATGTGTCAGTCAGGGAATCCCCATCATTGCCTTTCCAGTCACCTACACAGATCACTTTTGATTTTGAAGGAAACTCTGTGTCTGATGGCCGGACCACCCCGAGCGACATGGACAGAGATGGAACATCCCTGAATGAATCCGAAGCCACTGGTGTTAGAGACAGGAGAGACTCTGGGGTGGGAGCATCGCTCACAAGGCCAAGCAGGTAAATAGCAGAATTTTGTGTACAAATGCACAGGCTGTGAAATACAATATAATGAAGCAGAGGTTCTGAGCCTGGGAGTCAGAAGGCACAGGGTACCATTGCGGTTGTGCTCATCCTGTATGGAGATGGGGCCTTCCCAGGGAAAGGCGGACTTTGAGGGAAGGCACATCCCACTGTGGAGATTCTTGCATGGAATCAATGCAGAATTGGTTTAATAGAGCAAACTAGGGCATTTTTTATCCCTTGATCCACTGATTACATGGTAGGATCCTGTATATGTTGTAGGATGTATTTTCTATTTGTCTTCATAGTTATGCACCCAGATCTTTATGGATCAATAGCTTAATGAACTTTTTTAATGCACTGGTCTGCTTTAAAAATGTGCCTCTTCATGCTCAAAGAGAACTTCCCTACTCTGCCTCAGCCCCTTACATGGGTGGGATGAAATGATGGTAAATGATTGACTTCTTAATAAAGTGAAAAGTGGAATTTTGTTAGTAGTTTACAGACCTGTTGTAAGTCAGAGTGATGAGCTCCTGTTGAGCCAAGTGCCAATGGTACTGGGCAAAAGCCTTTGTGGGTCCAAACTGTTGTATGTAGGGTGGCTTTGTAAGTGCAAAAGCAGGGAGAATATACCTGGTATTTTCTGATACTGGTATGTCTGATAATACTGGTATTTTCTGATCTGCTGTCAGTCTTGTCACGCCCTCACAGTGGACTCTGCCATGCCAGGTTTGCTGCTGCCTGTGCGTGCTCACCACCACCACAAAAGTGAAAGTGAACTCGAGGAAACTACCAAGTAAATGAGCAGTGCCAAAGTTTTTAGGATTTGAGCCAGAACTTGTATTTAGTGAAACAAGCAAATGAAATGGGGGCGGGGGGGGGGGGGGGGNGATAAAGTGCATTGGAGTAAAAAGATGTGAGTGGTTCAATAGGTTGGTGGTTATAGCTCTAGCTAAGGAGACACAGGGTTTAATCCTTTTTCAAAAAAATCCTTCAGCATTTAATAACAGAGATATTTGGACAACCTAATCTCCAAATATCTCAGTGGTCAGGTCAGTCCCCGGGGAGGTGAGGGACTAGGCATTGAACACCAGTTCTGAGTCAGGCAAAGAACACATGAGTCTAAATCTCTCACATCCTGTTGGAAGTGTGTGGGCTAAAGACCATAGCAGGCAGCACTGCGTCCCCAAGTACATGGACAGGACCCACACCCACTCGTGAATCTAATGTTAAAAAGGCAAAACTCGGGCATTTCCAAAATTAAAGAGATTGACTAAATTGTTTTATTTATCTCCAAGGTACATTTTCTTTCAGTTGACACACCACAAGCCAACACATATGTGTGTGTTTGTGTATATTTTATATATTGCCCAACCCTATCTCACAGCATCCCATCTTTTCTGCCCAACTGAAGCAGTTCTCTGATTTTTCTATCATTTCTTTTTTCTAAAGGCGCTTACGATGGCATAGTTTCCAAATCTCTCATCGCCTGAGCCGCTCCATTGCATCGCTTCACATCAGCAACCAGTCAGCAGCCCAGCTGAATCTACTGCAAAAATTCTCTCTGCTTCGTCTCACTGCCATCATGGAAAAGTACTCCATGTCAAACAAACATGGCTGGACCTGGTGAGTACCACTGATAACTGGAAAAGAGACTTTTTAGAAGAAAATAGTTTCTCCTAATTCTGTTACTCTGATAGTAAGTAAATGCATTTAGAAGGAACCGTTGACTTCAAGAGTAGGATTTGAAACTGTCCCTTTTAATCCATTGCTGCCTAGTGGCTCGTTGGCAAAGTCAGAAATAGATCCTGGAAATCTGACTTCATTCCTGTGCTCTAACAGACAGACAACCCTGGCCTTTCTAACAATGCTACATTTCCAGAAAAATAAACAGGAGTAGGGGAGAGTGACTAAAAAGTAGGAAAAGTTTACAGTAAGTCCTACCCAGAATTCGTTTTGTGATTCAAAAAGAAACAGCTGCTGCTTCATGTGTTTGGTACTGCTTTGCTTGTGCTTTAAAAGAAGGGTTACAACAGTTATGGGACATTTCTCTGTAAATCAAAGATGCAGGCTTTAGCCTAGGCCTGGACCTGTGTTAGAGGGAGCTTGCAGCCCTGGCAGCTCTGTCAGCTGCCTGGTCACTCAGGGAGTGGAGGGAAGCACATGTGGATGTGAGTGTTCACAATGTGGCTCCTTCTGTAGCTACTGGCTACAGAAACCTGCATGTTTTGTGGTACACAAACCCTGGTGGGCCTCACAGATTGAGGTACACCAGAAATGGAAATGGGCATAGATAAGACTTTAAAAGTATCTGAGAAATAATCAAAAGGATGACAGAATCTCTCCCCAATACGCTGAGGCACCCAGTCCAAATACAGTATGACTTGATATTTATATTGTGATTTCCATGCCCAAAGCACCTCCCCAGAATCCCACTAAACTCATCTGTGAACTACATAAGACAAATTTTCCTTTAGAAATGGAAAAATAGATACAATAGATACACGTGAAATTCACCTCACTGACATCAGGCATTAGGAAAAGTTAAAAGTGTAATCTGTTATAAATCTGATCCGAGAAAGTCAGGTCAGCTGTTTGTGGTCAGAGGAAAAAGACAGGCAACTCCAAAGCAGCCCATTATATCCAAGGCTGAGGGTTTGGGTCACCCTCCACAGGTGTCTCTCTCCAGAGTGGGTATAGAGGTAGTCCAGACTGCTGACTCTTTCTAAATCTCCGTAAGAGAGCTAAAATTCAGTAAGATTAACCCCCATTTTATTGGTTTTTGGTGCAGCTCCCTGTGGCTAGCTGACAACATCTGCACTGAAATGAATCTCATCTTACCCAGCTCCAAATAAGCAGACTAGAGTACAGCAAATTCTAGATCCTGCTCTTTATACAAGGCTTTCATCCTGACAAATATTTCTTCAGGTTTTATAATCAGTCTCTAAGGATTTTTAAGAGAGGGACCATAAATAGCTGTAAAATTATGCACTGTACTTCTTCAGTAGGTAATTTAAAATGAGTTTTTACTTCTTCCCACACAGATGACAAAACTCTTAGTCACATTTAGGTCATATTCGTCCTTTTTATTTTAATTCTATGGCAGTCATGACTCCCAAAAAGGGAATCAGTTGGTTCTTGTTTTCATCACAATTTTTTGAAGAAAGCAAGATCACCAGCTTCTCTTAAGTTACTCAACTAGAATAAATCATATAACACAAGGGAGGAGTCTGACACAGAGGGATTTCCCACCATCATTTCTTATTGTAAATTCTTAGTCAATAGAAATACTAAATCACGTAACTGGTGTATAAAGATCATTCAGCATGTTAGAGGATTGAACCTCCTTTTCCCTCAGATACCCTCTCCACTCAGGTTTGCTTTGCCATTCCTGTGAGTTCCTAAAGGATGCTTTAAACCTTGTTGGCTTCAGTTGGATGACATCTGCGTAGTAAAAAGTTTTTGTTAGAACTGATTGTTATGCTATACCTTAGAGGCCATCCATTTATAGACATAAAGAAATTAATCAATTATGTAAATTGTAAAGTGTCTGTGTATTGTGCATTAAACATCATTTCACCATCTTTATAAAATGGCCCCAGACACCAATTTCTGTCAGTAGCATTACTCAGAGGGTGTGTAAATACCCTGATTCTTTTATGCAGCCTGTTCATGTCAATTTTCAGGTCTGTGCCAAAGTTCATGAAGAGAATGAAAGTCCCTGACTACAAGGACAAGAATGTCTTTGGTGTGCCCCTGATAGTTCATGTCCAGAGAACCGGACAGCCTCTTCCCCAGAGCATACAACAAGCACTGCGCTACCTACGGAGCAACTGTCTGGACCAGGTAGGAACTTTACTCCACAGACTTGTTGTTTTTTTCTGAAAAGCCACTTTAAGCAAGCAACAGTGAACATTTTTGTGCTAAGTACCAGTATTATTTGAAGATTATCATCTCTCATGTTGGGCCTAGATCTCCTCTGGTGATTTGATAGTTGGTGCCAATACTGAAAATTTGCCATTTTGAGATTTGTATCCAGCTAATCTGTTGGATTCTTGTAGCTGTAACAGTCCTGCTGATTTGCATACCATAGTCTGCTTCAAAGAACATTTTGAGATCTTCACGTATATTGAATGAAACCTAGAAAGAGATCAGAGCTCCCCACTTCTACCTGTATCTGTACCGCTTATGCTTGACTGTTGCCATTGAGGGTTAACTGCATTCACCATTTCACAAGATATGGTACAAAAGGTTTTATTTACTTAGCAAAGACAGAAAAGTCCAAGAATAGAGAGCAAACTCAGCAAAATATTCCAAGTATTCTGTTGACAGAGTCAGATATATCCAGATAGTTAGGTCAGCAGGGGTTCAATGCCAAAGCCATTATGGTACATTGCCTTTTATAGTGTTCTTAGCTACAACAAGCCAGCTGGGACACCCTCATGCTCAAAGTATTTGAGATTTTTTTTATTCCCTTTAGCTATAGAGGGACATACTAGTCATATTTTTACTGTTCTTCCCCTAAGGATGAAGATATGTATTTTTATGAACATAGGACTGGGAGAAACCCCCTGGCTGATTATGTTCAGTCCTCTACTGTTATTGACCTCATGTCATATGACCTCTTTCATAACTGCCTTTAGATAGTTGTAAGTTCAAAAGGAGCAACCAGCACTTTGCTCTGCAGACTTTGCTGCTTTCCTAGCTCTGAGCACATGAAAAGGGTGGAATTAGTCTGTTCTGGATCTTCACATTTTCTAATCACCATTCTGGTTCCTGTTCAGGTTTTTTGTTGGGTGACAGTCATCTTCCCTAAAACTGAAATCTAAAAATTAAAGGTACTCCTGTGAATCACAACCATTTCCCTTTGCAGCCAGTGGGAAAGACACAGGTCCTTCCTATCAGTTCTCTCTGTAAAGGAATCATGTAGTGATCAGACCTTGACCTCTAACTCCACAGTGTCAAAAGTGAGGTGAGATGAGTTCTGCCAACCATATGTAGTGCAGGAGGTGAGGGGCGGGATGAACAGCTTGTCAGAAATTTATTAAAAGAGGATGAAAGGGAAAGATGCATAGAGACAAGAAGAAGTGATATATTCAAGAGCTAACATGCCTGGTTGCCACGGTGCTCATCTGGGTTTGTGTACTGAGCTGGGAAAGCCAGTGTAGGAAGAAAAGTGAAGCAGCAAGCCTGGAATTAGTGATGAGATTGGAGGAGGAGACGCCCAAGTAAGAGGAACAGGAGATGTAAGGATAGGGATAGGCTTGTCAGCTAAGAAGCAGAGCAAGAGGAAGAAAAGAGTAGAGAGAGAATTAATTGGGGAGAATGTAAAAGGGAGAGTAAAATAGAAAGAAAAAGCTCTTGAGAGATTTGAGGCAGTTAAAAGGTGTTGAAAGTCTCAGACAAGTATCTGCTCCATTTGTGTTTACCCGCTGGGAAGCATCAGAGCTCTGTGAAGGGCCATTTCAATCCAGCTTTGGTTTCTTCTCAGAGTGAAATTGGGAAAATACTGAATAAAAAAAAAGGAGGATATGTACAGATTGGGACCCTTTGAAATACCTTTTCACCAAAAACCTTTCTAGGCAAAAACCCTCCTGGCAGTTCACCTTCTCTGCTTTACAGTTACTCCCTTTGTTCCCATTTAATTCAAACTCTCCTAATGCCTGGACAGAGACCTGGGCAGCCTCCAGTCTCCCCCAGCATCTTGTTTATGTCTATTCTGTGCCCTGCAGAAGGTGGGCTGGCGTTCTGAACAGGTGTCAGAGCCTCTACTGCATACACTTGGTAAAGTTGAGGTTGCTCTAAACCTTTGTGAGGTCTGTCTCTTGCCACTGAAATCCCTAACCTGGCGTGAGGAGCCTCCCCATTACTTGCAGGATATATAATTCAGTTTCAATCTGTGAAATAGAAACTGCTTTGCCTTTTCCAAATGCATCTTTATTTCTGTCATGCATCATATGGTTGCTTGTAGGGAAGATGATCCACACAGCATGAGGATAGTAAAGAGATTGGGCCAGACTAACCTCTGGATTTATAGTCCCTTTTTATTTACAGAACGAGTCTGTAATAATGCATAACAGAGCCTAAAACGTCTTTTTCTATTAAGTGATGAACTCTTTTGATTAATTATTATTTTTTTTTCATTTAAAAAAAAGGAAATAGGAGTTTGGATAAATGTCTTTAAACAGAGATCAAGAGTAGCAGGAGATTGCATGGGTGAGATTTGACATCTGACCTCTCAAATCAGACTTAGCTGGAACTTTTTAATGGTTCTTTATACCAGCAAGGACACTTTCCATCAAAAGGAGAGAACTGAGCCTCTGCTCTCACATTTGTCTACCACAGGCCAAAACTTTATTTTTTGGACAGGGTTAGCAAGTGTCCTTCTGCACCTTCAGCACATATGTCTAAGAGGAAAAGGGATTTAAAAAGAAGAAGAGAAAGGGCAAGGGGAAACCAGATGAAAAGAGCTGGATGCTCTTTCTTGTATGGTCTTGTCAGAACAAAGAGTGGAGCTTCACCTGGGATCATAAATACAGAAAACAAGGCACACTCCAGTCCTCTACTTCCTATAGATAAATTTAGCTCCCAAGTGACACTAAATTCATCAATAGGAAGACATAGAAGAGCTGCCTCACAGCCAGTCTGGTGTAGTGGTCCATCTCCAAATAAATGAATAAAAATACCCCCTCACAGAGATGTAATTAGTGTCATCAATGTGCGAGTTAGCCAAAGTCCTAAATACCCTTCAGGTGAGCATGGGAGGTGTTCTAGAGAGAGGAGGGTCCCATGTGAACTCCGTGCTGCTTCTTACTCAGAAGTAAGGGGGACAAGGCCGGAAGGCTTTATTTCCACGCCTTTACCGTTTCTTGCTGGACTGTGCTGTGCAGGAAGCTGCACGGATCACCAGCGAGACAGCAATCACAGGGGAACAACGTTATATAAATTCCCACCTGGAAATGTGCCTTTTCCATAGGTCTCTCCCAGTGTTTCACCTTTTTCCCTGCAAAACTAAAGGGAAACAGTGTTAGCACTTCCCAAATGAAACACTGTAAACTCACTTGGGAATAAACAGTGTGGTTGAGGCCCAGGAATTCAGCCCAGGGGGAATTCCGCTGGCAGAGAAGGACAAGAAAGGGCAGCCCTTTCTTGAAGGCATCATTTGAAGAATTACCACTTCCTTTCAAACAGAAAGCAAACAGGATAAAAATTGTATCTTAGTGACACTGCACAAGTAATCCCTCTGTGGCCCCCACTTTCGAACTGGACTTTTCAGTGGGGTTTGGGAGAGCTCTTGGAAGCAGAGAGCAGGAAAGGGAAAAAACAGATTTCATCTTGATTTTAAACCTCTACCAGGATGTACTAATCTTTTGCCACAGCATTTATTACTTAGCTAAGCATAATATTTTCTTGTTAGTCTTCAAAATATATACCCAAATAAACATGAAGAGCCAGATTCTCTGCTGGAGTAAATCAACAGTCAATCCCCCAAGCCAAGCGAGCCAGGCTGATTTATATCAGCAGAGCATCTTGCTTAAACTCTTCAGGCAGCAGGGAAACCACAAGGCACTCTGAACCGTCCCTCCAGGATGGGACAGAGAGCAGCAGCATTATTAACCCCTACAATCCTGCTGTGGGAGCCTGCACTTGCCTGCGAGACTTGTGGCACCATCAATTGCATTTGCGCATTTTCCTCCTTCGCGCCTAGAGGAAAATAAGCAACCCAAGCCTTGGTCATGATCAAAGTCCCCAAAATAGATTTATATGTAAATAATGCATATATATTCTTCAAGTGACATTTTCCCTTTACCCAACTCATCATGGCACATTTTTAGGTGGGTCTGTTTCGGAAATCTGGAGTGAAATCCCGAATCCAAGCCCTGCGTCAGATGAACGAGAGCTCCCCAGAAAACGTCAGCTATGAAGAGCAGTCGGCCTACGATGTGGCTGACATGGTAAAGCAATTCTTCAGGGACTTGCCGGAACCTCTCCTCACAAGTAAACTAGGAGAGACTTTTCTGCACATCTATCAATGTAAGTTGCTATTTCTACATATTTCTACTATTATAAACAGTTGGAAAATGTTATGTGTTATATAGTAATATACTGTAAATAATTTTGGCATGTGAACACGATAGGTTTCTTTCTGCTGGCCTTTGAGATATAAAAACCCCCCTGCCCTCAAAATCTTTCATTAAGAGGTCTTTAGAACCACCTAAACATTTCAGTGTCAAATTTAATGGAAAGACAATGTTCATACCAGCCTCACAATCAGAAAGAAGACAGAAGAACAGGCTGCTGTTCTTAAAAAAGTTGGACTAAAAGCATGAAGACTCATATTTTTGTCAGATTTCTTTAAACTGTGGGCCCATTTCATGCACTTATATCTCAATATAAGTGGGTCTTCTGGGCATGGAGAAGTGGTACTTGACCATGAGAATATATGTCTCTGTGGTCCCCTTCCTTGCTGGGACTTTGGATTATTTGTTTTTTCATTATAGTCAATAAAATGTACATGCAAAAAACAAGCTGCCTTCGTGTAGATCATAAGCTCTATGTAAAGAACTCCTAGAGAAAGAAAGAAACCAGGGGATTTCTTCTTTTCTTTCCAGCATAAGCAATCTTCAGTAAAATCTGAGACTCAGATGCATCAGAATAATGAAAGTCCCTGTGAATCAGGAAATGACTGTGTATCTCTTCTCCAGACTGAGGGAGAAATAAACAGTGAGGACAACACTGAAAAGCCAGAGGAATTAGAGTTTTTTCCTGACAACGTCCATTATGAAGGCCAGTCAGCCAGCACTCTGGCAGATGCAGCCAGCCTAAGCCAAATAATTGGAAGCACTAAAGAGAAGTGTGTCTAGTCTTTTCACTTGCAGACGTTTCAGCTGCCAAAACAATAGAAAGCCATTTTAAAACTCCGTATAATCCCAGTGCTTAAGAATCTCAGATACTTCCGTTGCTTCCCTTTACTGTAAAAATCTGTCTGTGGCACACAGTCACTAATGAATTTACCATCACAGTGTCTGTAGCTGGTAGAGAATGCTGGGATTCTGCATGTGAGAGACAGCACTGCAAATAAATTTAGTAGGTTTGGCTGTACGCCATGTCTTGGGACATAAGTTAACAGCAAGAGTTGGTGCCTAGCCCTGGGCCATCATTTCCCCTTCTTCTTTCCTGCTCACAAGTTGTCTGCCTGCACACACATTAATAAGCTTGTTCAGGACAGCAGCAGGAATTCTGGCTGCTAATAAAATGGCAGTCAAGATCATTTCCATGGGCAAGTGGCCAAAGAGAAGATTATCCACTACAAAGACGTGTTCTGCATGTCCTTGGAAACAAATCACCTTTAAACTATTGCTTGATGAAAATTGGGGATGTCCCATCTTTGCACAGAAGAAACTGCAAATAAATTACCCCCTTGCCAAAGGAAGAGAGATGGCAGATCCCATGTTTTAGGTGGGTCATCAGTATAAGCAGGTCTGTAGCCAGAAGGGCTCCTCTTTTCCAAGAAGTGAGGCTGAACGGGGAAACACTGATATAGGCCAACAAAAAATGTAAAGAGAGACATGAGCTGACTCTGTAATGTCTGCGTGGCACTGCAGTGGGAAGTCTGAAGAACTTCTCTTTACTCTGGTCAGAGGGGGAGAAAAATGAGCTAGGGAAGATGTTCTCAAAATGCATGAGGAGTTTAAAGGATTTCAGAAAGACTTGAGGATGAGTCTCTTTAAACCAAGGTAGTAACAAGAAAAGATGGACCCTGAAGACACCAGAAAATATTGTTTAGATTAAGAATGAGTAGCAGTGGGGTTTTTTCCATGTGACCAACAACAAATATATTTTTCTGTTTCAGACAGTACTGACAAAACTCCTTTCACAGAAAGAAAAATGTTGAAAATTGCTGGGATACCAATTGTATTTCATAACGTCTGCAATTAAACTAATCTCTAGCTGAGAGTTTTTCTTACCCTTCGTTCTGTTTAACAAATTGTTAATGTGAAGTTAGGAAGAATTTTTACTCTCCTAGTGTATTGGCAGGGGATTTCTGATTTTCTGGGACTCCCTGAAGATATTTATTCATATATCCAAGACCTTTTTCAAACACCCAGAATGGCTTGAATTGCTGTAACACATAGGATTTGGGTTGAGATGATTAGTGTAGTAGTCTATATAGCACAGCATTGATGAAACTTTCTCCATTTCCCTAAAACTCTCAGTTGCCTAATGTTTACCTGTGACTTGAAGCACTGGCTGATCTTCTGCTTCATGTACCAGACCCATTAGAGCAGCAATAAAGGGGAGGGAGGAATTACCAGGAGGTGTTGTGGGAATAAAAGACACATTGCATGGATTTAGCAAAGGCTTCTCTGACTTCTCAGTAAAACCTGGCCTTGCTGCTTGTAGAAACTCTAGAAGTGTTGGGCTGTGTTCATTTTGTCATTCATGTCTGAAAGCTTTTAAAATAAAGTGCTTGTACAAGGCTAGCAGTCAAATCTTAAAAGCTGGCTGTAAGTCTGCTTTTGTTCTTCTTCCATTCAATTATAGAGAGAGCATGTAATACCCAGAGGAGGACTCGAAGTCCAAACTTATGAGAGAACTTATGGTAGTTTTAGAAGTGAAACTGTCTGAGGTGCTATTTAAGCATATCCATTACTTCTTTCATTAAACTCTTTCATGGTTTAGGACACAAATGTAAGTGTTCCCGAAGCTTCCCTAAGACTTTTAAACTTCTGTCTTGCCAGGAGACAAAGAAAACCTGAAAGTACCATTTAAAGCTATGAGTACTGAGTACTATTCTCCCTTCATAAACTTCAGATGAAGTCCAGTGTCTTTCTTGGGAGCAGCCCTTCAAACAAACAGAGAAATGCCAAACACTGGCGAGGGAAGCTGTGCTTGGTGGAGGAGCAAAACCCCGCTCTCCAGAAGCCAGCTGATCTTTTCCCCTTGGTCCCCTCATCTGCCTCTTCACAAAGCCATCATTAAGGTCAGGAAAGACGTCTAAGAGTCAACCATTAACTTAACACTGCCAGGTCCACCACTGAAACACGTCCCTAAGCACCACATCTGCGTGGCGTTTGGACACTTGAGGGGACTGGGAATGTCTTTCCAGCTCCGTATCTGATCTCACCACTGACCCCCTGAACGTCACTTGCTCATTCCCAGACGTCCCCAAGGAGCAGCGGCTGCAGGCGGTGCAGGCTGCCATCATGCTCATGGCCGACGAGAACAGGGAGGTTCTGCAGACTCTGCTCTGCTTCCTCAGCGACGTCACCTCCGTGGAGGAAAATCAGATGACTCCCATGAACATCGCTGTTTGTCTGGCCCCTTCCCTCTTCCATCTCAATATAGTGAAGAAAGAAAGCTCACCAAGGTATGTTTCTTCTCAGCATTATAAATAGTCACATCCTTAATACAGAGTGATACTTTCAGTGGTATGCAGGACAAAATTTTCCAAACCATCTGCTTTCCAGCAGACATTAAACAGGGCATGGCTTCAGTGAGAGGGGAAAACCCCTGCTGCAGAGCCAAAAGCACACTTGTTTTCACAAGCCCAGCAGGCATTTCTGGCTGTCTGTTGTGAATATGCGGTGCCTGCTTTCCGTGAGGAATTTTCAATGGGGCACTAGTGAGTTTTGCATGAGTAATGCTGATTTCTGTGAAGGAAAAGGGCTTGATTTTTCTCTGATTGAAGTCAAAGATCAACCACATTTTAAAGGATTTTGATATGGAGATTTTCAATGAATGGTTTTTTTCACTTTCAATTTACTGTCTACATTCTGCCATTCGGGAAACAGGGTTTATTTCAGGCCACATTAAAATTGTAACATGGTGAGTGTAGACTAAACAGAGCATAGCCAGGCTAAACATTAGTGGTCCCTCTTGACTCTTTTTCCCTCCCATCTGGTTTGGAATACACTGAGATTCTTGGTCAAGTACATGTATAACCCATGTCTGAGCAAGTGCTTTAAGCAGGAACAAGGTAAACCACTTTACATCATGTCTGCTAAAAATCCATTTCAAAATGTACACCACGTCATGCAGGATATGTATAACCTTCCCTGCTTTTTCCTTTGGCTCAACAATGTTTTAGGTAAACATTTTTCTTTTAAAAATGGCCTAACAGTTTGAGCAGTCTTGGTGATAAATAGAAACTAAAGATAGGGTTTTTTCTCTTTGGTGTTGGGAGCATCCTTCTGCTTTTTGCTTTCATATTAAAAGATTCAGCTCTTTACCTGAGATACTGAATTCAATTACAGAGTAATACAGAAAAAATATGCAACAGGGAAGCCAGATCAGAAGGACCTCAGTGAAAACCTGGCAGCTACTCAGGGCCTTGCTCACATGATAATGGAATGCAACAAACTTTTTGAGGTGAGTGACAGACTCAAACAGCATTATTCATGGCTACATAATGCAGCACCCTTTGAAGTATTTATGTTTATGCTTACATTTTCTGTCTTGTGTTAGCTCAGAGATTGGTGCCTCACTTATTTGTAAACTTGCTTCGTCTACAGTTTATTTATCTCATTTCTTTACGGCAGTTCCCTTTTACTATTCAGAAGATGCAGGGTAATTATTCTGTAACAGTTTTCAATCCAAAACACTGGATTAGGAAATTTTAGTCTAATTCAAATCGAAATCTTCTAGTGTAAAATTTTATTACAATGCTTTTAATGCCTCAATTAAAACTTATTAATCTTAAAAATTATTGCTCATACGCTTTATTTCTGTGTGTCATGCAATGAAGTAAAAATCACATAGAGAGCTGCAGTCATTCCTGCAGCTACTTACACTGCAGCTGGAGGAGAGCAAATGCTCGTATCTCCCTTCCCCAGAAGGCAATATTTCTGAGGGCTAAAGGAGTAAGAGGGGTGTACTGACATCCAGTTGATCAGTCTAACGTGGTTCTGCATGAGTAGTGCTGTTCTGAGCCATGGGCTGTTTCATTAGACTACTTTGATGTTTCATCTTGCATAAAGACAGAAATTGGTATGCATTTTACAGATCGTAGGCTCATGCAATTGGATGCTGAATGGTGCATCAGCCTAAGAACACATTGCCTTAAGGAAAAGTTCTCAGCAGGAGATTTTCCCTGAGTGTTTTCCCTCCCTTCTGTGGCAGGTCCCACATGAGATGATCACCCAATCCCGAAACTCCTATGTTGATGCGGAAGTGCATTCTCCCACCCTGGACGAGCTTGGGAAACAAGTGGATGAGGAAGGAGGGAACTATCAGATGTACCTGGAAACTCTCATGCAGAATCTCCAGAAAGAAGCAAAAGAGAAATTCAAAGGATGGGTCACATGTTCCAGTGTAGAGAACACAGAACTCGCCTACAAAAAGGTAATTTGGGGAGACATGGAAGAAGCAGCACAGAAACCAAAGCAAAATGCAGCTCAGCCACAGGTCAGCCTGACATGTTGCATGGCAAAACTCACACCCTTCTTTCTGGAAAGACACTCTTTTTTTTATTTTTAAAAAGATTACTAAAAGCAGTTAAAAATGTAATACAATAGTAATTCAAGTATGAGATTGCATAAAAAGGCGCACAAAGCAAGCTGGGGTCTCCAAATTAGATCGAGTAAGTGACACAGCAAACAACACGAGAATGAGCTGAGATGTTAAACAACAGAGAATATATCCTGGGCAAGCTCTTTGACTGGGGGCATGCAAAGTTTCTGACCAGTTCTTGATGTTTGCCAGCAGTTTGGAGAACAGAGCTAGAACACAAGAACTTACAGAACTTCTTCAGGCTCTCCAATGCTTTATTAAGCAGGCCAACCATATCACCAATTTTATCCCTGATCCTTTTGTCCGTTTTTCAAGTGGATTTTTGATATTGCAGCTTTTATTAAAATTTCTGAATTTGTTTCAAGCTCCATCACATCTTCAGGGAAGGCCAGACCACTGCAGCAAGGCAGAGGGTGCTGCAGGGTCCCTGCAGACAGTGGAGTTCAGGGCTGCTGGAAATGCAATAGCAAAGCAGAGGCCTCCAAACCAGCAGCAGCTAGCGAGAGGAGGGGATGGATTAGGGGTGGGTGACTCTAATTAGGCAGGAGAAGGGCACTGGGAGTAATGTGGGATCTGGATGGTGAGGGGGCAGGAGACAGCATTACCCCAACCTGAGAAAGTGCAACCCCTTTGTCAGGGCAAAGAAACTGAGTTACTGTGGTTTGTAGCCAGCTTCTGTGAGTGACCTCTCCAGGGAGGGACTGTGAGAGGCTGGGGACAGAGTAACAGAGCTCAGGTGGGAGCAGGACATGGGAGATGGGAGAGAGGGAATAGAAGCCTGTGCAGCCAGTGGTCAAGGACCTGTGAGACTACAGAGGAGATTGGGAGTCTGGGGCTCCAGGGCCGGGGAAATGGGGAGCTGAAACCTTTGGGGAGAAAGAATTACAATAACATGAAATAATTTAAGGTGGGAGGTGTGGAAGGTGGTTTTCTGGGGAATCAATCCTGGGTCTGTGGGAGGTCCTAGAGGTTTCTGAAGTACTCACACTGGTAAATGAGAATGATAGGGTAGGGAGGGGTTAGAAAAGCAGGGCTTGCAAGACCCAGTGATTACAGTTAACTTGTTTACTGCCTGAAATAGGCAATAATGCCCCAAAACCATGCAGAAAAGCTGTATGTGTGCAATCTAGGATAGTCACCTTGTGCATAGCCCAGCACTTTCTGCTCCCCTTACTGCAAGCTGCAGAGCTGTTTCAAGAAACAGGATCTGTGAGCAAGGAGGAGCTAGCAATCAGTCTGTGGTCTTTGAAAGGTGTTTTCCCAATACCTCCCTTGCAGCTATTTTGAGGAGCAAACATCTGTGTACCTGACACGACTGAATTAGCATATGTTCTGCTCCCCCAGAATTAATCAGGAGGGTTAATGGACCCTCAGTCCCAGGTAGTGTATAAGATTGCCTAAGGCAGTTGCTTTATTTCAGCCCAGGGTTTCAGTCTCTCATCTCTTTTTACTTCTGCAGACACATATTTGTCATTACATTTAGGGTGTTTGGACTTGAAAAAGTGTCTGTCACACCAGAAGTGGTGCAGAACCTCACTGGCACTATGGGAGCTAGTCCAGATATATTCTGTTGTGAGAGCACAGTAATGAATCACTTCAGATTTCCATGCAGGACTAGTAGAGCAGCAGCAACAGCAATAATAGTAATGAATAGCAGGGAAATATGAATGCTCTTAAGCTGAAGTCAGACACACATATTGAGATTTTGTCCTCAGTTATTGTCTGCTGAACATAGGCATATAAATCATGGGGGTTTGTGTTCTTGGTTACTTCACTCCAGGTTGGCGATGGGAACCCACTAAGGCTTTGGAAAGCCTCGGTTGAAGTTGAAGCCCCCCCATCAGTTGTCCTGAACCGAGTGCTGAGAGAACGTCACCTCTGGGATGAGGACTTCTTGCAGTGGAAGGTGGTCGAGAGCCTGGACAAGCAGACAGAAGTTTACCAGTATGTTTTGAACAGCATGGCTCCTCACCCCATCCGAGACTTTGTCGTTCTCAGGTAAGATGAGGGCAGTTCTCTCGTACCTTTGCCTCCTGCAGCTCATAAAGGAAGATCTGAACTTATCTCAGCCTTCACATCTGCGCAATTGCTCTCCAGGAACTCTACTTCTGGGCAGCAGTGCTGATTTCTCAAACTGAATTAGTCAAACACCTAGAGCATGCTGACCTTTTCTCTGATGTAATTTGAGCAGCACATACTCCTGAGGCCATAAATATCATTTCTTCCTCAGAACAGATGTCTGATAATAGCTGCTCTTCTCTCTTAGCTTTGTTTGTTGTCAAAACAGTGCAAATAGAACCCAACTGTTTTTTACGCTGCTTTTGCTGTTCTCTGGGGAATGTTTGATGTTTAAGAGCCAAATGTTTAGAAGAGAAGATAGTGGTGCTTTTAAGCTAAGGCTGTTATACAGTGTCTATATGTTATTATCTTAAATTTTCAGTTGGAGTCTTTGTAAACGAAGAAATGCTGATCCATAAAAATCCTAGTGTGGAAATGAACAGAAAGAGGCAGTGGATTTGTATTCTCTCTTTCAGGGGATGACTTCTCTCAAATAAATGTATAGCTGTGTATCAATATTCCACATTCAATCCCAGTTCTGCCATTGTCTATCTGCCTGTACAGACAGAACAGTCAAAAAAAACCCCTCTTATGCACCTTCTGCCTTTGAAATCCTGGCCTTTGCTTGCTAGGAGCTATTGTGGAGCTGCTGACATATTTCACTTACAGGGTCAGTCCCACAGTTATTTATTTCAGGATGATTTTTTGCATTCCCGTTTTTGGTCCCTGCTTTCTTTGATTGAAATGATGTGCCAGAGAAGTACAAAGCAGTTTTGACGAAGGAAGTAGTCCAGTGAGTCAGAATTGTATTAAAGGGAATGAAGATTGAAAGAAAAAGATGAGCCAAATAAAATACAATTACGAAAGTACATCCCTTTTATGAACTTTAGTAGTCTCTTAGAGGATGACAACATACAGACATTGTTGGTATGGGGGAAGAATTATTGGAACTCTTAGGGGAAGATTTAAAAAATGCTTTCTGTAACCAATGCTCCCATTACTCTATTTCCTTTGCTTTCCCACAGTATTCTGGGCTGAATTAATTATTTTATAATCAAATATATATTACATATTTCATATAGTTATATATCTATCATTATTTTTTAAATAATCTTCTTATATAATGCTATTAGCTTGAAGCACTGATAAATTTGGCCCTCTGCATGGCACCGAGAAGATCGTCTGTGAGCGGCGGGGAGGTTTTGATGACCATAATTTGGTCCTCTCATTGGCCACTTAGTTCACTATTAGGTTTCGTGGTGGTTTATGTTCTTTAAAGACCTGCTGTGCAGCCACATCAGTTAAAGGCAAATCCTGCTATCGAGTTCTTGTTCTTTTCACTAACCCAGGCAGAATGACCCCCGAGGACTGAAATACATATCATAAAAATGAATCCTGGTGGGTTCTTAAGGGCTGAAAGCCATCAGGCAGATCTGTCAGATTCTGTTGTTTATCTCTTTTGATTGGTATCATTAAGTCTAGAGCAAGGTTAGCCAGCAATGCTGCAGTCAATTTGATACCTTATGATTGGTGGGAAGGGAACAGTGAAATTATAATACACCTCTGGGGACATGAATAAATATATTTTAACAGATGGCAATTTTCTCATTCTCAGTCAAACTTTGGGCTGTGAAAGGATCAACTTAGTTGTTCCCTTTTTTTTCAATGTGACAGTCATAACAAGGGGATTAGGCTCCCCAGAGAAGACTCTGATGGTAAAAGGAGACGGGGAATGTTTCATATGCCTGGGATATGACACAGCTCTCAGCTGCCCTGCACAGGCATCACTTTTCTTGAAGAATCCACAAGTGTTTAATGCTCATTAAGTGTGACAGCATTTGGGTGAGTTAGGTACCATGCCTGATTTTACTGCTGTAAGGCGTTTAAAGAAAACTACTGAAACTGGCCTCAATCCATATGACTGGGAACAGGAAACATAAGTCTTCTGAAATCTCTGGGATATAGAACTTTCCACTTCCCAAATGGCCCAGGTAGTGCTGGGTAGTTACCAAAATGATGTGGGCACATCTAAACACTGTGCAAGCACTCACAGGAGATGGTTCAGCTTTTCTCATACTGGATCTCGGCTGTGATTTCCTTCTCCCATGTGTTTCATCTGCCAAGATAGCTCATCAATTTTATTAATGCCCGGGCACATGTAAAGCCTTCTGGTCAGTATCTTCCTGCAGTGTCTTGAATAACAGCTCAGTTTCATGTAAGAAAAATGCAGAATGTTAAAATTATCTGCTGAAGTCCAAACTTCAACAGTCCTTGAAAGCAGCTTACCTGCTAAAATACGATACTTCCCAAGGAAGCATAATCCCTGTCTCAGACAATCCACAGCAAGATGATGCATGTTGCACAGCACAGTGGGAATTTCTCATTTCTTCCCACAGCATAGGAAAGAGCATAGACCTGTCCTCTGAGATTCAGTGCAGATGAGAAAGATGTGAGACAAGAATATGTAGAGAATGCTTACAGAACAACAAAAAAATATTAAGTATTAAAGTCTAGGTCTCCTGCACTTGGTGGAAAACTTCTCCAGCATGTAAGAGAGGCTAGAAACTTGGGAGAGGAAAAAAATGGAAGGACATTTTGTTTTTAACTCAGACACCCTTGAAACATATTCTGTGTAGTAGTGAGGATTTCTGCTGTACTAAACTCCATTTCTTGTTTTGCAAGTCTGCATGGGTGCAATGCACAGTTTCAGCTTTTGCTGGATGGCTTATTCTCACTCTTTCTCCTTTCCAAAACTTCTGTCTGACTGCAAAAGGCTCTATCATGCCCCATAATACATAATGGTTACAAAGTGCTCCTGTGGAGGAGCAAAACTTCCCCACCCAGAGCCACATAGATGGGTGGCCATTCCACATCACAGTCAGACTGCCAACTGGGGAACATGAAACTCCTCCAGGGACTCCTAGGATGGTCCACTAGCATTGCAGGCAACAGGGACAGGCAGACAAGCATACTGTAACTTTAATTCTGGTTCTTACTCATGTGCCCAAAAGTTTCATCGCTAAAGTGATTCCGTCTTGTCTATGTTCCTGCAGGACGTGGAGGACGGATTTGCCCAAGGGGATGTGCATGCTGGTTGCCATCTCTGTGGAGCATGAAGAGGCTCCTCTCATGGGAGCTGTGCGAGCCATCGTGATGGACTCCCAGTACTTGATAGAGCCCTGTGGCTCAGGAAAAGCCAGGTTGACCCACATCTGCAGGATTGACCTAAAGTAAGTATCCCACCTGCACAGAGTAATGTCCATTCAGCAGGACAAAACCCTCAGGCTCATGGAACAGAGGGCACAGTTAGGGTAGCTTTGCTGCTGTGGAGTTTTCCTGCAGTCTTTTCTCTACTCGGTGCCTACCACTGTTATGATGTGATTCCAGAAATAGAATCTGTTTATTTGATTACTGCAAGGGAGAACTTCAGTGTGCACTTAAAATGACAAGTATTTGAAGTCTCCACCATGGGCAGTGGGGAGCAGGAAGCATTGCAAGCACGTTTCTGTGGGACATATTTCTTGAGTAGTTGAGTTTCTCAATAATTCTCTTTTCATTTCTTCAGAGGACATTCCCCAGAGTGGTACAACAAAGGCTTTGGACATCTGTGTGCAGCAGAAGTTGCCAGGATCAGAAACTCATTTCAACCTCTGATTGCTGAGGGACCAGAAACAAAAATCTGAGGAAGTGTTCCTGGGAGCGTGTGAGCGTAAATCAGGGTCTGGCAGGGAACAGGAATACTGAAAGCAAAGGTCTTTTTTAAGCTGAAGAAATCTGACCAGACCTGGGTCTATAAAAGCTGAAAAATGAATTTTATAGGAAAGTACTTTTATTCTGGAGACTTCACCTTCCCCCCTCCCCCACATCCACTCTGTATTAATTTTGATTATTGAACTAAACATTTCTTCAGAGAGCTTTTATTACTTTAAAAACAGATTATTGCCATTACTTGTATGTTACATAACTCTGGTATTTAAAGGCTTCTAAGAAGCATATTTTAATTGTAAATAAATAATGTACAGAATGTATATATTTATCTATATTCTATCTATATATATATGTCTATGTATAAATTAATTATTTTGTATATAACTCAGTGCAAATCACTTGCATCAGTTGGACCTGAAGTGGGTCTGTCACTTGTTTCTTAGTGTGTCACTGCTACATAAGCTGTGTTTGCTGTTATCACAGGGCTACCAGGCATAACTCGTGTGATAACAAATGCCTGTTCTCAAATATGTTTTGTGTTTGTGTGTGCTATGAGAAGGTACCTAGAAATAGATGTAGGAAGAATTACAGGAACTAAGGAAGAAGGAGGTCACAGTACATTTAAAAATAATGAGGAGGGAATCAATCTCACCAAATAAAATACGGAGATGCATCTGAGACAGACACTGTGGAGGCCATTTATGTTCAGCTGCAGAATTGTGACTGTCAGCAGAAGGTGTTGAAAACTTACCTGTTGCCTTAATGACTGGTGTCTGTCAGTAGAGAACCTCACTGTGTGCAGTGTTCCAGGTCTGCTCATCCTCGGACAGCACAAGGTAACACTGTGTGTCCTGAGATGGCTGAAATCAGACTGGTAAGTTATTAAGCTGTAAAATAATTATTTTTTTAAGCATTTTGTCTAGGTTCTGAGTGTTTCTGTGTTGTTCTTTCCTTCTCCCATAGAGATGGCTAATCCAAAGCAGGTTTTCCACATCCAGTGGACACAAAGACGTGCAGATGAACACCATGCCTTTTAATATTCTTACTATACAAATAACTATGCTTTTTTAAGATTTTAAACACATCTTGGAGATTTAAAAGATTAAATAAATGCTATTCTTGGAAAGGTTGCTTTTATAGTAACAGCAAACATTTTCATCTTATATTGCACTGATCTGCATGATCCCACCTCTGTAGGCATTGGTGGGAGCAGGATTAGGACTATGAGGAGTAGGAGCCATTTAAGCCTATTATATAATTTCATTTTCAGGGACCTATTATTTTGCTAATGGAAGAATGCTTTAAAAGTAATAATAATAATAATAATTTGTCGACATTGCCTTTGAGGCAGGGCACCATTTTGTTTTTAACTAACCTAAGACCAAAATGTTATTACATCTATGACTCAATAAGAATGTACAATTGCTAATGCTGTTCTTCATTAATCGCGTTTGTTCACTTGGACTTTATTTATTGCCGCATAAACCAGTGGAGTCACTCACAGCCCGTGTTTCAGCTCAGTCCTTCCAACAAAATCCAGAAAGATTAGTATGAGGTTGATTAAGCAGGGTACATTTCCTACGTGAAGCTACAGCTTTGTGCCCCGATTCAGTAAATGCGGAAATCTCTTCAAAGCCAGAGCTTTGGACATGCCGCAGGTGTGGGAGCTGTGCAGGGGACTGTGTTGGGTGACAGCCGCTGGAGCATGACCCCATGTGCCATTCTGCACACACATGAGGGTTGTGCTGGCAGGGGACAGCCCTGTGATCTGAGGAAGCACACCTGGGGGAGCTCAGGGTGGACAGGGTGACCCAGGGTGACCCACAGTGCTCCAGGGTGTCCTTGTGAAGGAGCAGGACTCCAAAAAAGTCACTGTCATCTTCACCCATGAGCTGTGTCACCCATGTTCTATCATGCAAGTCCTAGCATCAGGGATGTTGGCTGCCTGGGAGCTCCTGCCTTGAGTTCATGGCCAACAGTAGTTGCAGTGTGCAACTACTATGAGCTTTAAGTCCTGCAGACAGGGGAGCGCTCACGGGGCCCTTACGTGGCCGTGGTGGGGTCTGACAGTCACCTGCTGGCTGGAGGGCACCACCACTGCCCAGGCTCAGCCTTCCCGGGAGCAAACAGTGCCTCCTCAGCTGGAAATGCCATTCCAGAAGGCAGCACCTCCTCCCAAATGCCTCTGGCCATGGCAGCAGATTTCATGCCGGCTGTTTTCCAAAACATGAGCAATTAGAGTACTTCCGCTACATTAGTTTAC
The DNA here is from genome assembly GCA_013399195.1 of Dicrurus megarhynchus. Lineage (NCBI taxonomy): Eukaryota > Metazoa > Chordata > Aves > Passeriformes > Dicruridae > Dicrurus > Dicrurus megarhynchus. Next base: position 611,504 of record VXAD01009455.1, read on the forward strand.
GTAAATAAATACAACAGTGCCTCAGCATTAACAGGCACAGAATTTCTAGCCCTGGGAATGGCAGTGTCTGGCAATAAGTAATGTCTTAGGGAAAAGAAGGGAAAACCTGAACAGTGTTTTCATCCTGTCTGAGAAGTCATTGCTCAGCTGGAAGGGGCCCTGTGCCACCTGCCACCCTTAGCAAGGTAGGGTTGTTTTCCTTCCCTTGCAGAAGCTCTGTCATGTGTTTCTGGCATCTCCAAGCCATGTATTGTTGAAATAAGATTTCTTCAAAATGCACATTATGCCATGTCTACCATTCAGCTACCACAGTATTTTGTATTTTTACATTGATACATTATGATAATTGCATTTTTAAATGTTATACTCATATCAATACCTCATATTTTTACCTCATCTGTTGGTATCAGTCATTAGTTGTAAATAAATAATTGCAGAGTTGAATAAATTTGCATACACTAAAGAATTGTGTGCTCTTTTTTCATCCATTGGCTCAAGAAATGTTGCATTTAAGCCCTTGCTTTCTGTATTGCAACCTGCTATACACTAAACTGTTCTGGTGTAGGATGTCAGTAATGATTGCAGGCTCAAAATGATGTTGTCCATTATACTGAGCCCGTAGTATCCTTATGTATACATGAGCTTCATGGCAAAGATTAGGTTTTCCAAAGAAGCCATTAAGCCAGGAAAGCTGCCTAGCCGATTCACAGAAAGGACCCACAAGGATCATCGAGTCCAGGCTTGACAAAGGTAAATTCAGGTCCTCAACAGTTTAAGCCTCTGACTCCCACTGAATTCAGCCATGTTTCTCCATCTATGTTCTTGTCAATAATTTAGGTCTAGGTTCACTGGAGTGACTGGAGCTGGGAGGGTGAGTGCTGGCTTCACATTGTCAGACATCAGCCATCTCAAATCCATCAAGCCCCTGCAAAAGAGAAAAAGGTGCAGTGGCGTGATGGTGATTTCTGTGGTTTGTCTTACACATTCTACAGATGGACTAAATGTTCCTTTGGATGGGTGTTGTGGAATAACCCCAGCTGGCAACTAAGTACCAATCTCTATCCTGCCACCTGGAGGGATAGGGAAGAGAATCAGAAAAAGGTAAAACCTATGAGCTGAAATAAGAATAGTTTAATAATTGAAATAAAGCAAAATTATTATTATTGTTGTTGTTGTTGCTGTTTGTCATTGTTAATAAAAAATATTGTTATTGTTTTTATTATTGCTCTTATTAACAACAACAACAACAAGGGGATAATAAGGAGATAAATGAAACCTAAGAAACTCAAATGATGCACAATACAGTTGCTCACCACCCACTGACCGATGCCCAGCCTGCCCCTGAACAGCAATTGTCCCCCGCCAGCCAACTCCCCCTGTTTCTACACTGGTCAGGATGTTCTGTGGTATGGAATATCTCTTTGGCCAGTTCAGGTCAGCTGTCCCTCTCATGTTCCCTCCCAGCTTCTTGTGCAGCTCCTCACTGGTAGAGTATGGGAAACTGAGAAGTCCTTGACTTAGGGTGAGCACTACTTAGCAACAACCAAAACATCACTGTGTTACCAACATTATTGCCATACTGAGTCCAAAACACAGCACTGTACCAGCTATTAAAAAGAAAATTACCTCTACTGCAGCTGTAACCAGGTCATGTGCCTGTATCCCTCCAACTCTCTCTTGACTTACTAAAAGATACAGTCTCAGAAAACAGGATGCTGAGCAGAGTCAGCTATGAGAATTATCTAGGAGGGGATAAGCCTTTATGTCCCACCATTCCGAGAAAGCTCCACATTAAAATTTGGATTGAAAGGAAGCACTTTTTTCCAATTGGCTGCCATGGCAGAGATGGTCAGCTGTGTAAGTCCATCCTTTCTTGCAAAAAACCACAGTGTACTATATGCTCTCATTCCCATTTCTCCCTCCCACCCACCTGCAGCAATGTCAGGGCAACGAGGTTGTCTTAACCCCAACTGCACTGATGTTTCAGCTCCTGGTATGCAGAGACTTCATAGTGTTGAATTCTTGGGCACCCATCCTCTGTACACCACCTTGCAGGAGTCACCAGCAGGGCAATTCCTCTGCTTGATGCATTTACACTGCAGAACCAGTGTCACCCTCAGAGGATCTTGGCAGGCCTAAGAGGCCTCCTCTCCGAAGTGGCTGGTAGTTGTTAGATGAGAGCACAGGCTGAGCACACTGAGATGACTGTGAGGTGAAAATACTGGAATAAATATCCAGAAGACTGCTGGAGCCTGCCAATCAGATAGGAGAGGATGAAAACACATACTGCTGCTCTAGCTCAGTCGCTTTGTGAAAATGCTGGGGAGTGAGCACAGACCTTGCCAGACAGAAGGCAGCATGACCCACTCACAATCTCATGGCAATTGAGCATGATCATGTCATGGTCTCCTTGCCAGATGTGTGTGTCAGCCACAGCTGCACAAGGGCTTCCTCTGGATGGGTACTAGACCATGCAGACTATTGTTACAATTGCAGTTACACATCATGGTGTGACAGGACCAGGAATACAAAGCATCAAGCCCCAGGTTCCTAACAAGGTAGGTGTTTGGATTTTCCTAAAATGTACGTTTTAAATTGTGACCCTCCGTATCCAAAGTAGAAAGCCAACAATTCCCCCAGAGCAGCAGTGGATGCAGAGCAGAACCCACCTAGCACTGTGCAGCTGCAGACTGTCCTGCTCCATTGTGCAAGACTCTGCTCAGCAAACACAAGGACGTGTGGAACTCAAGGGCAAATGCTGGCCAGGGCAGTAGGTCTGGGTTAATGAGTAAACAACAGGGAAAATGTCACAACACTGCAGAGAACTATTTGCCTGTCCTACATAGGCTGATGTTGGGGAGGTCTCACACACTCGAGATACCCTCCCTAACCCCACAGCAGGTCCAGACACCAGAGCCTCTACACCTCTGACGAAGGTCAGCATCTCTTGCAGAAAAAGTAACCGGGACACTTAGCTCCTTCCACCCCTTTGACTCTGAAACAAGGATCTCTATCCCGATACCTCAGTACTGACCTCCCACAGGTAGTTGTTTTCCACTGCTCTTTTCCACTGCCTGAGCCCAGTCCTTGAGCCCAGCATGCCCTCTGCCCTGCTCAGTCCCCGCATGCCTGTCTGCAGGCTGGGCTCCAGCCTGCACCTGTTTACCCAGCCCAAGATGCACAGGAGGACACAGCCTGTAGGGCAGGGTGACCGTGGCCAGGTGGTCGGTGGTCCCAGCTCCCGCTGCAACAGTAGGAGTCAGGCATTGCCAGCCTGCCAGGGCTTGAGTACAGAATGTCCTGTGTCCCACAATAGGGACAAAATTCCAGAGTGAGGAGAGATCATTTCTGCTTCTCTTCAGGAAGGCAGGAAGGCCAGAGCACTAAAATAACCATAAACTTTAGGTGCTCCTCAGTTCCATTGCAATGACAAGTTGGGGCTTTTGATCCTCTCCCAGGGGTGTGAGTCCCACAGGACAGGGAGGCTAAGGGCAGTGAACTGCTCTCTGCCTTGAGCAGAGACTTGAACTGCAGTGTGCAGGTCCTTAGCAGCAGTTTGCAAGGGACAGGATGGCTGTGCTGGTGCTTCAACAAGAGAAAAACCTGGTTCTGCTGCAAGAGCAGTTGCATGGAGCTCTGCTGGCAGCCAGCTACAGGATTACAGCTTATTTCTTAATCAAAATGCTCAATTCTGCCAAAGGCACAAGGGAAACACAGCCTAAAACTACAGATTCTGCTCTATCTCCTGCTCATAGCAGCCCCATGACAGACACATGGCCACAAACACAGAGCCAGCATTTACTACAGAGAGGATTTGCAACAGCTTGCGATTTATGGGAGCAAATTAGCCACAGGGCCATCTGTCCTTCCCCAGACCACTAGCCTGCTCCTTGCTGGAATGACTGCTTTTCCTTGAGAGGATGTGTATCAAATTACTTACTTTTTTTTTTTTTTTAATTAAATAAACGTGGGAACCACAGGTGGTGGAGCAGAGGACAGTAACCCTCTCAGCAGCAGCATCTGTGGGCCAGCAGTGCCCCACCACGCGTGCGGGACAGATACTGGCTGAGGGCAGCCTGACCCTGAGATCCACCCAGGGTCTGCCAGCCCACGTGGCCACCCCACTGCTCCCTGCTGACACCAGCCAGACCTGCTCTTCATGGCAGTAGGACCTGAAGCACCACAGCTGGTCTGGCTTGACCACAAACAGTGAGTCCTTCTTTTGCCCCCAGACTCTTTCATAGAGACTTACCATAGGGGTAGTTGAAATCAGGGAGTGTTTATCCCTTTGCCTCACTGCTGGCCAACCAGCACGAGAAAGGAGCCCACCATGGCCTAAGTGTAGAGCACTCTGGATTCATGGCTGCTCTGGTATTTTGCCCAGTGTTGTCTGGTGCCCAGTGGGACAGGAACTCAGAACTGGACCTATGAAGAGAAAACGCAGGATTTTAACTCTTTGGCCTGGATTTCTCTTCCCCTGAAGAGTCATGTCCTTTTCCTCCTGGCTCAGGGAGCAAGGATCACACAAGCCCCTTACCCAGGCTCCCAGAACTGGGCTCATCTCATCTGCTGCTTTGCAAAAGAGGCAAAAAAAAAATTATTTAGGGAAAACAAAGCATGGATGCTCACCTTTGCCAGCAAGGAACCCACCCACCTCAGCATGGAGAGAGTCACATGTGATTTAATTACATACCCTTCCCAAACACTGAACCATCCCCCATCCACAAGCATTGCCTTGGGTGGGGTTTACTGCCTGGCCATGCTGATGCCCAGCCTTTTTAAGGTTGTCCTCATGTCCTCCTCTCCACAGTCAAGGAGGTGCCGAAACCACCAGGACAGCGATGGAAAAGTTTGTGATTATTATCAATACAAATAAAAATAAAGGTTACAAATAATGAAAAATTAAAAGGGCATCACTGGGTTAAGCCAAAATGTTGCAATATGGCCTCCTTGGCCTCCCAGTACATTTTGCCTTGGGCAACCTTTTCCAGTAATGGCTGGTATTTATCAGCAAAAAGATACAGTTATTGCATTTGGGTTTTTCAAATAATTGAGTAATTTAATCTTTTAAGTGCCTCTGAGATCACTTGCTGTAATTAAAGACAGAAGATGAATGACTGAAGTACAAGAGCATTGGAGGACTTTAAAAATGAACATGTCCTTGACTGCATCTCCTGTGCATTTATGTAACGATGATCCCACATTAATGTGACCAAACAGATAAAAGGAGAAAATAATACGAGCTTGGTTGCATTATTTTTCTTCCCACCCAATAATAATATATCATCAGCCAGAGGAATGTGCCTGTGAATACCAAGCAGGAGAACCACGTGCTGCCAAGAGCAGGACCCCGCCACCTCCTGCTGTGAGGTGCAAGGCAAGGCAATACCCGCTCATGGATCCTGCCGCAACGTGGCAGATAAATGAGTTACAAATGTCTATAAAATTCACAAACTTGCATCAGCAGTGGACTTAAAGGCCCAGCAAGTGCTGGGAGAGGCAGCTGCAACACTGGCAGTTTCCTTTATGAGCATTTTTTTTCTCAGCTTTTGGAAATAAGACCCATCTAATCCCAGTGGAGAGAGGGAGGCAGAAGGGTTGCTGCAAAGTAAAAACTATTGACAAAAAGTCTGTAAGGCCTGTAAACAGCACGTTGCCTTCTATACGCCTTGACATACCTATGTCATACCTCAGTATTTAGCTCCCCATTTCATAGCCCAAGTGTATATAAATATGTGCCCAAAGGGGGAAGAGGGGGTGATGAGAGAGCTGGAGCTCACTCTGCTCCATTCTTCACACAGCACTAAGTGCCTGGGCCATGCATGTCCCAGACGGGAGGGGAAGCAGCCTTGCACCCTCAAGGCATCCTCCAGGCTGCCCAGAGAGGCTCCAGTTTGCTGGGAAGCCCAACTCACCCACTTGCTCCCCTCCCTTTCCTGGCAGGGCACCCGATGGCCTCCAGCTCAACTGCGCTATTGCCAGACTACAAAACTTTGTCACCTCGTAAAACTTTACAGCACAGGTAGTTTATACCATTACACCTCTTGAACTGAACACTCAGCCAATTCACGGTTTCCTCTGGCGGGAGGAAAACCAGATTTCTTGGGTCAGGTGTTGTGTTTGTGCAGCCCTGCTGGTTTACAGCGCTGCCGTGGGCCTTTTACAGAGCCCTGAATGCAGAAGGCAGCAATGCACGGGCCAGCTCAGTGCCGAGAGCCAAACCAGCATTTCAGCTGGGATTTCACCAGGACATGCCATTGGCTCTGCTTTCCCTCCAGGCCCCAGCACATGTCCCACTTGGGAGGTGTTGCTCCAGCTTGGACATGCACCCCATAAGGCACAGCCCCAGGGGAAGCTGTGGCTTAGAAGCTCCCAAGAGCCAAACAGGTGGGACTGAGAAGTCACTACCAAGGTCCTCTCCTCCCCTGCAAGGACTGATGCCATAAAAAACATCAGGGAGAAGACCACCATACATCCCAGTTTACAGGGGAAATGTTAAAACTCACCCTTCCCCATGAAAAAAAACCCCAAAAAACTCCCAGACACCTAAAGTTTTGTGTGTTACTCTTAGTAAGGAAGAAACCATTTCCACTAAGAGAAAGGAACTAAAGTATAAACTAATCCCACTCACCGTGAATTTGCAGCATTTAGAAAACAACACTGCTGTCATTCGCACTGCTTTGCTCAGTGCTGGTGACTGACCACTCCTCCTGCACCTCAGACAGGGGTCTCCTGGGACTTGGGCCAGATTTGGATGACCTCAGGAGACCTGGGATCAGATAATGATGCTTCACGAGGTTGAGAGTAATTCTTGTGACAGGAAAGAGGCTTTTGACAATTAAATTCCTCATGTAGGAGGTATATCATTGCAGGTGGTGTAACACTGAGGGAGAAGTAGAGAGTTCTCGGAGTAGATTCATTTTTTTTAATTTTTTTTTTTAACAAAGAGTATTCTAAGTCCCATGGCCCATCCCCACAGAAGGGGACTGCTCATTCAGCTCCCAGGATGAGGAACTTGCACATCTGCTTGTGCCTGTGGCTTTTCTGCCCTGTTTCATTAGTATTTTCCCTGGCTTCTCTCTGCCTCACTGGTGCTTTTGCTACTCCTTCAGAAACACAGAAAGCATCACAAAATAATAGCCAGCGAAATGTCAGCACCCACAAGTGTCCTGGCTGCAGGCTGCTGTTATTTCAACTTTCTGATTTCTTAAAAATCTTAATTGTTCTCAGAACTGCTTGACAGTGGTGTTTCTGTTCAACTCATGAAGCAAAGTAAAAGGCTCTGATACATTGGACCCTGACACTTTCTTCTCACCTCATTATTCCTTTTTTCCAATCTCTTAAAAAAGGTGGGCTTAAGAAGAAGGGTGGGCTTAACAAGCCTGCACCAGCCATTGCCTTGAGAGGGCTGAGGAAGGGTGGTTTGGCAATTCGTAAGTGGCACATCAAAGACAGGAAGAGCTTTCTCTTTTCTTTTCCATGCCTCTTTTTCTTGGCTTTGCCTGAGCAAAGAAGGGAACAGGATTGAACTTTCCTTGCCAAAGCTAAAGTTTGGCACCTAAAATTGACTTCTTCACCCTGAGTAAGGGCAATTTCACCTCAGCGGTCTCTGCAAGCAGAATGAACAGATCAAGTTTTCTAAGTGACTTGAAAGCAACACATACAGTGCAAGGAGAAAAGGGCAACTTGTGTGTTTAAACATGCTGACACTTGTATGGTCCCTGTCTCATTCATTGGTTTTGTCCCTTTCTGCTCCCACTTCCCTTAATCTTGATGTTCACATTCCTTAGGATGTTTAACAATGATGCCACAAACTGACTGCTTAGTGCAGAACTAAGATGACAGAATCCCTCAAGCCTGGGAATAACTCAACTGGAATAGAAGAGTTGTCAGATTTACCACAGTGTTACTATGGAATAAGGTATTGCAACAAAGCCCTCTTATATTGGTATGGGTACTTCCACAGGCTTTCTAAATAGCAACACTCAAAAAAACCCCCAAACAAACAAACAAACAAACAAAACCCCCAAANCCAAAAAAAAACCCCAAAAAAAAACCCCAAAAAAAACCCCAAAACCCAAAACAAAAAACCAACAAAAGAAACCTCAATTAACAAAACCCCTCCAAACTCCTGGGTCTGCTGGAAAAACATCTGTTTAGCCACAGGCCCCAGCAATCTCCAACAAAAGTTAAAGCTATTTATGTGTCACTGGAAAAACAAACAGCAACACAAACTCCTTGCAGAGTTATCACAATAGCCTCTCCTGAGGTACTCTGTACTTCATGCTGCAGGCAGAGAAACCGGACAGATTAAACAGTAAGATCATGTTACAATTTGTTACATTCAGTATCTTTATTTCACTTATGAGATTGTTATAAAAACAATATAGCATTCATCCTGTCATTTAGCAAAGACATCCCTCCCATAGTCACTCTGCACAATCTTTTCAAGAAACAAACCAGAAGCTTTACAAACACGTCACAAAAATATTTTGAACAGATATAATGTTTAATCTGGAGCATTGAGTAAACTGGCAACATTTCATTCTATAAACACAGTTAAAAATCAAGAAAGCAGTCTACCTAAAAAACTTCACATTGAACATGCCGAGCCCTGTTGCTCTTCAGAAAATAAACCACCATCCGCCACCGAGCTGTCTTTGCAGCCTGAGTAGGGAGCCCCCTCTGCTCAAAGTCCTTGCTACTGCATGCATTTCTGCTCTGGATGCACAGATGGGGTCGGGAGTGCCAGATCACTGCTCTCATGTGGGCATCAAAGGCAGCAAGTGCCCCACAGCAGGACCAAAGGAGGTGATTGCCACATCAGTGTGCATAAGCAATCTTTGCCTGTTCAAGGGTTTCTTTGTTGTTAGTGAAGAGTGATTTTTTTCAAGACAATTGACAGGAGACTTGTCCCCTGATTACATAAAATAAGGCAGATTCCAGAGGCAAAACCATACCTTTATCTCCATCAGAATAGCCCATCATTGTGCAATTCACTGGCCCAGGCACCACGGCAGGCAGGATGCTTAGGAGAAGGCTTTGGCAACCACGGTGCCCTGCTCAAGCCAGCTGTGCTCTGCAGCGATATTTAAAAACTACTCTGAAGGCAACTACACCAAAGGCTGTGTTAGTTCCATGGGTCATGGCTCCATGAGTGGATACGATCATACAGCAACAAATCCCAATTTACCTACAAATTAGCTATCCAGCTGGTGCCATCTGCCTGTTGGTGGTTACATATCACCCAGCCTCTACAGGAAGAGCCTGCCGTGTCTCCTCTGTGCTGGGACTGCTGTTTCACACATTGTGCTATGCCTGGGCTATTCCACAGCACATGGTAGCAGCTGGATGAACGGGAACTGCTCGTGAAGCATCCGGTCAGGCCAGTGCCCATCAGCACTGTGCCCATGGCACCTGTGCTCTTCTGGAACTGCCCTGCCCAGGCCCCTTGAGCCCCTCAAACCCAGGGGAGGCACATACACCTGGCGCCTCAGAAACATCAGGCCTGGATGTCTGACCAACAGCAAAATACACAACACACACACACACAGAAATACAAAACACACAGGCTGGGTATGACCTGGGTACAGTTTGTGCTAAATGAAAGCCACTTTTTGTTACATACTGCAAAGGCACCTGGCAGCTGGCATAATGTATTGCACGGTGATTCATCACCATGCCAGGGAAAAGCCATTCCGCATTTCATACGCTCAGGGAGAGCTATTTCTTCATAATCCACAGTGCACCAGGCACCAACGCATAAATATACAGCAGTGTGAAATGTTCTCTTCTCCAGCAAGTCCTATCAGTCTATAAATAATTTTTATACATATTTTTAATACTTCATCACTTACCCTGAAATGTGCATCTTAATACCAAAATATACATAATTGCAAAGAGAGAGACCATTTAGAGACTGAAACTGAAGGAAAAATATATTAATCATTATGAGAAGATACTAATTATTTTCTTTTTCTATACATTATTTAAGAAAAAATATAATCTTAAATTACAAATTAAAATCATATTTCATATGTAAGTTTTAATTTACAGTATAGAATCATAGAATCATAGAGTGTTCAGGCTGAAAGGAACCCTGGGAGGTCATTTAGTCATCTTCTAGTAATCTAGTAGATAAATATCACATTTAATACAGCATAATCAGCTTTAGTAGACAAATAATTCTTGATTAATACAGAGCACATTTCCTTTAAAATGTTCTTTCCAGTGAGTGACGTTGTTCACATAACAATAAAAATACAATTACAGCTGAAGGCAATGCAGGCCTTGAGTTGGAGAGCAGAGAAAAATGACCGTGCTGCTTTATACTGAGGACCCTCCGAATGTAGCAATTAACAAGGCAGGCAAAATGACATAGGTTTTTTTCCCATTCTCTCTCTATTTCTACTAATAAACAGTGGTGCTAACATTTTGCTATTTTATCTTGTTGAGAGAAAAACAAGAGGCCCTCAGACATCCAGTAATACTTTGGGATGAAATGCTGCCGAGTCCAGTTGCTCAAAGGAGAACCGCCAGCCAACCTGTAAGAGGCTTGGCCCAACAGCTCCACAGTCTCAGACCCTGGCAGCAATAAAGTGCTGCATTATTACACCAAAATGCTGGCCTTTAATGCCTCTGCACTCAACACAAATAGCATGCAGAGACCATCCTGCTAAGTTATCCCAAGTTTCCAGCAGGTAAGTAGCTGGGCAGTAGCAGTGGCAGCTATGTACATCTTGCTGTGAGAAGTGCAGAAATGGCGTGTCCCAGCTGTGCCATGTCCCTGCGTACAGGGCAAGAGGGCACAGGATCAGGCACACAGCCTTCTGTCAACTGAGACTTCCCAGTTCCTGCTTTTTGCCTTTTTTTTCTGAGCAAATCTAAGAGAAGCCCTTTAACCCTTCCCATCTCTTCCCAGTAGATGACATGACCCCTGCAATCCCTGGACATATCCCTGTTTCTTACCCCACTGAGAAAGACACAGTTGCTTTAGCTGAAGTTCCCCAATGGCACCCTGAAGTCAGATGTAGTCTCAGCACTAGTTAACTGATTTACCAAGAGGTCCCAGCAGCAGATTCATTTCACCCTGTTCCTCCTCCTGCATCTGCTTTAGGAAAGGGGTCATTCTTTCCCCTGGCACAGCTTTTGCAATTCTTCTCCATCTTTCTTCTTAGTCACGATCCCTGCTCCAGTCAGGTTCTGGCTCGGGTTAAGAAACGTCAGTGTTAAACCCTAATTTGGAAAAGTAAACCCTTTTGTTTCACCCCAGTCTTGGAGAATTTAACATTTAGGCTTTTCCATTGCACAGTGTTTTCAAAACGTACTTTCACCTGTCAAGTTCACCAGGGCAAAACCAAGAAGGGGAAAGCATCTGTTCAACAAAAGTTCCCAGGGAAAGTTGTGAGACAACTCCAACCACAGGTCATAAACCAAATGTACTACACCAGAGAAAATGATTTCTGGAAGCCATATGCAAGCGATAGCTTCTCAATGTCAATATCCTGCAGTATAAGGCAATGTAAATGCCTTCCTAATGCTGAAGCAATCACAGCATTGTGCATTCTTATTTCAGATTTCCCAACGGGATACAAGAAAAAGGACAGTGAGTGATGTATTCAAAGGAGCAGCTCTATTTATACCTTCTTTCTACCCTCTTGGAGTAGTAAGTAATGACAAATATAGTAACAATAAAAGCAACAAATATGAAAGAGATAAAGGCTAATAATGATTTTCTGGTTCGGAAGAAGTGGCATTCGGGACAAGAGGCAACCTCTTCTGGACACAGCAACTCAGGAGTTTCAGGACCAGGAAAACCATTATTGTCAATTATTTTTCTGTAATGTTTCAGAGAAGGCTTTGGTTCGTATTGATTTGCAACGTAGCTGTAGAGACCATACTTAGGAGCAGTCTTGTCATTGAAAGAATAGACAAAATATCCTTGAAGGTTAACGTTATCCAAGGTGTAAGCTGCAAAAGAAAACAAAGGGTTGAAGAAAAGAATCAATGTCACTTTGCATTCAAGAGCAGTACCATATGCCCATATGTAAAGGTGGGGCAGGGGGATGTTAAACCCACATCTGCACTTCTCTCCAAAATTAGGTAAGGTACATATACATCTGTGAAGTGTTTCTCATAAAAAGTAAGAATCTATCAGCCACTGCCAGATAGTGTGATCTGTGAGTATCCTGCAATTTATTTCCTTGAGCTTGGTAAACACAGCTGTGAGTGCCTGGCTGTGTTTAATGATCAGCGTGGAGCCTATCATGAAAAGATGGCTCTCTTTGTTATGTATGAAAGAATACAGGTTTTGGGTTTCCTGTCCCTAGTTTTCTGCAGCCTGTTTCTCTGATTGCTCCTTCTCCCTTGCAGGGCATGTCCTGATGGGGACAGTCAAGGAACACAGGACGTCAGGCTGCACTTCTCACTAGCACAGGCACAGTGACACCAGAAAAATCACACAGCCACGCTGAGGTCGTGTACTGGGGTATCGCCAGTGCAAGGGGAAAGGTTATGCAAATCACAGCCCTCTCCTGTTATTAACCCAGGTTTCTGATTCAAGATGACCTGTATTAGTCTTTACTGAGAACATGTCCACAATCCATACTGCTACTGGAAGAGGCCCAGCAGCTGCAGTGTTAACCTTGAGCCATCCATCCCGCTTAACAAAAAACATCAATCCAAGGTAGTAAACTCAAACTGTAATACTTTATCTCTCAAAAATCACTGTTTAAACAAATTAAAGCAGTATCTTCTAACAGATGAACACAGAACTGAATTTTCATATGCCTCTGGAAATAATCCTTTCTGAAGCCACATGCAAGACTTTAGCACCTCTAACCTACTTTTCAAGTGTAAAATGAAATAATATTTACCTGCCCTTTTACAGAACTGCTGCCCAAGATAATTAGTTGTCTTTGTAGAACTGCAGGTGGATTTAATGGTGTTACATAAATAGTTACTGCTGTTTCAATTGTTACTTTGTTTTCAATTGGCAAAGATGTACTTAAACAGAGTACAAAGCACTTCAAAATACAGCCTCAATCCAAAGGGTCCTGTACTGTATCCTGGACTCATTTATCTGCACAAACCTGTTGGCTCTCCTGGAACAATGCAGGTGAGCAATATTACATGCACAAACATTTCCACATGCAGTCCCTGAAACCAGCTGGAGGAAGAAGGCAGAATAGGGACTTTAAGGCCAAGGCATACATGTACCAATTCCCCTATTATTCCTCTACACTGTGACACTCAGGTAAGGACACAAGATTTCTAATTCATCTTAGTTACTGCACTGGGTCTTACAAAAAAGAAATTCAAGTCTTGGAGAAACCTGAATCAGTCGTGATGTTGTTACGTAACAACAAGACGGACAAAAGTGCAACACCAGAGTGGAAGAAGAAAAACACAGAAAAGCTGATGGACCAAACACTATGAAGGAGTGTACAGTGTCTAAAGTGGGAGATTAAGCTTTAGGAAAAGTATTACAGCTAGTTAGCAGAGACGTATTTATCCATGACAAAGAAGGTGAAAAGATAGGAAAACAGGTTAAGCTGAAAAACACCGGAGCTATTTACAGGCTGGACAGAAGAGGGGAGAAAGAAGTGACTGGGGGATAGTGGTACCAGAACAGTACAAAGGGCAAAGTTCTGTAAAAAAACAGACGCATATGTAGGTGTTCTTGCTAATGGGAACTGGGAGAAAAGCCCATATCCACAGACACTTTGAAAACAGAAGTGCCAAGGAGACAAGCACTACAGAATAAAAACAGTTTGAAACCATAAGCCCAAATATAGCCAAAATATGTTTTTTAACTACAGATTTATAAAACACACATCCAGTGGTACAAAATGCTGGAGAATGAACTCTTGGGCACTTAATATTGATGTTCAATAATTTGCAAAAGAGGTGGAAATTACAGAGGAGGAAGTTAAGGCCAATAGTTAATAAAGTGGACAGGAACTGCCAGCCATCCTTCACTACCTATCAAAGGAGTGGAACAGAGTATATGAAGCTTGATAAATATGAAATTTAGGAGATAATACATTATTAATGCCAATCAGCTTAGCTTTATGAAAAATAAGTCTTGTCAAACTAACTTGACATATTTTTTTCTGAGATCAGCAGATCAATAAAAGTAATGATGTTTGATGTTACATACTTAGAGCTTCACAAGGCAAATGACTTGGTATTATATGGCATTTGGATCAAGAAAACAGAATGTTATGAGGTCAAGGGAAGCCCATAATAAACAGATTTCAACTGGTCTCAAGCAGAATTAAGAAGTAATAGTGTAGAAATGTAATTGCAAGTAAGTAAGTGTCACAGTGGGTGTATTTCTACCATGGTCATGGAGCTCGGCTTTTAGCACTAAGTCATTTAATGATCTTAAATATATCAGCAATCTGAAATAAATGTAAAACTCTTTCTCAAAGAGTCTGCAAGTATCACAAAGATTAGAAACATAACTTAGCTAGCGTAGCAAAGTTTGCACAAGCAAGCAGCTGGCATTTGAACATGACCAAATGTGAAGATGTCAAAGAACAAGCAGACCTACTTTCTAAGAGTCAGTCCTGCTTGGAATGGGGGGCAGAAATCTGTAACTGAGTTTACAATCTCAGTATATCACCACAGAATTTGTGTAACCAACCTGTTGTCATGGCCAAAAAGGCCAAGAGCCTGCTTGCACGTAGAAAAGAAGAGGGTAAGAGGTTATGTTATACCTGCCTAAGTGTGGCTGTGACAGGAACAGTGTGTCCAGGTCTGGGTTTACCCCTCTCATGAGGAATACTAGCATACAGGGAAAAACTTAGTAACTCAGAGCTTTGAAATTACGTTTTATAGAACGGGACACAAAGAGCTTTGTCTATATTTTCTATCAAAGAGATAAATGAGAGATAGCTTTTCTTCTGTCTGCAAATACCTACACAGGTAAAATACGTGTGGAAATGCACAACAAAATTGCTTAAAGGTGAAGCTAAAGAAATTAATAGTAGAAGTGAGATTTATATATATATATATCTATGCACACACTATGAGGTACCAAAGATTCTTCATCAGTAAAAATTATCTCATTCGGGTCTTGAGCTTTTCTGAAAAAACAGCATGTGTTGTATGACAGGATGACTCAAAATGCCTCCTTTTTGCCTTATAATTTATGAATCTTTGAGACAGAGAAAAAGATTGGTTTCTGTTCTGAATAGCAGAAAACAGTCCAGGAAATGGCATAATGAGGTAGACAGCTGAATTGTTATGAAGATCACTGTTGGATAAGATACAGAGACAGCCGAGGAACAGAACTCATACCCAGCCCTAAGGCACATCAGCGAAGAGAAGCAACAAAGCAAAACAACAGCAGAAGTGCAGTAAGATGAAAATCTGACTAAATACATGTGGAGCTACTCACATAAATTCTATTTAATTTATTGAATCTATAAAAAAGTTCTTCTGCTGTCTTATGCAAAATATGAGCAAGGTCAGTCTTCCTGATGTTTAGTAACATCAATCAATCATAAATCAAGGGGAAAATCACCTGTTACACTGTAGTAACATCTCATTTATGGAGTATTCTACAAAGGACATGTCTTTTAAAGCTAAACATACTCTATCACACAGTGTATACTAATAGTGGGATTTGTGACATATAAACCATCTGTGGTTCCTTACCTTTTAAAGCTTCGTTGATGTAATTCTGTATGTAATACACTCTGAGCTTATCGTGCACCATATTCTGGTCATCATCAATTCCATTAGCCACAACATAAACTGGGACATCACCGTACTTTGATTTCACCCACTTGAGCAATTTACGCAGTCCCCAGGGCACTACTGCAACTCTGCTGGGAGAGTGAAGCCATGTGATGTCATTGATCATTTGAACTTCAAGGTAGTGGTCATATTTTACTGCATCTTCTCTCTCTGAGCCCACAAGGGTAGTAGTGTAGTGACTCAAGGCAAAAAAATCAAATGAGCCCTGTATTAACTTCTTTTCATCTTCTGAGAAGTAAGGCAAGTGGAAATTATACAGGTCAGCACTGTTCATTCGGTGAAGCCATGCTCTCATCACCTCTGGGTAGTCTCCATTCCCAAAGATGGGCTCTGCAAGCCAGCCAATGTCAAACTCTAAAATCCTGTCAGCAACTTCTTGGTCACTCCTGGAAAAAGGACAAGCTGGTTCTACCCAGTCAGCTTGCAAAGCTATAGATATTTTGCCCTTCTGAGATCTCCTGAATTCTTTGTCATAAAGATGCCACACTTTCGCATGGGCTTTCAACAGGTTGTGCCCTGCTGTGTAGGTCAGGTTTTTCACAGATGGTTCATTCACGGTGATCCAAAATTTGACATGATCCCCAAGACTTGTAAAGCAGAATCTGGCATACTCAACAAAAGCCTGAACAGTTTCTGTGTTTTCCCAAGCTCCATATTTGGCAAGAGAAACTGGAAGCTCTTGATTCTCAATCATAGGTTGCCATAAAGCAACAACAGGAGTTATGTTAACTCTGAGAAGTTCACTAGCAAAACACTGATAGTAATGTACAAGTGTGTGGTTGATTAGAGATAGGTTACCTAAAGGAAGGATTAAAGACCATTTCAGTGAAAAATGGAAGTGTGTGACATGCATTTCTTGCAGAAGAGAGATCTGGAGCCTGATAGCAGCAAAGTCAACACAGTGACGCTTGCGGTTCGAGGCGTAAACTCCATCCACTTTAATGAGCTTCTTTGTCTGGTGAACATCCCACACATAAACACTGGAGTCAAGAAACTGGGCAGGTGTCATGTCTACCTAGTAAGAACAAGAAACACACCAGATTCAAGCTGTTTGTTCTAGGTAGGTGGGAACATCACAACCATCAGGCACAGCCTAGTGAAAGAATATCCTAAGTCAAAACATTACATTCAGCATCTCTGATACTGGCATCTTGGGCTCATATGAATGAATGACTTTTCTGTTAACAAGTGATGTCAGGAAAGTACCAAATCTATATATCATTTCTACCCTACTTTCTAAACAAGCTTATGCTAATGGTAATCATGTTTATGTCTTCTCTAAGCTGCTCCAGTTTCCAGAAGAAACAAGGGATTGCTCAGGGATAAGGCACTAAGCCTGCAACAGATCTCGAGAGAAGGACATCTTCAGTGAAGACTACAGTACTTTTAAAAATGTTTTTCTTTCAAGATTAAGAAGGTCCTACGGAGAGACTGTCTGTTGTAAATTACCCGGTACATTCAGTTTCAAGACCACTCCCTGAATGCAGTAAAAGAAATAATGAATACAACATCATTTCTGTGTTCTGTTCCTTTCCTGACTATGATGAAAGATGACTAATGCTCTGCACTTGATTTTTAGCAAAAATTCGGTTGACAAGCAAAATTTTTCCTTCTTGCTAAACACATCCATCTGTTTTTGCTTAATTCATACTGAAGTCATTTCCAAGTTACTTCAGCAGGCTGTTGATGTCTGAATCAATTTTTTTGGACCTCTGAGTAAACCCACTATATGTCACTCCAACAAAAGATGCATTTCCCAGAAGGATTTAGGGGTTCAGATGTCAGAACTGCCTGTATGACACACAGTAACAGAGTAAAAGATGAGCTTCTCAGGGTCGCTCAGAATTATACTTTCACTTTTTAATGAACATCACCAGCACAATAAGGACTAAAAAATGAAAAATTGAACTACTTAAAATAATGCACAGTGTGTAATTTCCTCCTTCATACTTTGTGTAATTCTTTCTAGATCCAAACCACAGGATAGCGGTACCTTGGTCTTTATTTGTCTTTTTCTCTTTCTTTTTAATCTTTGGTGTGCTGTTTCCCCCTGAGTTCAGATTCCTTGTCCTGCCCTCTGTTTGAAAAGCAGGTGTCAGCCTACAACCAGTGTTCAACTTGTAGCTGAGGCTCTGCACACTGTATAAAAGAAGCTGCTGAAAATCAGTTGCTATTTTCTCCGGAGAGGTCAGTACTCTGCTTATAGAAGAAAGTAATAAAAAACAGCATGTCTGAGGGAAATTGCTTTTCTGGAGAATTGTCCCTTGTAGATTACGAAAGCATGCATTGCCACTAATACGGTGGGAATGCTGTCAAAACAGTTTTTCCACTGTGATGCATCTACAAATCAAACTACCTAAGCCTTACAGCACAAAATGTTTGAATGGCCTTTTGAAACTAAAATATTCAGCTTTGAAGGTTTTGGGGATGGGAGGGATTTTTTTAGCTGTTGTAGGCTGACTGACTCCGCAACCTTAGAGTTGTTATTGACTCCAAAAGCAGCAATTCCATTTCCAATTCTTAATCTATCTGAAAGCTAGGAGGATGACTTGAATTTTCTTGGAAATTGGTGCACGAGGTAAGGAGGCTGCAGTATTTTTCAAGAGAACAAAGCCAAATCTTACTTTTGGAGTGAGAAAAAACAAGCTCCTCACACTCTAGCCTTAAGAAAGATTCTGCCTTTGTGGAAAATATAAATTAAAAATTCTGTTCTTGGATCAAGCTTTGGCTTTGAATTTACACCTCTTTACTGTGGTTAGAGAAGCTCTGCAACCCAAAATAGCATCTGAGAATTACAGAGCCCAACAGTTAAAGCAATCATAACTAAGGTACAATTTTTACTTGTGTTATAAAGTCTTATAATTTGAAAAATTCTCCCAAAGTATCAAATCAGTTGAAATAAAGATTGAGAGCTGTGAACCAGATCCATAACCTAGCTAGGTTCTATCCAGGGGCACTTCAGGCCCTCATCAGACACAGTATGACATAAAATGAAACAGAAGGAATACAGAAATTTCATCTAAATCTAATACCGTTCACTTCCTTTTATATAAAATCCCTCTAAGAACACTACCAGCATATATATGCATAAGATGTAGAAACATGCCACTGGAGTTTTAAGAGTTTTCAGGAAGTTTTCTAAAACATACATTTTACAGTTTAGCAGATTTAATTGACTTCCCTTTGAAAAGAACTGACTTCCCATAACTGATCACATATGTTCAGGGAAGATGAGCATCAGACTCCCTTCCATTTCTATACATTTTTCTAAAATGTTATTTATAGTATCTCAATCTGACTGGTTCTCTTTGGCCACACACAGAAAGTCGAGTGAAAAAATTAAAGACACAGTGTTTGGCACAAAAGCCTTGTACCGGTCTCCTTGCAGCACTGTGGTAATACACAGAGTGTGGCAAAGACACTCTATTCAGCAAATGTCACTGTGAACCTGTGCACTGATCTGGCTGGACAGCCTGTCGGCTTTATTATCAGACTCACCTGAATGTAGTTGTCAACAATTCCCCAAGCAAAGCCACAGGGAAAAATACCTTCTATGGGCTGGTTTTCAGGCGAAGGTGGGAAGCCATTTTTTTCTATCACCTTTTCATAGAACAAGACAGAAGATTTGGGCATCAACTTCTTGTCGTGGCTTTGAAAATCAACATAGAACAGTCCACGTCGAATGCTGTATCCCCTGTGCCACTCAAAGCCATCCAGGAGGGACCAGACTGTGTAGCCAAACACGTTAACTCCGTCGTACCGGATAGCTGAGGAAAGAACAAACCCAGACTTATCACAGTGCTCATTTTTCCTCTGTAGATTACACCGTACCAGCAATGTAAGAACAATGCAACAGGTCAGGTAAGTATCTCAGGGCCTTCCTCAAAGCCTATTCAGGGAACATATTTCAACTGCCCTTGGGGAGCTGCCAGGTTATGGTAGAAGGCAGCAAGGGGTAGCTGGCTTGGCTTTAAAGAAGCAAGATTTAGAAAGAGAAGGCGTGCAGCAGTGGTTTGAGCAGTGCTGCTCATCAGGCGTGCCAAACCTCAGCCTCGGAGCAGAGCCTGAGCCATCTGCAGCCATGGAGCCAGTGACTGCCCTGCACTGCCCTCTGCTCTGCTCACACTGCGGCTCACTCCGGGGCAGCTGTTACTGCAGCACTACCCTGAATGCAAACAAAGTCATACTCCTTTTCATCTCCTCCACCCCAAATACATATTGAGAAAAACCTGACAGCATGTTTGGTGTGCACATGAATTTTTATTACCACAGATTCTAAGTAGAAGTGATAATGCAGAAACACTCTGTTTATTTGGTAATTCTGTCTCTTTACGTCTTTTATAGCACAGCATTTTCCAGCTCAAATATTTAAGGGTTTCTAAAAATACATGCATGTTTTAGGTCAAGTGTTTGACTTCTAAAAATCACCACACACTTCAGAGGTTAATGTCAGGATCTATTGGCATCTGTTAGTATTATCAGCATTATTGTAAGATTCCAAATGGTACTTACTTTTAGTTGTATTAAACACTGAGATTCAGCAAAATGTTCCTGGGCAAGGCTCAGCTCCAAGAAAGCACAAAGGAGTGTGCTTATTCTAATTACATAATTAGACCCACCCTAATGCAGCAATGCATTTGGGCACATTCTTAAACGTTCTTTTGAACTGGTGTTTGGCTCTGTAGCCAGCAAAGTTTATCACTCACCATTTTGTGTCAGCCCAAACTGGATACTGACTGAACATAATATTTACCAGCCTAGTAACACTGGAAGCGTTATTTCAGGCAAGCAGAATAACAAGATCCCAAATTCCTGTATTTACTAATGCACCTCATTACAATCAGTTATGAGGGACCACATGGATTCTTGATTGTAACCCTGTTTGAATCAATTAAAGAAACAATGCAGTTAAATAAGCAACAAATGTGGCCCAGTTTTTGTCAGAGGTCATGAGAAAATGTCTAAGGAAATAGAATATTTCTCCTCCTAAAGGCACCATTCTTTGGTGTTTGGCACATGTCAGTATTTTTCTAACCTCTGCATGCACCCATGATGACATCTGCCATACCAGCATAGTAAAAGCCAGTACAGGTCCACTGTGTGAACCAGTCTCAGTGAGAATTTCTTTGAACAGCATCTCACCCTTCTGTAAGTCATCACACAGCACTCCCACACTTCCTGAGCACCTTGTAAAAATCCTCCTCAAATACTTTTACAGAAATGTATTAACTTTTAAGTGTCACCTAGGAAAGAAGCAACTCGAAAAATGTTGGGAAGTTCCATGAAGTCTGGAATTCTCAAACACAGTGTCCTACATGGATTGCATATTACTGGGAAACCACAATGAAAATTATTGGTTTGGGGTTTTTTGGGGTTTTCTTTCTTTCTTTCTTTCTCTTTCTTTCTTTCTGTGTATGTCTCTTTTTTTTCTTTAAGCCTGTTGGTGACCAAATGGGGCTGATTGAAACCTAGACTGTCCTTGCTTTTGAAACTGAGTGGCCTTGTCCATACCACCACTGCAAGTGACTCCTGACCTGAGCAATCCCCCACAGCATGTCTAGAAGTGCACAGACTAGAACTCTGCCAGAACTGGGTTAAAAATTAAACAGCAGTTCAGCTCATGCTCTGTTTGGCTCAATAGTATAGAAGTCATGCAAGGAAACATGGCAGACCCGTAAGTATCAAATACAGATCTTTAACACCCTCTGCTCAGCTGCTCTCCAACCCCAGTGCCTGAAAGGGAGGTGTGTGAAGCTCTCAGCCCATGCTTCCATCTGGAAGGTGCCCAAGACCTATATTTTGCCTCTGGACATACCTGAGAATAGCCTGGTCCTACCTGCCACAGGCCTGGCTGTTCCTTTTCTACTTAAGACTCTGAATTCAGACCTGGTAACTCCCCAGACAATGACCTGACCTCGACTATTCAACATGATCCAGAAGAGATTGGACACCCTCCCACGCAACATGCTCTGCTTTACCAGGCACAATCCATTTGTTTGTTGCACCAGAGACAGAGAAGGGAAGTGAATATGACCCCAGAGTAAGTGGTGAGATACCCACACATGGGAGAACACATCTCCAACCAATTATCAGCTCTAATTAATACTTAACAACTTTATATTACAGCTCTATTTACTCTAATCAACCCTAAATGGTGCCTGGGAAAAAAAAAAAAAAAAAAAGAAAAAAAAATAAAAGAAAAAAAAAAAAGAAATACCAAAAATAGCAAACAGGGCTGTGAATCCCAAACAGATATCCTTTCCCTATGGAAAATTTAAAAATAAATTTTAAAAAATGTACAGAGCTTGTCTACAGCATGCAGTGTCAGAACGGCCATCTACATCAGCACTTCAAGTGAAATCAGGAGCACAGGTTTGAGCAAATCTCCCTCATCATGCTTCAGTTCACATGACATAGTGGACTCAGGATGCATGGCATGGGTTCCTTTGGGGTGAAATTAATCCAGAAATGGGTTTCAGGAATACATACAGTGTAGATACCTGGCCCTCAACACCAATTCTTTTTTACTCTACAGGCTTGCTCCAACTGGACTGCACTTACTTTTTAATGTAGATGCAGAAATAAGCAGTTCTGTCTGAACCAGTGCATACACACAAGCAGGCACAGATACTGGCCAGATCTAGCAAGCAGCAAAATCACAGCTATGTGCCCCGTGTCTAAATTAATCATCCTTGCTTCTCAGTGCTACAGCCCCAGTGTCATTTTACTGTCCCTTCACCACTGGAGAGAATCTCATGGTAAATACCTCAAAAATCTTCATATTACAGTGCTTTATTGCACTGGATAGACATATCTACATCTCTCAGAGAAAGCTTGTGCCTTTGTCTTTGGTTTTTAATGCTGTCCAACAACTCTGCTCACAGCCAGCATGATGCCTTTTGTGGATCTTTCTCAACTAAATTCCCCAAGGTATTGCATAGACAACTTTGGTATTTATATTGGATTTTGCAAATTCTAACAGCAAATTTGGGTGCAATACTTTCCATTTTAGTGATACCGAAGTCCCTTCTGCAGACCCAGTCTGTCTCTGCTTTCTTTGTTCTTTTTTTCTATAAAAGGCTTAGCCAAGTGCTAGTATCTTATGACAAGCCTGTCATACTGTTGTTGCCATTATTACTATTTATTGAGTGATACAGTAAAAGGAAAGACACTTTGTAAATTGAGATTGCTTCCAGCCAGCTGTGATTAAAAGGCAGATCTATGTATGTATTTCCAGCAATTTAAAATCTAAGCAGAAATAGGGGCAACTGGACTATGACCCCTTCATGAAGATGAGCTCTTTGTCTGACTTTATGCAAACTAGTGATACTGTACTTGCAACAGTTAGCTACTGTTTTGCTGCCATCTTTTTATTTTGGATCCACTGGCTCAGGTATTTATTCACCTTTTAATTTATTTGCAATAATTAGGTTTCTGGGATAGCAGATGAAACCAGTTTGGGAGTCCTCTGCATCTTCATTACTGTTGAGAATAAAATGAAAGCAATTTTTACTCATTCACCATATGAAAATGGCAGTGTAACACAGTGTCTATCTCATCTGAACTAATAGCTACAGTATTACCCTTTAAAACAAGAACAGTAAACTGTAGATAAGCAAATCACTTAATAAATTTTAAATTAAGAAATTAAAAGACAATGAAAGTGGAAAGAGGAACCCAAACAACTTATTGGCGACTACTTGGATTGAAAAAATGTTTTGCCACAAGGAAATGGGAAAATAGAAAATAAGACTCATCTAAGGTTGTGTATTTTTCTTACTGTTTGGAAAAATAATAGGTTAACAAATTAAATTATTTTGATTATACAACCTCAACCATTCAGTTCTCCTTTAACTGATGTAAATTCAAATTACTGTGATTGATGCACACAGCTGTACAAATGTAAAATTCGTGCAAGGGCAAGATGCAGAATGAAAAGGTTCCAATTTTTCATTTTAAAATGTACTATTTCAGCCTTATGGGTTTTTTCAGAACAATTCCTACTGCATAGTATTTACCTTCCCATATATATATTCTTATGTTTTGTACATATGCATTCAGGTAAGGAAAGCAACTATTAATATATAACACAGTAAATTCTCCTAAGCCCACCGAGAATATCGTTTACATGTCTTGCACTTCCTCCCACCAAAGACAGTAGAAAATTTCCCACTGACTTCAAGGACACCAGCATCAAGCTCACCAAATGCTATCTGCAGATATGAAAGTTCTTCAAGAAAAGAACCAACCCAGGAAAGGGACTTAAAGTCTCATTTCACAAGTGCCAAGGTGAATGCTAAAGACTAAAATCAGTTTTCATCCTGGTGCTTTAACACATCTCTGTAGGCTACATTGCATTATGATTTTTTCAAGCATGTATTAATACAAAGTAAGTCCTACCTTTTAAAGTTTCCATAATGAACTTTTTGAGATAGTAAATATATTTGGCATCATCTCTCTTGGTGGTGCCAGAAACGAACCAGCTGTTCTCCACAATGAATATTTGGGGGTTGTTATATTCACTGTTTATCCAGTAAAGGAGCTGCCTCAGGCTTATTGATTCCAACTGCTGGAATTTCATGTGGGAATCCAAAAGCTGGAAACTCAGGGTAGCTCCAAAGGAAAGAGCAAAAAAGTCTGCTGTTCCCTTGATATACTTCTTCTCAGCCTCACTGAATTCAGGCAACAGAGATGAGAGGTTGCTCCTCATGCTCTCTGGATAGTCACCATCAATAAATATGGGCTTAGCAAACCAGCCAAGCACGAAATCAAGGGATTTTTGGCATTCTTTTATGTTCTTTTCAGTCATACGCTGGGGTTTTATCCAGTGGGAGCTAAGGGCAATGGACACTTTTCCTCTTTGAGCTGGACGGAAATGGTCATTGTAGAGATGCCAGACCTTAGCATGGGCCTGTTGAAAAGAAAGACTGTAATTAATGGACCTGAAAATCCATTTAAAGTAACACAATTATTCTCAAGTACTGGGGCTCAGTCTTATTCATTCATCAATAGTTTACAATACCTAAATTAATACCATATTAATACCATGTATCAACTAGATATTGCTACTGGGTTGGGGAAAAGAGCATCTCAGTTTTCCATGAAATACTATTTCAGGCACTGAACACACGTCTGGCTTTATTAACTTCTATTATTGAGTTCAGACATGCTGCCAGTATTTACAAAAATGAAAATGCATTTAACCAAACATGTTTCAAAAAACATTTTCATTATAGGAATATCACTTTATTTGCAGATTCACAGATCTATAAAGAAGAATCTTAAGAACTGCCCAGATCTCTGAAACAATACAAAACAAAGAAACACCTTTGAACTTCAGAACACGCAATACAGGAATATAGAACTAGCAATCTGGATTTTAAAAAGTCTGGTGAAAAACTATTTACCACAGGTCCTGAAATATTCTTCCAGTAATTCAATTTAGTTTATTAAATTTACTATTTAAACCTAGCATCAGACTGTAAGCATTTGTCTTGGTATAATTTTTTCTTTTACTGTAAGAACACATTTTGTACCAAATTTCTTTCCTGAAACCTTACAGAGTCAGTTATAACAGTTTCTTGATGTTCCCTTTGAAAGCTAAATAGATTGAGTTTCCGAAGCCTTGCATTATCTTCAGGCATTACCTTCAAGCTCTTTAACCATTCTCACTGCTCTCCTCTGATTCTCTGCCAATTTGTCATCACCTGTCTTAAACTGCAGAGGTAGAATTGGACATAATATGCCAGTGGCAGTCTTGCCAGCAGTAAAACCAGAGACAATTTACCACGCTCTTTCTGCTTGTGTGGCCATAGAATTACACTGTGAGCACATGCACATCTAAACTACCGTATCTCCGGAGCCCTTCACCTTCTAAAACGTATCTTTTCTTTGAACCTACCTTATCAAAGAATTTTGACTACTCTGTGAATCAATATCCCATCTTTTGTAATCTACATATTAGTAGAAATTGTCATGGGTTTTTTCTAGGTCATTGATAAAAAGGTAAAAATATGAGATTTGACAGCACAAAGGTGGGAGAGTGGCCAATACCCTCCAGAAGGACCTCGAGAGGTTGGAGAGATGTGCAGAGAACTGTCTGAAGTTCCAGAAAGGCCAATGCAGGGTCCTGCACCAAATAACCCCATGTCCCAGGACAGGCTGGGGGCCAATCTGCTGGAAAGCAGCTCTGCAGAGAAGGACGTGGGGGTCCTGGTAGACAACAAGCTGTCCCTGAGCCAGCAGTGCCCTTGTAGCCAAGAAGGCTGTTGGTGTCCTGGGGTGGATTAGGGTGGAAGAGCAGTGCCAGCAGGTCGAGGGAGATGATTCTGCCTCTCTACTCAGTCCTAGTGAGGCCACATCTGGAGTGCTGTGTCCAGTTCTGGGCTCCTCAGGAAAACGGAGACATGGAGCTCCTGTAGCAGGTCCAACAGAGAAGAACAAGGATGACTGGGGGACTGGAGCATCTCTCTTATAAGGAAAGGCTGAGGGAGCTGGGCCTGTTCAGCCTCGAGAAGAAATGACTGAGAGGGGACCTCATCAACGTCTGTCAGTATCTAAAGCAGAGCGCCAAGAGGATGGATCCAGGCTTTGGTCAGCAGTGCTGAGCAATAGGACAGAGAGCAATAGGCAGAAACTGATAGTCCCTCCTGAATATAAGGAAGAATTTTTTTACTGTACAGGTCACCAAGCACTGGAACAGGCTGCCCAGAGGGGTTGTGGAGTTTCCCTCACTGGAGATATTCAAGAACCATCTGGATGCAATTCAGTGCAATGTGATCCAGCATGACTCTGCTTGAGCGGGGAGGCTGGACCAGATGAACCACTGTGGTCCTTTCCAGCCTGACCCATCCTGTGATTCTGTAATTCTGAGATCTACTCATTAGAATAAAACCTACCTAATAACTCTACTAACAGTTTATATTTGCATTTTGAGACTCATCACTCAGTATTTTTTCATATGTGCTGTGATGACACAAACCTCCACTCTCACCATACAGAGTTGCCAATCCAATGAACACATATCAAAATGTCACATGCATTTTAGCCCTTCCTGCAATATAAATCCTATAGAAAGCCTTATAATTCCACTCCATGCAGTTGGCATGTTGGAAAATTTTATCATTAATTTATTGATAGCTGCTGTTCAGAGTTTCATTTTCATACACTCTTATCATTTAAGCTTTGATGTACATCACTTCCAGTTGCCAGCATTACTAGGAATATAATTTTTTACATCAACATTGTTAATTACTCAGGAAAAGAGCAAATTCTACCATTTTACTGCTCTAGCAGAACTTTAATTATCACTGCTGGGAAAAAAACCATTGGAAGTAAAGGACAACTAAAGGCAAGAGCAATAATCAAGGCTCGGTTCAGCAGCCCCCATACAGAAATGTGCTGCCTTTGAGCCATCGTGGGGTATATAATATATCTGCAGAGATCTGACACAGGCCCTACAGACTAGAGAGGCCCTAGAGACTAGACCCACACCCTTTCAGAGTGGTCACCAAAACCCAAAGAGAACAATCTTTGAAAATGTGTATCACAGTCCACACCTATATGCGTATATCTGAATCAAGCCCTCAGTTGCAGACTTCAGTGTAGATGCTCTCATTTATAATACATCAATAGCTCCAATAAACATGATGCAGCCTGACCATCTGTCTGTATTAATACAATGGGTTTTGAGGCTCATGAGAAACTATAGTAACAACTTCAAAATCTCATGCCAAAAATGAGAGCTGACCTAAGTACAGACTTCATTTTACTTCACACCGAAGCTCTGTTACGCTCAAGAAAGAACAAAAGACATTACGCATCATGACAAACACCCAATACTTAAAATATGATTATTAAAATGCCATTGGGAATAAATTTGTTACTTCTTGCAACTCAAATTCGCACACCCAAATTTTCCCTTATAAAGGGGCTGTATATTTTTCCTCTGTTGGACGTGACTCATCGCCAGTTTACCACCCCAAATGTTAAGATACCACCATGCACACTCTCAAACACGTAATTTCATCTCAGTTATCTTCATTTGCAAGTATGCTGCCCACCCACAGAACACCTTGAGGACTGTGGCTCCCAGAACTCTTGGCCCTCCCTGTTTCCTAACAGTGGAGGGAGATCTTCCAGCATTTTAGTAGCTTTGGATCTACCACAAAGAAAGAAGGAAGAGAATTCTAGAGATTATCCCTCTACATGCAGAAGGAGATGCTGTTTACTCCCTCACTGCAATGAAAAAAGATGAAATGTAGCAATGTGGAATTATTTCACTCTACTTTCTAAGTAAATCACCTGGTCTGCCTCTATAGAAAATGAGAAAACTATTGTCTGAGATATGAAGTGTGAGTCACTCTTTGGGAGTCCATCTCTCTCCACTTACGAAAGACAAAACCTGTTACTCAGTTTAGAGAAGACATATTCTATAGGCAGATGAAAGCTGACAAGAAGAGGCCCACTTCAATGTCTGCGCTCTGGAGTGTGCATGAAGTGGAATTATAATATTTCTATTTTTAAAATGCTAAATGTACAAAACAGTGCACGCAAGTCCCCAGGCTCTGTGGATGTAAATTAATGAAGCAGTCAAAACTGCAAGAAATAAATCTGGAAGAAGTCAGTGACAAAGCAGAGAGCCTATATAGAAATCTGAAACAGAATTCACTTGCTTAAAATTAGGTGGTTAATACAGTTTTAGAGACTTCAGAGCATTCCGACCCAAATTCCAGCCAGTTTCAGAAAACTGCGAGTCTCCCAGTAAACCCTAAATCCCATCTCTTAGCTCCACAGAGACACCTGGGATACTACAAAACACATCAAATAATAATTTGCACCTATAGTTATCTTCAGGTAAATGAATCCTACTTCTAGGGTGGAACACCTTTTGAGCAGAAGACACCTTATATTTCACTGTCCAGATGTGAGCCCAAGCTGCCACTACAGGCAACGGAGATCTCTGACTCCACCAGCTGCCTTAACACAGGCAACTAGTTGCCAATCCAGAATAATAAAGACTCAGGTCACATCTGCCATTTCCATGCAGGAGACCTGAATAGCCTGGGAAGGCTCAAACATTTCCAAGGCAGAAAAAAACAATGCTGCAATGTCATAGCATGGGCTAGGTCCTACCAAAGTCCTGCAGTGACAGCAGAAGTAATTCAACACAGGCACACAAGCTTCATAACCTGACAAAGTCCTACTGTGTCAGAGATTACCCTCTCTGTGGCAGGACAGATTGATAAAGTCCAAGAATCACTAGGTGAAGACATTTGTTTGCCTGACTACTCCTCTAAATTCCATGATCATTAAGATCTTTCTGAGTCTGGCACTGGTATGGATCATTCTGCAAGATCTCAGTATGTACGTCGATCATGATGCATAACCTTTGCAAGAGCAAATCAAGAATTTTAACTGGAAACATCACGATTCCATAATTTGTGTTCACTCTTCCAGAACAAGTTTTCTGAATTATAAGTTCTATGTCTCCTGAACCAGTAATAATACATTCATTTCACAAATAAACTGCACTAATACCTTGCTCTCCACGCTCACATGAGTTATCCTGTTTTAACTCTCTATTTGCACGTTAATGAAACTGAATCGGAAAGTCTTACTGTACTCAGCACTGGTAAGGTGACACTTCAAATTCTGTGTTCAGTCCTGGGCCCCTGACTACAAGAAGGACACTGAGGTGCTGGAGTGTGTCCAGAGAAGGGCAACAGAGCTCATGGAGGGTCTGGAGTACAAATCTCATGAGGAGCTGCTGAGGGAGCTGTTTAGCCTGGAGAAACTGAGGGACAGGGAAAACCTTATTATTCACTACAACCACCTGAAAGGACGGAGTAGCCAGGTGAGGATCAGTCTCTTCTCCCATGTAACAAGTGACAGGACAAGAGGGTATTACCTCAAGTTGCACCAGGGGAGGTTTAGATTGGATAGTAGGGAAAATTTTATCACTGAAAGGGTTGTCAAGCCCTGATACAGGCTGCCAAGACAGGATGATTTTTTCCAAGCTAAATTATTCTATGATTTAGCAATACAAAGAGAAGAGTTAATTGGAAAAGGTGTACAAAGGGGTTTTGATTAGTAAAAACCAGGCTGATGTACCTCCAACAAAAACATCATTATTTAGTTCTACATCAAAAGCCCTTCTGAAATGGAAATAAATATTTGAATGACCTAGTATGTATTAGTCACAATGTGCCTTGTACCAGGAAGGGGAACATGTGTTTTTTACCCGTATCATCAAAAATAAGTATTTTAATCAAAAGCTGCAACAAAAGGATGACACATTTCATGTAAGTTTCACCCTTAGATGCTAAGTTGGTTTTACCTACACAGTCTTTGGGCAAACATTCTCTTTCACAATCAAGTTATATTCTTAATACTGAGTAACAGATACAGGTATGTAGAAATTGCTTAAGGTTTTTCCCATCTTTCAAAACTAGTAAAGTAACATCTTCATATATGAAGCACAGGACTTTTCTAGATGTTAATTATGTAGTAACTTTGTTTTTCCGCAATAATTCCTTCCCAAATATGTAGTGTTCTAGTTTTATTTTTACAGTCTGTCAGCCAACATTACCACGATGATCAATTCAATTAGTTTTGTATTTTTGACCAATCTCAACAACTCTGTGATAGAAGTAGGCTTATAAATGGTACGTAGAATACAAAGTGAACATTTTTCAGTCTACAACAACATAATGTAAAATTTGATAGAATTACAGCTCTAAGTATTGATCACACATCTGAACTACACTCTTTGTTCCAGTTCCTTTCTCAATACACGTTAGTCACTGTTTTTCACACTGTACTGGTCATTGTAACATTCTGATGCCTCATGAACATGAATGAATTTATGGCAGCGACACATTAGGCACAAAGTAATATCATTCCTATTTTAAGAAGTGGGAACAGAAATATTACAACATCCCCAGAAGAAGAAAAATTAAACCAGATACCTCAAGGTGTAGACCAGCGTATTAACTCCAGAGTATGTGCCTCTGTTTAATGTGGTACTCACCTCTACAGAAAAAGTACCCAAGAAAGCATTAAGTATTTGTCTGAAGGCACAGTGGCTAGATAGAACACCATTTTTCCTCATCACAGGCAAAACAGAGCTTTGCTAGCTTGACAATAAAAGGGAGAAGGCAGCCTGAAAGCATGAAGCTAAGCCACAGGCATCAGGATGCATTGCAGGTACTCCAAAAATATTAGCAGAAGGGGAAAAAAACAAACCCGAAAGATAAGAACGCAGGTAAGAGTTATTTTTACACTTTGTTATTGAATTTTAGAGCAGATGAAAGTCTTGGAAGGCTTTTACTTTCATACACTGTATGCACAGCCAAAATGAACATTATCGGAGATAGATATGCAGCAGGGAGACACAGTGACCACAATGTGATGGAAGGAAACAAAAACCCCTTGATCTCACTGTGTCAGGTGGCTGCTGCAGGAAACCTCTCCTTTGAAGTACAGAAGGCCAAGATGTTATGGCACAAGCCCTAAGTCAAACCTCTCTCAGGCTCACCTCGCTTTGAAAAGCCACCCACTGGGCCAGCACCCTGTGGCATGGCAGCCAGAGAGACGGCAGCTGGACTGCACAGTGCACTCTGCAAACCCCACTGGCACCATCAGAGGCTGTGCAAACACAGAACACACCCTTTGACATGGACTCATCTCACCCTATTCTTGCCATCACCTGCATCTGAAGCACTTCTCATGCAGAGCAGGCAGGGACACCTCGGGGCC
The DNA here is from genome assembly GCA_013399195.1 of Dicrurus megarhynchus. Lineage (NCBI taxonomy): Eukaryota > Metazoa > Chordata > Aves > Passeriformes > Dicruridae > Dicrurus > Dicrurus megarhynchus. The sequence goes on from VXAD01009455.1 coordinate 643,031, forward strand.
ACAATTCCCTCAAGACATTTTTAATGCCCAGATGAGAGTAAGGCGGAAAAGTGCCTGTTCCTCTCCACTCACCACACAGACAGGCTGGCACAACCACTGGAGTCAACATCCTGTCCAAATCAACTAAAGCACCAAGAGACAAGTAGGCTGGAAAGCACTTTCAGGTCTCCTGAGATGCAAACAGTCTCTGAAAATATAAAGGTCATCTGGAAAAGAATTAAGCAGCATATGACTTTGAGAAGCAATGGGAGATGAGATAAAAATAGCTTTATTTCTGACAACAAGTGCTTCTGAGACACTTGATGTGTTTAATCATTTTCCGTTACCTCTGACAGAAAAGATTAATTACGGAACTGCACCAAAATAGTTCAAGGAATGTTGTGACCCATGTGAATATTAAAGATATGAGAGATTCTTAAACAGAGTACAAAAAGAAGATAAAAGTACAGAGCAGTACTCTTGAGTGATTTAGAGACAATCTTGCAGTGCTGGAGTGAACTAAAATAGTCACTGATAAAAGACTTGAAATCTGGGACACAATGCTCAGGCAGTATTTAGGGGAAGACCAAGATAAAATCATTGCCATCAAAATTGCTTTGGGCGTTCTGGAGCTACATAAACATACAAAAGCTCCATACAAAAGTACTGCAAATGACGTGCAAAGTCCTCCACCAAAGCACGAACCTCTTGGAAGAATCATGATCATACTCAAGTATACAAAATATAGATACAAGGGAAAACACATGAAGAACTTAGTTGTAACCCAGAAAAGCAAGCACACAGAACAGCACAAGCTGTAGTGAACAGCACAAACCAAGGCAACACCACTTTGCAAGAGCTGGTATTTGTCAGACACATGAAGAGGGAGGATGAAAAAAGCACCTCAACTTCGAAGAAACTCGTAATGGGAATGATGGTAACAGTTGTGACAACTGAATACACCAGTAGCCAAGAAAACAAATGGAACACTAGCGGATTTTAAGCCACATTCTGGTTGGAAAGAACGATGCTAGAATCAGCAGTGAGCAAAAATGTTAAGCATATAAAACTCTCATAAAACTCACATAAAACTGATATATCAAAAAAATACATAGAATACATAAAAGTGATAAAGCAATGCCCAGTCAGAGTACTGAGAGTAAATGAATGCTAAAAACCAAAACTCCCAGTATTTGTAATAGTAATGTCAAGGAGAAGGCATCCATTAAGACTCCAAACCTTTGGTTTCATGAAGGTTTGTACAAACTGGATGGAGAGAGTAAAAACCAGCAGAGGAGGAAGTAGAGGACTGCCCACAGAATCTCTCAAACTACAGAACACAGCTTTAGAAGCCAAAAGCCCCAGGATTCACGACTCTTCCTTGTGCTAAGGCAGAATCCAAATGAGAAGACTGTTGCCCTCCAAAGCAATAGTGAGGGGGACAACCAAAGTAGCACACAATCTTTAGTGACATCAGTCTTAAAAAAAAATAAAATACTTTTGGTTAAATGCAGATTCAAAATAACTAAATAAACATATAAAAGGCAAACATTTCCAATACCTTTAAGTGTAAAAATTCTGGAAGAGATGCCTAATGTCAAACATGTTTCTATGTTTGATGCATCATCTGGTTTTCTGGTAGATGCATACAGGGAAGCCAGAGTGTCATCTGCTCATATTCGGCCCCTTAACATACCTCTCTACATTTGCTAAGCCAGGTGTTTCACAGGGAGAAATAATGTATTTCTGATGGTTTAGTGGAAGCGCATGAAGAAAATTGCTTTGAAAAGTCTGAGTGGTTAGCAGAAGCTAAATAAACAAGATAGTGTGTTAGAAAGAAAAATTTTCTTAGTAAGAGACAGAGGTAAACACAAATAAGACTAAAATCCATCATCAATATATGTACCTAATGGATAAGGAAGTGACAAAAAGATTTCAGCTTGCTGGACCTAATCTAACTAGCTAAACCAAAAACCCAGCTTGGAAAGATGTTGAAGAAAGCCTACAGTTTGTCAGGAAAATTATAGAATACAGAACCCAGGTTACTCATTACCACCATCCCTGCATTTAAAGAACCCAGAACAGATGCTCTGATGCACTGGTGTTAATAATTAACCCTGAATCTTATCTTGGGCACACCAGTAGATTAAAAATAAATTGACCCAACTGCTCCTATAGAGGTACTGGAACATTTTGAGTGCAACTTAATGCTCCCAGAAGACAGACAGAAAGAAATCCCTGTCATGCCATTATTACAAGAACATCAAATGATATTGGATTTGGAAAATCCATATTTGTGGAGTTGGGAATGGCTGACAGGCTGGCAGTCAGAAATTACTCCTGAGGTATATGAATGTGCTGCCCTAAAAGCTCCAAAATTTCAACTACAGATGAACAGGTAGGGGCTTTCCCCAATTAGAGTCTCAAAAGAAATTAGGCTGCAGGAGCATTCATGTCAAAGTGTTTGAGTCCAAACCATCAACCACAGAAGCAGTAAAAATATCCCCAAATCACAGAAAAAAGCTTACTGGAGTAACAAATAGTCGCACGAAGATGAGGCATTTCTGATGCTCCAATCTGGCCTATCATAAAAGCAGACAGAAGGATTTACTGGGTAATGGTTGGATTTTGAGCAATTAGTCTGTTATACCATAAACCACACCTGTTGTAGCAAAAAATGCCAGAGCCTGGCATAACAGATTTAGCATATGCTGTCTTTGTGATTTTGTTATGAGGGCAAGGCTGGGAAGAATTTTCCCCTACATTTGCAGGGCAGCAATACCATTTTAAAAGCATCTACTGCCCCAGGATTTCACTGTGCTCTAGCTTTATGCAATATTCATATCAACCAAACATGGAAAACTATATCAGAGGCTGATCAAATCCATGTAATTTCATGAACAGATGATGCATTAACCTACAGTCAGATTCAAACCCCACTGAAAGACTGAATTATACAAATATAAGCCATAACTTTGGGAGCACACTTCTAAGTGAACTGATGAACAGGTCAAGTGGTACATGAAAGAAGAAAATATATAATAGGCTAATCACCTTAGAAAGATGAATGAGAAAAATTAGTAAGATGCTCCTTGCTCTACAAGTTCACATAAGCTGCAATCTTCTGCGAGTTTTATTCTTCCCCAGAATTCTATATCAGTGCTTACAGATACAATTAAGCCTTTAAACAAGTTTTTAAAGAAGGTGCAGGAATGGGAGTGGAGATCAGGATACCATCTGACCTCATCAGCATTCAAAAAGGCTGGCATAGGTAGCCACACCGGGGATGCTGCTCCAGCACGGCCACTTCATTTGCACTTTGTTACCCCCTACAGAAGCAGTAGAGGTTATGTTATTGCAAAACCAAAGGAAGTCAGTCAGTTCACTGTACAAAAAGGAGCACATGGTGCTCCTGGGAGACTTAACATGGTGACTCAGAAATTACAGAGTGGGTGAAAGGTGCAATTACCAAGCTCAGCATATTTAAGTGTATGAACAGTGTGGGCTCAGCAGAAGAGTGAACTACAGGAATAGCTGGTCTCCAGAGCACATCATGGGGATCTCACCCAATTTATTCACAAGAAAAGTCCCTTCAAAGAAGCTAGAACAAGAGAAAGGTAGCGCCCTCTGGGAGAAGACATTAGGCAACCACTACAGAATAATTTAATGTGTATTACAATAAACGTTTCTAGAAGATAAACTAGATCCTCTCCTTTTTCAGCACCCAAAGATACCAGCTCCATGGCTGCAAATATAAAGTGGAAGATCCTTTCTCAATCTCATAACAAAACAATACTGCAGCGCCCAAGTACACCAAATGGCTTCAGAAGGTATTTCCAGATAAATGTGCTGGTGGATAGCTTTTCCTATTGTGAGCTCCTCTGTGAGAAAAAAAAAAACACTGGACATCAACAGTAAAGGAACTGGAAGAGTCTCCATCAGTGAAGGGTACCAATGAATAATATGAAGGCATTCGGCTCAACGTAATTGCCATAGGAATTACAAGTTTAGTCATCATATATGGAACCATTATATTAGAACAGAGCTCTGTGCTATAATATAGGCAAACAAAAACCAGAATGAAGGAGACGTGCTCGAGGAAATTGCTGCAAAATTCTTTTTAAACCAAACATTTGGATTGTACATGCCCAAATCTAGTTCAGTCACTTACATGATAACCTGTGTTTACTCCACAGTAAGCTTGGCCACTAATTTTAACCATTCTGAGATTAGAACTATGCACCAATGACAAAAGGTTATGGAATAAGATGGAATGTCCCATTCAGCCCTCTAGATGGATGCAAAAAGCAGCACATCAGGATAAGCAATATAAATTGAAGGTACCAGTTTTCAATTTTCAGATAACTGTTTAGATTACAATTTGACTAGATGTGAATATGCAATTCTTCCTTCTTTCTTTAGTCACTCTGCAACTGTTTATGTTAGATACAGCTGTGTTTCCATGCATACTCAATATAAAGCCACTACAGGCTTATCTCCTTGTGTGTAACCTGCCTGAAATGTTCTGGCTTGGGCACATGTAATAGCAATGCCTGAAATGTGTGATTTCAATTATACACTTTTACAAGGAATGCTCAATTGCAAAACTCACTGAAACTGTACAGTAAATTAACTTTAATCCAGTAACTTTTGGAGTAGCTTTTGTGTCAACTCAGATCCCAGAGAGAACCTGCCTAACCACCCGCTGCTACAAAAGGGTGTGGGTCACCTGCAGATCTTTGTCAAACTTGTGAGCCAGTGCAACTGTCATGGGAATTCCACAATACAAATGGCAGCAGGTATATGTCCTCCAGCCACTGAACCCCACCCCTATAAAGCAGAAAGCAGCTTCTGACCCTGACACATGGCATTAATAGTCAGAAGGGTTAATGTCCATGTGTGAAGTAAGATTCAGTTGTTTAAACAGAATCATCCAGCACCATTTGGCACGTTCTGGACTATCAAGACATTGCGCAACACATGACCTCTGGAAAACCTGTGTCTTTTGGACTGGCAACTGGAGGCAAGACAGGATACTCCAGGCTTCTCAAATGGTACATGCTTATTATGTGTGCCACTTCTTTAGCCATAGTGGCTTCTTGAGAGGTAGCTTTGTGATTGCATCAAGCTCTGACTGTGAGAAGGACACATACTCTCGAACGATATAGAAGTATGAATCAAAATTCTGAAAAGATTCAGGATAAACAAGAGGATTTAAGTAAGACTTTTTCATTCCAGAAGTTTTACACCAGCACCAATCCCTGAAAGGCTGACAAGGTGAATCATAGGACCCTGCAGATGGACAAGTCAAGCAGAACTGAGTGACTCATAACTAGTGGTGTGGATGCCTCAGCGGTCTGTCCGTCTTTGCACCAGCACAGTGAACCACAGAGCTAACTGACAGGTTTTAATTAATACAATGGTTATTACTAGCTGTAATTCTTCCTTAATGTTATTGCTTCCACTAAGCTAGCCTATGAAAGGAAGATCTGGGAAACTGTAGGAGGAATTCAAGCTGGTTACTCAGCGAACTCACATCTCGTCAGTGGAGATACAGTCACTGGAGGAGAGAGACTTTAGTCAGACATATTTATTTTGAGGAATTACTACACTCCTCAGCAGCCACCAAGAAGATAAAGAGCAGCTGTTCAAATCAAAACTCAGAAGAGGAAAGAGAAATTCCAGCTCAGGGAAAGATGGGGGAGAAAATGATTCATAGGGAGAAGTGAAAGTCCTGGGGTACCACATTTTTAAAGAGCAACAACATGAGTCAAGAGATGGAAGATAAAATGGGACATCCAGTTTTAGACTGGAAACAAACTTTGAATCTTTGCATTTCTTCAGGGGGAAGGATGATTTATGTGTATTTATCCAGTTTTTTCTACAAGCTTTTGACTACACTGCAGTCACAGATTAAACTGGATTAAATTTATACCTCCTTTGATTTAGGAAATACATTTAGAACCCCATCCAAAGCATGCTGAAACCATGAAAATACACTTTTGAGGTACGAATAAGTCCCTTTATGTCTGTTTCTAAATGCATGCTTAATGGTAGATATAAAATTGCTTTACTGCAGAGATGAGTGTTAACTCAAAAGTGTACACATAAAAGTTTTCCTGCTTTACTCCTGTAGACAGCAAACAGAGTAAGCTCACCATTTCTAATAAAATCTGGAGTCTTGTAGAACAGGTAACTGCAACAATCTAAAAGTATTTAAAATTAAATATCTAATTCTTACTTTATAAACAAAATCTCCGTATTGCTGATTAGCTATTGAAATTAACCTGTTTCGCTTGTTTGTATACAAAGAATCTAACTTGTCTGGCTGACATAATAGTGAATATATGTTTAAATGTTGTGGATAAGAAGCTGAATGTTAATAATTGATATAAAAATACCAGTTACAGTTCTTTCCTTTTTCAAAGCATATCCCATACTTTTATACGAAGCAATATAGGATAGGAGGGTTTACTACATCAATGTACTGCAATCTCAGCCTTCATAATGAAGAAAAAAAAAAATCAAAGTGAAACAGCTAGAGCTGCTTTTATCCAGTCCTTAGAGAAATAAAAATTTTAAAAAATAGAAAACAGTGAAAGAAAAGGAGGTGTGTTTATAGGGTGATTGTTTAGTCTAAGCTACACAGAGAAGGGCTGGGTAATACACACAGTTGAAAATGCTAATTAGCTACTCCTCTTTCAGCAATCCTTGTTTCAACTTCTGTGCTCTCACCGACACAGTACTAGACACTTTCTAACCAGAACTAACATCACATTAACAGACTGAGGTGTTCATAAATATTGTGCCAACTCGGTAAGTTTTAAACATACTTAGCACAGTTAAGCTTAGACTTTACTCTTGCAGCACAATGAGCACTCCTGGAGGCCGAGCATGTGATTTGTTTTAAAGTGCAACTTAACATGTTCCACTGCTCTCTCACAATGCACTGTGCACATTGTCTTTTGGAGATAAAGCAGCTGTGTCTCTTTGATATTGGGCTTTCTTTACATAAGAAACCTACAAAATATTATTTTCCCTTTGGCTAACACTGACACTGTTAAAAAAAAAATACTGAGTTGAAGGAACGGGCACAAGGGGAAACCAACAAATTTTATCTTTTCTCTACTGTATCAAAGTGCAATACTAAACTTCAAATTGCTCTAGAACAAAGTATAAAGCTAGTGATGACAAGACACTTGTATACATGAATGAGAATCATCACTGGGTTATGAATATAAAAAATTAAATGCATGTACATCTACCTATTTTTTTTCCTACTGATTTCAGATAGGACTATATATTTTTTCACCTCCTAGCTATTTTAAATATAGATACAAAAATATAAGGACACATTAAAACCTTAATTCATCAATTAACTCAGAGCTTCAGGTACACTTTTTAAGCAATTTGTCTAAGGTTGGCTTTTATTTCTGTATAACCTTGTCCTTGGAAATTCTGCCAGTATACTGTAGTACGTAAATATACTATATCAAAATAGAATAATATTGTCAATTATTTAAAGAACACATATTTTGGGAGAAATCCCAGTTTTAATATCAAACTGTACTAGAACAACAGAAATGCAAATATATCTTGTAGCAGCATCATTCATCCTCCTTTGTCCAGCTATAGAAATGCCAGAAAGAAGCACTGCTCTGCTTCACCGTTTCCAAGAGGGCAGTATCTCAGCAGTTGTCAGCAGGCCATTCACAATGTGGTAATTAGGTCAATATCTAACTGTGAGACAGATGCCTGTCATTTAAATATTGCCTGTTTTAAAGGAAGGCATTTCAAAGGAAAGAATTTGTATAGAGGCCTTGTTTCTAAGTAAACTGACCAAAGAGTTATGCAGGTAGACCAAAAACTTCCAACAGATTTTCATGAAGACAACCATCCAAACACTCTCAGAGCCACAGAGGTTTTTGTAAACTAGGTGTTTGTTACAGCTCCACTACTAAACAACAGACTGGACAGCGACATCTCAGGATTAAATGGAGGGCAGGAAGAGAAATCCAGCGCCTCAATTTTTTTAAAAGACTCTCTTTAATTTTTAGACCAGTCCAAGCTCATGTGAACAACCAGATGACTTACAGATATTCCAGACTTGTTAGATGGACAAGGAGCTTAAGTGTACCACTAACATAATATGTAGCCGGTGAATTTCCAGACACAGGACCTGCATCTACTTAAGCAAACAGTAGAGCTCAGGACCCAGTATCTACAGTAACCCCACAGACCAGAAGGTGACAGGCAGCTAGATTGCACCAGGTGTGCTCCTGCAGAGCAGCTGCCAGATTACCTTTATCCAAAACCAAACTATTTCAGGCTATGAACCATAGTACAGAAATTCACATTTTTTATCAAAATCAAACAGGAAAATAATCTTCGACTTGGAGAGATCCCATATGGTGCAGCAAGAGCTGGCCAGCCATTTTATCTTAGAGAGAAAGGTTTTCAGTAGCCACTGCTATGGCAACACAACATTCAACAAGTATGTAGTACAAAGGATATTGAAAAAATGGGTCTAAGACAGGATACATTAAATCAGGATGACGCTTTAGATGTTAAGAAATTCACAGATTATACAGTTTATGTGGAATCATGGTTCAATAAAGGATGCTAGAAAAAGCAGAGCAGGGCACAATGCAGTAATTAACTAGGTGCCAAAACGCTAACGAAAAGCAAATTGTTGGCCTGAATCAGGGTGTGAAGGGCTTGAAGAGCCAGGTGGTTTTTGCTGAGTAGACGGGAGGAAGGCAGGGAGGGAGTAAGAAAGGCAAGAAGGAAGGAGGGGAGTAACTTGAAGAGATTGCATCGCATTAACTGAACTTTTCACTGGAAGTTCTTTTTATACATGAATGCTTTTAGAGAAGAGCTAAGATATTCTGCAGGAGACTCATACACAAGTTCTTACTCCCTTACTGGGAGGAAAAATAATCTCTGTAGAAATAAGCACCTGGAAAAAAAGCAAAGCTCCATCTGTAGCAGTCAAAACCCACTTTCCTCATACTACTGAGATGGAAGAAAGCAGAGATGTTGGAAAGAAATACTGAAGAAACATCAGAGATTTTATGTACGTACCTTGAAACATAAAATAATTCACGATTATTAGAATACGATTTACAGTCAAGTACATTAGATGTTTATTATCAAATGAGCCACTGGACACATTTGGTATACTTTATATATAAATAACCTTTATATATATATAAAGCTTATTGCTACTCTGAGAGTACTGCCTGCACAATCCCTCCTTTCAGGGATAACCCTGTGCTGCAGGAGAAAAGCAGGAATGAAAGTAGAGGCCTTTCCCAAGACTGATCTACTGCAGACCAGGAGTTAGTCCTGTTAATTGTCAATCTTCCTAAGTTCCTACACGATGATATTTTCATTGTGGGCCCAACAATGGATGTCACATAAAAGTATGAAACATTCTGAGTAAAATAGTGCAAATGCTTTGTTAAATGATACAGTAAAGAAGAGATAGTGACAAGTGATATTACCATGTTAGAAAAATTTGGACTTGCAGGGAATTTTAACAGAAATACAAAAAATATCTTACTGAAAAAGAAAGTCATTACCATATTTATGATCCTGTGCCCAAAAAGTGACAGGGATTAGGAAAACTGGATCATAAAATCAGGAAGAACCTCAAGGGTATCAGATTCAATCCAGTGCTTCTATGGCCAAACATATGACACAATCCTATTTATAACCTGATCCAGATTCACTTTAACATAGGCTAAGGTATTTTGTTCATACTACTCTCTCTAGAAGATGACTACAGAATCACACTTCACAAATGGTTTTCTTTTTCCTCTGACTTTCAGGTTAAATTTATTCATGCTCAGTCCAAACACTTTTGGTTTTGCATCACAACTTTCCCTGCACTTAGTTATTTTCCTTTACTTGTTTTTACCACTGATCTCTTTATAGATAAGAAGTATATCCTCTCCTAGTGTTCTTGCTCAGGTAAATAAGCCATGTTCTGGTAAGGTAATTCCTCATCTCTGCTGGAAAAATCACCTGATACAGACGAGAAACAAATGTGTCTTTGTCACAGTTGGATTATATTCTCATCTGATGGTCATGCTGTGATCAGCAAGTTCTCACCTTGCGGAAAAAAAATTTGACTCTTTCTATTCTATTATTTTGATTATCCTTTGCACTGGCATGGTCTCCTCAAGTTTACCTCATGCTCCAAGTAGTGCAAGTGCTAGCCTGTGCAAGGCATGGGAGTTAAAATACATTAAGAAGTTCAGCTGTGAACTGCCCTTTGAGACTGATGCTTCTACTTTCAGTGCAAGTCACTATGGTATTTGCTTTAGCAATTTCCTAGCTACTGCTGAAAATTCTCGTCCTTCTCCAGTGAAACAGTAACTCTCCATGTGCCACCATTTCAAAGGTCTTACTGAAAACACAGATTGATTAAGTTTCTCATATTTTCTTTTTCTGGACAATCAGTTATCACAGAAAGCTATCAGATGGGCCTGGCTTGACTTTGATACTGTAAATTCATAGCGTTTTGTGTTCATTGCACCTGCAGTTACCAACATTTATCTAACCCTCACCCTCATTAACCTTTCCTGTCTGTGAATCCCAGTGCTCAACATGATCACCTTTCTTGATAGATCTGACAAAAAACATTTTGGAAGTACAATTTTTTTAACTCTCTTTTTCCCCACTACCTGATGGCTGTATGTCTTTCCTTGTGCTACTTTTTCTTAGGTGACTGCAAGATACCTGTGTTTTGTTTTAAAATAATGAGGTTTTATTTATTTTTAAGACTGAATAGGCATTTTAAAATTTTCTGCTTATCATAGCTAGTAAATACCTATTGCATTACTTAAATTGACATGGGGTTCAATAAATTCCTTGGAGAAAGTAATGGGGCCCCTAAAGGAAAGAGACATCTTTTGTTTCCAGACAGAAGAAGGCTGTGGCAATTACTATATGTTTGCATTTGCATATCAGTTCCAACTAGTGGTAAAAAGACCGTGTTATTTCAAAGTTTCTTTTTTTTTTTTTTTATGTTTTAAACACTATTTTACAAGGACTGCTCTATTCATATTTTTGAAAAAAGCATGAAATGCTTTCAGCATACTCCAGCAGCCACAGTGGGTCAGTAGCAGCTGACTGGGAAAAGGGAATGAAGAGCCACAGGATGGGATTGCTCAATGTCCATGACATCTTACATGACACACCAAGGCTACTTGCCTGCTCTGGCTTTACAGGACTAAGCAGGTGCTACTGACCACCCTTGCAGGGCGGAAACATCAGCTGCTTTCCTGGGTCAGAAGACTCAGGTCCCTGCCAAGGAAAACCAGGGGAGGGTATGTGATACAGGTCTTCCCCACAGACATGCACAAGATACCACATGCCTGGAATAGGGGAGACTCAGGCAAAATTTGCATTTGATTAAGACCATATGTCAGAGCTCACCCTCTGAGAAGTCACAGGTACACAAAGCACTTCAAGCCAATTTTTGAACTAGCCCCTCAGTACTTCCCTCCTCTGTCATCTACCGAACCTAACCTCTCCACACTCTAATTAGACTATGGTAAAAGTCTGTCTACAGAAAGTCTGGGCTTGAGTTTGTCAGAACAGGTTTACCTATACCCCACAGACAGAAATGGGACAATTATTGTATCTTTTGTCATAGAATAAGAGATACCATGCTCACTACTCTCCATTACCTGGAAAAGGAACCTAGGATGGCAAGTTCAAATGTAGGTTTCTCAGGTGAACACATCCTAAAATTAGCTCGAGTGTGATTGCTGTCCCCTGCATTTACTTCCAGTCTTCAAGGGAAATGGCTCTACTGCATCCTACAGCAAAGCCCACGCATTGCACTCCTCCCTCTCCACGCAGCCATCGCAAGCCCTCACACAGCGCCGCTGCATAACCCTGGAGCTCCTGGCCCACCACTTCACATCACGTAGCCCTACACCAAAGGATTGCAGGCAGCCAAGGACAACTCGGTCCTCATCTTTACTCGCTAGCTGTGGTGCAGAGACAAAGCACATACAGCTCCACCCCTGGTCAGACCAGTGGACAGCTGCCTCAGAGCTGGAGAACAAGTCCTAGCTGCTCTTCTCTCTGGGATCACTGGGAATGCTGCCAAACCACTTTAAAAGAAGTATCTTGACGCTAAACAACATTTTATAATGGTTACTGGAAAGCCAGCTATTGCAAGGCCAAGCAGATGCCAAACTGTGACTCGGAGCTGATGCAAACGCTGCCTGGAAGACCAACACGATGATGACGCTTCTAAACCGTGGGACAGGAGTAATTTTCCATACTACAGCCTCACTCAAAGTAGCAAAAAAAAATGTCCAGCTGTGGACAGCTGTACCTGGAGGTGGAGGTGAACTCCAGGTACTTTAACATTGTTTTTTCAGCTGTTGGGGAAGTACCATTTGCAATTGATAATCTTTGCAGGTTGAAGACTGTCCCACCTGTATCCATGAATTATTTCCATGCCGTACAGGATACGCAAAGATGAGCGCAGGGACTCTGCAGTCTCTAATCTCCACCCAGCTCCTGTGAGCACCATGAAGCCCACCTCGAGAGCTGGTGGCCAACTGACACCAAAACAGATCGTTCTGTATGGGCCATATCCAGCCTTGGTTAGGCAGAATGGTTTTCCTTGCATGTTCTCCTGTGTCCTCAATCTGGATGAGCCAAGCTGACAAAAAAATTACTTGCATGTCTCCCAGACTACTCTTCAGTTAAACCATCCATTTCACAGTCAACAAAACAAAAGACAATTTTTTCACTTAGAATAGGTATTTAGCTGCATCTGAATCACCATGTTATGCAACAGTTGCAATAATGTACACTTTTTTCAGCATTTACATCAGCAGTGTAATTCCACCAGTGCAGAACTGCAGTGGTTTCATTCTGGAGTGGTTATTCACTCCAGAATAACACCCACTGCCTGTATGTCTTCAATACATATTCTAGTCTTCGAAGATTTTGAGACACAAAACTGATGCTCTGGGTTGGTGCTTCCAAAATTCCTCTGCAGTTACTGCACAAAACAATAGTAAATTATTCAGGGGTGGGATCGATAATTAATCTTACCAGAAATATAATGTGGGGACTGAGAATGTACTATTTTCTTACACTTGTAAGAGAATAATAATAGAATATAAGAGTCACACTACAATGGGTGTCCAACCCATCTCATTATCATGGAAGCAGTTCCAGGATAAGGTGCTTCAGAAAAAAATCTTCAGCTGCTTGCACCAGTCACTCAAAAACCTGGAACTTCTTTATTATGTAACAAAAAAACAGTCTGCCTGGCAGCTTGTCATTGCTACTGTTTCTATTTTATGTCCAATGTCAGTGTTTGTGTCACAGCAAGCCTCCCTCTCTGACAGTTAAGTTTATTTTGGTAAATTACTCTTCATATTTCACATAACAATTAATTCCCTTGTCTGTGTATACCTGCCAGTATAATTTTTTGCCCCTAGACACTTAAATAGCTCACTCAGGCATTTCTACCTGATCTCGGGTCTACAAAATGCTAGTGCCCCACAAGTCTTTCCAGACCCTCCAGGTCCTTTCCCACACCGGGAACATGCTGCTCCAATGCATGTATGACTCTCTCTTATTGCTCACTCTCTTTGTAGTTTTGTCTTCCATACTCACCTCATCCCTAAAATAACAGATTCCCCAGGAGCATTCACGCAAAGTGAACAGTCCCAAGACAAAAAATGGAAAAGAGATAAAGGAATCACCAAGCTTAGTGGCCTGCAATATTGTAGCAAGCCTCTAGCCCCAAACACTACACAATAGTATATGTCCACTCCTGGAGAAGTGAAGACTCCCTTCATAGGACCTTCCAGTGCTTAAAGAGGGGCTACAGGAAAACTGGAGAGGGACTTTTCACAAGGGCATGTAGTGATTAGACAAGGGGGAATGGCTTTAACCTGAAAGAGGGAAGATTTAGATTAGATATTCAGAAGAAATTTGAAGGTGGTGAGGCACTGGAACAGGTTGGCCAGAGAAGCTGTGGATATCCCATTCCTTTGATCAAGCTCAGGCTGGACAGGGCTTTGAGCAACCTAATCTATCAGAAGGTGTCCCTTCCCATGAGGAGAAGTCTAGAACATAAGCTGTGGACCCTCTGATTTTTGTCATTCCTTTTCAACCATGAGCATCTATGAATCTTGGGTGTTGCCTCCCCCTTGAGGGTGGGATGTCACATCATGGCAGGGAGGTTGGAACTACATAATCTTTACAGTTCCTTCCAACACAAACCATCCTGTGACTCTGTTATTCTATGTTCATGGCATTATGAGTCAAAAAGCCAATTCCAAGATATTTAACATAAGAAAAACGTGCCAAACACTCCAGATGTCATAGTGAGCCACAGGAATAAAGCAGGAAAAGCAAAGATATCATCACAATCCTAAACCCTTGCAACAGAAGGCAAATTACTTAGGTAAAATGCCTTAGTGATCCTGGGAGCCCGGCCATGGCATAGAGAAAGGGAAAAAAAAAGAGGCCTAACAAAAAAACGTCACTATTCCTTGACAATTTAAATTCTTTCCTGATCACAACTCAAGAGCCCACAAAACCAGCTCTCACAGGCCATCATCAGTATCTAATCCAGACCAATGCTCACCCCCTCTAGGTTTCTACAAACCTATTCCAAACTACCAGTAACACAGGAAACATTACTCTCCAGAAGAGTCCAGCTTGGGTAAAGTGAGATCTGACTGGTGGGGTTTAGGGTTCTCACCTTTCATGGCTTACTGTTACAATGCTCTTGCTACAAGCATTTCACCACCAACCAATTATGAAGTGGTCTCTAATTCATTACCTTAAGCTGAGCTATGGAAAAAGGCTCTTTCTGAACTTGCCTGGTTTTAATACTCAGAATCAGAATGACCATGCCAATTTGATGCTGCTTTCATAAGAAAATTTTCCCCTTTTAAGCAACTGCCTCCTTCAAGTACCACTTTTCTTTTTACCAGAAATAGGAAAGAGGAGCTGAATGAATGACTGAATAATTACAGTTTCACACAAAAGCGGCACAAGCAGCCCAGCTACAAATATGAGACACAGAGTAACCTCTACAGTGCAAGAATTTGGTCCTGACAGCCCCGTTTTATTTCTTTCCTCAAAGAATAAAACGCTTCAATCTGCAGCTTCAATAAGTCAGTCATATTGCAGCAGGTTAAACAGCAATTTCACAAGGGTAAACTGACCCAATTTGAAGCAGTGGGCACTCATCCAGTGACAGACAGAATACAGAAGGCAGAGTGTGAAGTGACTGACTGACTCACTACATCAAAATGAAATTTTCCAGTATCATATTAAAATAGAAAACCAAGAATTTCTACAGCAAAATAAAATTATTGGTATTTATTTCCCCTAGTTCTCAAGTTTTTCTGGAAAATGGAAGTCTCTCAAATATTTTCATTTCAATGAATCAGCACATTCCAGTTTCAAAGGTTTCAGATCTTTCTGACTTGCTCTAATGACATTATATTACTTTGTGAATTTGGGAGGTATTAGGAAGATTAGAAAGAGCTAGCTGATATGACAGGGGGGGTATGAAGAAAAAGGGGTTCTTTTTTCCCCACCAAGCATATAATTAAGATGCAAAACTGCAGCAGAATCATATTCCCACAGCTCTGTTCCCTGCCCTGCGTGATATACCCCAGTACTGTCTTCTCTAAAAACAAGAGACATATTCATAGCTGGCAAGGGAAGTAGGATGATAAACTGAGTTCAAGAGCTCCTTCAGTGTATTTCCAAGGTCTTACATTTCATATGCAGAGATGCTGCTTGAATATGGGAATGTACATGTTCCTCAAGATAAGAGGAATACATCTGTTCAATTTGCTAATTTACTTAACTGCTTGAAAGTGACAGGGTTCCCCAAAAAGCTAAAGGTAAATCAATTTTCATTTATTTTCCTTAAGCTCCTTTGATAAACCCAGATCTAATGTATCATCCACCCTTTCTTTACCAGGCTACTCATGGTGACCCCCACTCCCAGTGCTGGTGGCAACGTGGGGACAGCAAGTGGACACCATAAGCCAAGAGAAACTTTGAATTAGGCCCCATCCTTGTGAAGCATGGTCTGTAATTTCCTTAAATCACCAGTCAGCTTCCTCAAAATAATTCATAAGAAATTTATAGAAAAAAATGAAACAGGGAACAACTCATCCTTGACGACTCCAGGCCATCTCATTTTTAATGCTAAATATACACATGAAAATGTAATATTGCTTCATAAACCCAGCTCCTGCATTCCCACTCTCGGCCAGTCACTCCCCCCATCTCACCAGATCCTCATGCATTATCTGTTTTCCCAACACTCTTCCTTCCTATCACCCTATGTTTTGTTACAACTCTTTCTGGCCTGGATTTTTGCCTCCTGAGGGCATACATAACTGGTGATGGACATCCTGTTGCGGTGGTCGTTCTCTCTGCAAGCATCATTTGCACCCAAGTTAACGCTGTACTGTGACAGGAAAAGAAATGAGGAATTAAGTAAGTATTACAAAGAGCGTGTCATCACTGTACAGCCAGGTGTCAGCTGAACTTTCTTTTCAACCATAAGGTCAGATTTGTTCAATTGATTTTTAAGCAATATGTTATTACTTGCAAAATAATTTTTTTTTTAAAATCACTGAGCTGATAATGCAGTATTTTCCCAACCTACTTTCTCAAAAGAAAAGACATGCTGCATAATTCTACCATTTCCATATATATCTAAGGAACCATAATTAGAATAATTAATCCGTAACTATGTTCAACAGTTCAATGCCTGCAGCAAAAAAATTATTTCATTTCTTAAAATGCTGGAAGTTAAACAAACAAATTGAGTAAACTTTGCCCTCAGCTCTGAAAAACAACTGATCCAGTGGAGCTACTACATATTCAAGAGAATAAGAAAAAAGCTGACTGAGAAAAGGCACTGGAAAATCACTGTGAACTCTTACCAGAATGTGTGACCAGCAGCTACAAGTCTGGATCCTTTCCCCACCCAACCATCTGAAGTCTTTTCTATGAGCAGATGCTACTGTCTTCCCAACTGTAAAGTGAATATCTTGTAAAATATAAAACCAGTGGTACCAACATTCTCTAGCCCTCAGTAAGAGCATTAAACTGATAAACCTACAAAAGCATTCCTGGGTTGACTTTTGGACTCACAAAATTGCAAGGCATTTCCAGAGGATAGTCTCTCCCAGACAATTTTGAACCATTCAGCTGTCTTTAGAGGTGTGACTAAAAACAAAAAACAAATCTCAGCTGTCAGCATGAGAGCTAATGTGCAAGTAACAAAATGATCACGTGCAGACTGAAGTGACAGTCCCCTGGCAATGTGCATGGTCCCATGTCATCTCCCCCCATTGCTGAAGAATGTGTTGAGGGTGTCTTGCAGCACTCCCCGACCTTTCAGCCCCCCAGGCTGGCCAGATCCGGAGATGTGCAAAAGCCCCTGTGCTTTCCATCATGCAGATGCCAGAGATCCAGCTGTTGGGTGGCACTGGAATCACCTGTGGCCCCAGTCCCTCAGTTCTTATACCAAGTGTTGTAAACAGCATCTTATAAAGATTTCAGTAACTGGGAGAATTTAGAATATGGGTTGGGGGTTTTTCAGAATCAAAACAAAACTAAGCTTTAAACTTTTGCAATTCTTCATAACCTAGAAGTCTATCTCTTCTCAAACTAAACATACACAGAGATGAAGCAAAACAAATGGGCTTCAATGTGGCCAAATCCAGACATTCTTAAAATACTTTTTCTTACTCCGTGCATCTCAAAGGAACCTCCCTGACAAATCTCCAGGGAGACACACCACAAACTTAACAGACCAGGCTTATTATGAGTGTTTTGTGCTCTCAAATTAGAGCTGAAGCTACAGTAAGCCAGAAGTTGCCATCACTGATAGACTAAACAAACTGTTCACTGTTAATATAGCCTGTATTTTGTTTTTTTTCATTGAATGATATTCTCAGATTTAGACCATGCCTTATATCATTTAGTTATGAACTTGCAAGCAAAGAGGAAGATTTCACATTTACTGGTACTGTCACCTCCACTGCCACCAAATGCATCAAGTCTATTTTCCCAAACTGCTCTAGCTGTCTTAAAAGTTCCTAACATTAATACTGAAAGGCCATTCCAGCAGCTCTTTCTTCCAAAGCTATCCATGACTTCTAAGAGTCTCTCTAACTGTACTGATATCCTTTTGTGTGTGTATGCATATGGTCTTTTAACCGTGAATTTTCTTCCTGTCATTGATATTTATGTCCAGGAGTATTTACAGAGAGCATCAGTGTGAGTCTAATTCCTTCCCTTCCTTGGTATCATTCATCTTCTACTCATTCCATTTTATCAAAGGCTCCAGTCCCTTGCACTGGCCAATATCACTTTCTCCTTTTTTTACTCAGTTATTCTTCCTCCTTGACAACTCACCTTCTCTTTCTGCTGACGCATTTTCTCTCATGTGAAGTAATTCAGCTGTTCTCCAGAAGCCAGTCTCTTCTCTCATGGTCATACTCAATGAGTCACCTTCTCCTTCAGAGATCTGTCCAATCTTCATTTCAGTATTTTCCTAAGGATCCTGAGATGTTGTCTACAACCATATTGTTCTGTTCCATTCTTCCGATTTAATCGAAAATCAACATTCACAGTTTTGACTGTGATATTTTTCTATATGCTTTGGCAGACAAATATTCAAGCATCAGTAAGTTTTATTTAAAACTGGTAGCACACATCCTATAACTGCTAAAACCTGCCACAGAATCACAGAATATCTTAGTTTGGAAGGGACCTTAAAAGTCATCTAGTTCCAAGCCTATTGCTGTGGGCAGGAGTGACACCTTCCACTAGATCAGGTTGCTCAAAGCCCCATTCGACCTGGCCTCATCATTGTACACAGAGGTCACCTCCTCTACTTCTTCAGAAGTGTGTCTTCATCATTTACTCTTCTTTATTTTTACCATTTTTGGAAAAAAAAAATAGAAGAAATTCTCCTGCATACCTTTCTTCAGCTATGAATCAGTACAAGCAGACTCCTTTGATTGCTGGCTTCTTGGCTTTTTTAAAACTTTGTCAACATTAGGCTTGCACCTTCAGATTAAGTTCAGCAGCTTATCTGCTCATCAGCAACAACCAAACACACAAATCACACAGTTGCAAGGATTATCAAACTGCCTTTAAACTCTGCCAATCACTAACTGAAAACCTTAAGACTCAAACTGCAGCTAAGCAAATTACAGATGTGTCTACATATACATCTGTTCTTTCCTGTTTCTACAAAAGTAAGAAGGATCTGCATCACAGTAGCCAAAATAATTAAAACTAAACGACTCTAAATGCCTATATCCTGTCCTAATTGTCACTGCTTGCCAACATTGCCATCAGCTGTACTGACATATTCACTGCTTCTAACAAGTTGAAGAAATAATGAAAGATGGGGGGGAAAATGTTTTGTTCCCCAGAGTACAGTGGGAAGAAATGCTGTTAAGAAAAAGTTAATAAATGTGAGGAACAAACCTAAGGTAAGCCCAGTCTCAACCAAAGCAAGAGAATTTGACCTTCTAGAAGATGGGTACACGATGAGTGGAACAACTTTCTCTTACATGATAGAGCATTTGTTCTTTACAGAAGACAACATTTTCAAAAGAAAGGACAGTCTCTGCATTTCCAACCTGCTGATGGTTGTGGAACAGAGGCTGCTACTTGACCTATCAGGGGAAAAGCTCTAAGAGCTCCTAGCTTTCAGTCAAAAGGGAAATCCAGGCACTAAAAAATGATGAACTACCTTGAACTACAACATATGTTTCACTAGCTTTATTTTCCACGTCCCAAGTACAAGTAGGAATTATGTCCATCAACTACCTTTACATACTGGAAACCATCCATAGAAACAAGGTGAAATGGACACCGGAAAAGTTTGTAATACAAAGGAATACACAGTGACATGAGCTCTACCACACACTTCATTCTGGATTCCCCAAAACTACAACAAATACAGGATCTCTCCTGCCTGAGGAAAGAGGTTGAAGGGGAGAATAAAGAGTATCTCACACTTTATGAGGCTTTATTAATGCCAAATGAAACAGTATCAAGGAGCTTTACAGTGATGTACCCAGTGAGATTTTACCAGATGTGAATTCTATGTCGCCAATCTAAACGCCCCTGTCTGTAGCAAACTGCTGTTAACCAGCAGCCATTATCTTCCCAGCACTGCACAGAGCCCTGCCCAACATGAAAAACTGCTATTTAAAAAGGAAGCATTCTAGACTACCTTGGCTAGGAACCAGAAATATCACCTAGGTACCTCCAGGAACAGCTACAACAACAATTAGAAATCAGGCAGGTGGCACTTAAAATGAGACATAAAAACACGGATTTACAGCTGCCAATAGAATTTACCAAGATTCACAGCTATACAGCCACAACTACCAAGCACTAAAAACCTCATCATGAACAGACTCTCAAGAGATCCTCATCCTCATAATGAACAGCAGAAGAGTTGAGGTGGGACTTACCATACCTACAGGCTTGACCTGGTTTTCTTCCACATAGAGAACACACAAATTCTGTTTCCATCCCACTTCAGTAACTTCCGTGTGGTCTTTCCAGGTCCTGCCTGTTGAGTTTTGATAAGATTTCCTATAATCTCTAAAAAGCTTTTCAAGTTATGGAACCCCTACACTTGAGGGAGTTCCACTCTTACTCTTCCATGGTAACACTTTATTCTCCATGCAGTCCTGGTATTTCTATGAGTAAAAATCAAAGTATTCTGTAAAGGTAACGAACTGGGTTTTTTATTACAATAGAATATTCGAAAACAAAAATCCCTTTGCAAACATGTATGGAATCAGGTAGGAATGGCAAAGGGAAAGTTATGTATTCCATCTTTGGAGCTAATTTTAATAAAATGAGCATTCTTGAAACCCAAACTCCTCCGTTTATCACATTTTAAAATGAAACTCAATGCATTTTTTTTCTTTTAATGATTAAAGCT
The DNA here is from genome assembly GCA_013399195.1 of Dicrurus megarhynchus. NCBI lineage: Eukaryota > Metazoa > Chordata > Aves > Passeriformes > Dicruridae > Dicrurus > Dicrurus megarhynchus. Next base: position 664,020 of record VXAD01009455.1, read on the forward strand.
TAAAAACTACTTGCTATAGCTTTTAATATAATTTGTGAACATAGTGTAACTTTTGGCAGCTACTGGCACAGAAAACTACAGCATCAGACCTGAACTTGCACTATTGGTTTGACTGCACTTCTTTGTCAAATATGGTATTTCAAAGAAACCTGATTCAAATGATTAATGAGTACAACAATCACTAGTGTAAATAGATACTACCCAACTGATACTCAAACCCAGGTAAGAATCAATTTCTTCTTTGTTCTTCTTTGAATTACACCTTAAGAAAGCAAGAATAGGAAAAAAATATTGTTATTTAGAAGTATTCCTCCTTTTTTCTAAAAATTAGGTATGCCTTCACGACTATGATGAGTTGTGTAACTTTCAGGAAAATCCCAAATCATTCCATTTGCAATGAGTGAAAGTTTAAGGGCTGTCTGAATTTTGAAAGAAACAATATGCATCAAAAAAAGACCACTCTCCTACGCTGGAATTACTGATACTTTATTAGGTTTAGCACGGAAGGTCAACAAAGGAGTACTTACCTTCTGTTTTGGAAAGAGTTTTGGAATAGAAATCAGTCTGCTGCTATGTGACTGGTTTCCAGGCAGCAGTTCCACTGACTTCTTCAGGGAAAAGACATGTTCTTCTGTTTCTGCAAATGCTGTTTATATTGAGTAAATCCAAGTATGTTCAACTCAGACAACATACTGTGAACCATTAATGAAAAAATGCATTTGCAAAAACCAGAACATAATACACTGACCTCTCTCAACTCCTATCTGGAGAAAAAGACATGCATCATATACATGACAGATTGCTGGCATTACATTTTCTGGCTGTTGACTTGAGAGAATGCCAACTTTTATGAAACATACTTGATCCATTCCATTTATTTTGTGAATAAACATGAACAGCTTCCTCCATTTCTTACCACATTTGAAGGGCTTAGACATATCAAAAGCGACAAGTGTCAGTGGAAATACTATAAAAGGGTGAAATTTTCACTGAATACTGATAAACAAGTATGTACCAAGGATGCATTAATAAAATAATTTTTTCTTACAAGTTTTTTACACTATTTTTATTTGGTCCTGTCTATAAAAAAGTGTCTCTGTTAATTTAGCATCTGTTACGACTCACTTAAGGAAGTTCAGAAAAATGAGAGGTAATTAAAAAATTCAGTACAATACGATGAAATCCATTCAAGCTGAATTCAAACATAATTACTTAAATCAAACTTCATTGCCCTGTTTTCACCAGCTCAGAATTGAACAACCTAAATTGAATCAAACTCTTATTTGATTATTTCTTCAGATAATAAATAAGTCGCTCAGAAAAACAAAACCCAAAATCCACATTTATATCTGCTGAATTTTAAAGAACTTAAAGGAAATTATTTTGCTTTTTAACATAATTAACATCCAGTAAAATAAATTAGGAAGCATCAGCTTTCATTAGCTTTAGCTTTCCACTTATGCACGTCTTGGCTTTGAATAAATGCAGAGAGAAGAACTTAAAACTGCATATTGTATATAAGGGGAAAAAAAGTCAGAAATCATGCATATTAAGAGCTAGTCTGCTCATTTGCTAAGAACTGAACAATTGTGACAACAAATTCTAATTTCAAAAAAACCAAACATGTTGGCAAACTCAATTTCCCTGGAAAAAATAAAATACAAGAATGACAAAGAGAAGGAAAAAGGATTAAGAAGACACCAGGGACCAGACCTTCCTTACACCATAAGCAGCAAAAGGTTAGACAACTGAAAGGGTGTTTTCTTTGTGTGAGAGGATTCAGCCACATCTTTTCCAGTGGGTCTGTGAGGACTGTATATCCCAGCAACACTGTCCAGTGCTGCACATACCCTGCAGCTTATGTGATAAAGCAGTACTGCTGTGCACCCCTTTGATACAAACCAAAGCTGTGCATGCTCCCAAAAAATGACCTAACTCACGTACTAAATTATACAACTCACAGACACACATTCAAGAACGACATTCAAGCTGCAAAGTCAATCACTCAAGAACTGTGTAAGACAGTTTAATTTACACATGAAATGTAATTCACTCTTTACCATATATGGTAGAACATTAATCTTTCCTTACACAATTGCACACACTTTCTCCATGGATATCAGGCTGTGAAGAAGATGTACTGTGTAGCTTCCTCCTACTTCACCGCTTGTACAAGTTGAAAGGTCTAATATCAATATGCTACAGAGAAATAAAAAGGCAAAGGAGGATCTCAGTGCTAAAGCTGTCCACTTCTCTGTGCTGAAGGGCTAGGCTCTACCTCTGCCTCTACTAAGACTCCTACCTGGAGAAGTCAGGGATGTGAGCTCCTCTGCATAGAATGTATGTCCCTCATTTTCTCTGCAGCCGATTTGAGATCTGGGGATATGACTTGTAGAAGAGCTGGAAGTATAATGTAACTGACCAATACGCTACAAAGATCACACACCAGGAAAAGGGCACTAACAACCAGTGGCCACTTTGGCTCT
>VXAD01009457.1:18873-34388 GCA_013399195.1 Dicrurus megarhynchus
TGACAGGGGACAGCCGGGTGGTGGCAGAGGATACCCGGGTGGTGACAGGGGACAGCCGGGTGGTGGCAGGGGTCAGCTGGGAGGTGGCAGGGGTCAGCCGGGTGGTGGCAGGGGACAGCCGGGTGGTGGCAGGGGACACCCGGGTGGTGGCAGGGAACAGCTGGGAGGTGACAGGGGACAGCCGGGTGGTGGCAGGGGTCAGCTGGGAAGCGCTGGGAGCGGGATGCGCCCACTGGAGGGCAGTGCGAGCCCACCGGACGGGCGGTGCCCGGGCAGGGGTCCCCCCGCAGCCCCGCAGCCGCAGCCCCGGGACCCCAAATCCCGCTCCTCACCCGGTGCAGCCCCGGGAGCGGCGGTTCTGCCCCACACATCCCCCCGGGATGCGCTTCCAGAGGCGGCTGGGGCGGGAATGGGCCTGGGATGCTCGGCTGGGTGCGCTTCGCCAGGGATGGACATCCCGAATCCCCCGGGATGCAGATCCCACATCATGAGATGGACAGTGCACATCACCAGGGATGGACATCCCAAATCCCCCGGGATGCAGATCCCACATCATGAGATGGACAGTGCACATCACCAGGGATGGACATCCCAAATCCCCCGGGATGCAGATCCCACATCATGAGATGGACGATGCTCATTCCAGGGATGCAGATCCCACCCCATGGGATGGACGATGCTCATTCCCAGGGATGGACATCCCAAATCCCCTGGGATGCAGATCCCACCCCATGGGATGGACGGTGCTCATCCCCAGGCATTCAGATCCCGCAGCTGAGCCCCGCTGTGCCTGCACAGTGCTCCCGCCTCCAGTGCTCCCAGTATGTCCCAGTGCCACGGCAGGACCGGGTCCTTCCCCATCCGAAGGTCCCTCCAGCTCCTCGCTCAGGAATCCCACAAATTCCCACTGTTCCAGCCACACTTTTGTGTTTAATTCCTGTTACAACCCCTCTTTCCAGCCCCTCTGGATGCCGGGTGGAATACTGGGCTTTATTTTCACGGGGATTTTCACAGCTGGCTCCAGTCCTCCCAGTACAAACCAGTACAAACCAGTGCACAGCCTCTAGGTCATCCTCCTTCTCCTCCTCCTCCTCTTCCCGACCACCTCCAGCCTTTCCTTGGATACATCCAGCCCCTCAACCAGACCCATGGATAATTATCCCCATGGATAATTCCCTGGCACCCGGCTCCTGCCAGGACCTTCCACGGACACCTCGGACCCCCCCAGCTCCATCCCCACCCCGGAGAGACCTCGGGGTCCCGGTTCCTCACCGTCCCGTCAGCTTTTCCATGGAAAGCGCAGGCATTCCATGAATTATTTATAACCTCTCCCAATCAGAGGGAACGCTCAGGTGCTCCGGTTCATTTCCTGGATCCCGCGAATCCAAAGTGCGGATTTTAATAAGGCAAATTAAGTGCTTTTAACGAGAGGCGCTGATTAAAGCTCCGTATCCATCGCTGCATCCCGGGCGGGATTGAAGGGGATGGGAGGCGCAGGTGGGAGCCTGCTCCAGGTGGGAAAACCACCTAAAATTGGGCCGAAATAAAGAAAAATCCCCAAATTTCCAGCACAGTTTTCCACCCAGGACCAAGGGAGATCGTTGCCGTGCCCTGGGAGGGGTTTGGGAGATGCTTCCTGTCCTTTCCCAGAGCCATTCCCATGGAAAAAAGGGATGGTCCCTGTCCATTCCCTGGGCTGGTTCCCATCTCCAGATTCCATCCAGGAGCATTCCCGAGCTGGAGCCACGGGGACTCCTGGCGTTCTCCGGGAATCGATCGCTTGAGCACATGTTATTATTAATTAATTAACGCTCGTTAGGGGGTTATTAATTATTCATCGGAGTTAACACAACCCTCCCTCCCCCAGCCCAGCTTCCCGCTGCATCCCTGCTCCTTCCGCCCTTTTCCTTCCTTAACCAAAGGGATGGAAACGCTTCCCAGATTTCACTTCCCAATCCCGTGGGAAGCCAGGCTAACGAGGGATAACTGGGAACGGCCCTATAAAAACATGGAAACACTTCCCAGATTTCACTTCCCAATCCTGTGGGAAGCCAGGCTAACGAGGGATCGCTGGGAATTGCCCCATAAAAACATGGAAACACTTCCCAGATTTCACTTCCCAATCCTGTGGGAAGCCAGGCTAACGAGGGATAACTGGGAATGGCCCTATAAAAACATGGAAACACTTCCCAGATTTCACTTCCCAATCCTATGGGATCTGCAGTGGGCAGCCAGGGATCACCGGGAATGGCACTGATCAAGTTTTAGAGGCAGCAGCAGGGATTGGGGGAAATTCTGGGAATTTTGGTGCTGGAATCGCATCCCCTGCCTGCCCCATCCCCATGGATGCGGCTTAGCATGGAAAAGGAGGATTAAATCCGGGTGAGGAGGATTCCAAGCTGGAAAAACCCTTGGAAGGGCTGGGCTTGGAAAAAAAATCAATGGAAAAGAGGGAGGGAAGAGATTAAAGGCCAAAGCTCCAGACAAATGGAGAGATTTAATCTGATTTGGGAGTTATTGTCCTCATCGAGTTATGTGATTATGGATCATTCAGGAGCGGGGATGAGCAAAACAGGGATTTATTCCCAGCTCCGAGGGGCTCCTGAGCCTCTTCCCAGGAGAGGAGCTGGGGCAGAGCCGCATCCCGGGATGGGGAAGGGCACGGAGCAGCATCCCAAGGGGAAGCTGGGCTGGGGAGGCCTGGAGGGGCAGAATGAGGAATGAGAGGGTGTGGGAATCTCTGGGATGGAGAAAATGGGGAAATTGGGATTGGGAACGGACCAGGAATGCAGCCCTGGGGTGGAAAACTGGGAGGATCCCAAGGGAAAGGTGGGCTGGTCGGGGCAGAGCAAGGAAAGCGGGATAAGGACATCTCCGGGATGGAGAGGATGGGAGATGGATCAGGGATGCAGCTCTGTGGGGAAAACTGGGATTATCCCAAGGGAAAGCTGGGCTGGGAAGGCTTGGAGGGGCAGAATGAGGAATGAAGGGTGTGGGAATCACTGGGATGGAGAAAATTGGGATTGGGAATGGACCAGGGATGCAGCCCTGGGGCAGAAAACAGGGATGATGCCAAAGGAAGGGTGGGCTGGCAAGACTTGGAGGGGCAGAGCGAGGAAAAAGGGGTGTGGGGATCTCCAGGATGGGAAATTGGGATTGGGAACGGACCAGGGATGCAGCCGTGTGGAGAAAACAAGGAAAATCCCAAAGGAAGGGTGGGCTGGGAAGCCTTGGATGGCCAAGGCACGGAAAGAAGGGTGCAGGAATCTCTGGGATGGGCGAAACAAGGAACGAACCTGCTGCAGACCGGGATGGGGGCGCTTCCCAAGGCCCGGAGACGCCGCTCCCGGGGAATTTTTCCCGTTTTCCCCGCGGCTCCGCGCACCTCGCGCAGGCAGCTCGTTTTCCCATTACTGTCTCCTCGGATTAGGGATGCGCTCGCTCTCCCGCTCCGGCCGAATCCCAGGCGCCAGCAGGAGCTGCAAACCGCATTAGGGCCGTGCCGAGGAGCCCCTAACGGCATTAGGGGGGAGCATTAGAGGTGCTGAGTGACAGGGAGCTCGTCAGGCCGGGATTGATGGAAATCCCATTCCCGGAGCCGGCAGGAGCAGGGCCCTTCATTCAGGAAAAAATTGGCTAATTGGGAAGGTCTGGATTCTCTCCACCTGGCTCGTTCCCGGAGCTCCTCGGGATGTGGGATGAACGGAGGGGAGGGAAAGCTCCTAAATCTGCCCTTCCTGCTTTTCCCTGCCCTTTTGGCGGCTGGAGGATTCCCAGACTGGGAATTCCTGGGAATTGCAGCATTCCAGACCCAGGGAAAAGCAGGTTCACGGCTGCTGGGCTCTTTCCTGCCCTGGGCTGTAGCAAAATTAATTGGCAATCACCGGGAGTCCACACAGCCGGACCTTGTTGGGAAGGAAGCTGTAAAAGCCACGCGTCCGCAGCCGTAATTCCTTCATCCCACATTGATCCCGTGGCCTCTGCTGCCCACGGATCGGCCAGGAGGACGTGCTGGGCATTGATCCCGGGCACCTCGGCCAGCCTGGAGCATCCTGATCCCTGCCCATTCTGGGAGTGAAATCCCAGTCAGATTCCAGCCTGGAGCATCCTGATCCCTGCTCGTGCTGGGTGTGAAATCCCATTCTGATTCCAGCCTGGAGCATCCTGATCCCTGCTCATTCTGGGAGTGAATTCCCGTTCTGATTCCAGCCTGGAGCATCCTGATCCCTGCTCGTGCTGGGAGTGAATTCCCAGTCTGATTCCAGCCTGGAGCATCCTGACCCCTGCTCGTGCTGGATGTGATTCCCATTCTGATTCCAGCCCAGAGCATCCTGATCCCTGCCCATTCTGGGAGTGAAATCCCATTCTGATTCCAGCCTGGAGCATCCTGATCCCTGCTCGTGCTGGGAGTGAATTGCCAGTCAGATTCCAGCCTGGAGCATCCTGATCCCTGCTCATTCTGGGAGTGAAATCCCAGTCAGATTCCAGCCTGGAGCATCCTGATCCCTGCCCATTCTGGGAGTGAATTCCCGGTCAGATTCCAGCCTGGAGCATCCTGATCCCTGCTCATTCTGGGAGTGAAATCCCATTCTGATTCCAGCCTGGAGCATCCTGATCCCTGCCCATTCTGGGAGTGAATTCCCAGGCTGATCCCAGCCTGGAGCATCCCAACCCCTGACTGTTGTGGGAGTGAATTCTCATCTCTCCCGAGTCTCCATGGAAGTGGATGTTTCCTGTGTTCCTTTGCCTCAATCCACAGTGTTTGAACCAAAATAATGCTCCGTGTGCTTCCCGAGCTCCTCCGCAGGCGGATTTTGTCAGGAAATATAAATATCCCGACACCCACCTGCCCAGGCAGCGAGAGAAGGCACCATTCCACCCTCGGCGCTGCCGGGAACGACGGGAATTCTGCAGCACGGAGAGGCCCTGGCTTCCCAGAGGAGCTGCCCCATCCCTGGAAGTGTCCGAGGCCAGGCTGGAGCAGCCTGGGATAGTGGGAGGTGTTCCATGGAAGGGACCTTAAATCCCATCCATTCCCACCCCTTCCATGGGCAGCGACACCTCCCACTATCCCAGGCTGGCCTCGGGCACCTCCAGGGATCCTCCGGGAATTCCATCCCAGCCCCTCCCCACCCTCCCAGCCAGGAATTCCTTCCCGATATCCCATCTATATCCCTGTGTCCCGGCACTCCGGCAGATTCCCCGTGTCCAGGGAAAACGGAATCCTGGGATGAGCTTTCAAGTCCCTCCCCACCCAAACCATCCCAGGATTTTAACGCTGCCCTTCCAATCCAGCCGGGATCTGCTCCCTTCCTTGCCCACCTTCCCCCAGGGGATCCCTGTGCCCGTGCGTGCCCATCCCGGTGGCACGGGGCACACGGAGCCGCCGCCTTTCCCGGGATCCGTCTCATTAGAGCCGGGAAGCGGCGGAATTTCCACCCTGCTGCTCCCTGCGAAGGGGGAGCCAATTACCAGCAGCTGGTGAGAGCCGAAAATTATTATTAATTTCCAAGCGAGCATATGCTGCGTGTTAACAACCCCCGTGCTGTGCCAGAAGGGCCCATCCCATCCAGATGGCTCAACCTGCCTTGGGAATGATTCCTGCCGGGCTCTGCCGCCGCTCCGGAGCGCTCAGGGATGAGGGAAGGCGACATTCCCTGCCTGGATGGCAGCAGGAGCACGGCCCAGGGTGACCAGCAGCGGCTTTTAGGAGAAATAAACCCCGTGCGCTCCACCCGGGGACATCCCGGTGTCCCCGCAGGCAGGGACAGGGATGTGGCGGCTCCGGAGAGCGGGAGGATCCCCAGGGATTGATAAGGAATATCGCAGCGTGTGTTACGGGAGGATAAATGTGCTCATAGAAGTTAATTAAGGAAGGTTTTGTTCCCAAGTTAATTAAGGATGGTTTTGTCCCCAGCCAGAGCTGCTGTCCCAGCAGATCCCACCAGCATCCCGTGGGATGCTGAAAGCTCTCCCTGCCCCTCTCAGCTCCCTGCCGAGATTCCCTGGATTTATATTCCCATAAAAGCTGGATCGTTTTCCTTCCTGCCCTGCCCAGAGAGGCGTTTCCCTGCTGGACTCCTGGATTTCCAAACCTTGTGGGAGCACTTTGGCACCCAGGCTGGGGAGCACGGGAATTCTGCTGCGCTTCCGGAGCCATGGGAATCACAGGGGGAGTTCAGAGCAGCTTTTCCTCCTGGATTCGCAGCAGCCGCATCCCAGAGAGCTGCTGTGGAAGCGAAGGATGGGTTCTGTGTGTCCCGGGAAGTGGGAGCCGGTACCTCGGGATCCCTGGGCAGCCATCCCGGCCGGCCCAGCCCGGTGTCCTGACCCTGGGCAGGAGCAGATATCCAGGGAAAACAAGGGATTCGCAGCACCAGGGGCTCATTTGGACACAGACCCTCCCCAAAAGGGGTTTTCCTTCGGGCATGGCCAACTTCCAGCAGGACTTTTTCCTTGGGAAGGGTTTGCACAGCTGCTCCCACGGCTTTCCCTGCATCCCGCTGTTCTCCATCTTTCAGTGACAGCAATAAATGGAATTCCCTGGGGGGCTGGAGCTACACGACCCCTCTGGATTAACAACCCCACATCCTCCGGCACGGAGCATCCCCAGCCACACCCAAACCCGCTCCCCGATCCCAGGGAATCACGGAGCCTTTTCCCTGCCGCTCATCCCCCTGGAACTCCGGGAAAGGGGGCGGCGGGAGCATCGGCGTCCCTTTAAATCCCACGGCTGGAATCGGGAGCGAAACCTCTCCAGGGAAGAGGAGTAAAAATAGCTCCGTGTCAGCGGCCGCGGGAGCAGCCGGGGCCCTGTCAAGGGCAGAGGCGAGCGCTCGTTATAAATAGGAGTCATTAATTATTCCAGCGGGGACGCGGCGCTTAATGAGGGCTCGGGCTGACACCGGCAGGAAGATTCCAGCGTGGAGCGATGCGATCCGGGGCCCTGGGAAGATCCAGAGCCCGGGGAAGGGCGCGGGGGTGCTGGGAGGGCAGGAGGAGGAGGAGGAAGAGGAAGAGGAGGAGGAGGAGAAGGAGGAGGAGGAGGAGGAGGAAGGAGCTGCTCCGTGCCAGGGAAAGAACAACACCGGCATCTGAATTCCAGCCCTGCCCGCCGAGCTGACACCTGGTGACGGAGCCGTGGTGTCCCGGAGCTGCGGGCAGCGCTTCGTTTTAATTTTCATTTCCATTTTTAATTAAAACCAGCGGTCGCCGCTGCCCCAGCGCCCCGAGCGCCGTCCGGCTGGGGAGGGGCTGCCCAGGGCACCTCTGGCACCCCCCGTGCCCTCCCCCCGGGATGTACCGGCTCCTCCAGGAGTCTGGAATGCCAGGACCCGGCGTTTCCCACCCGGGGCTGCTCCAGAGGGGAGGGTTTAAGAAAAATGAGGAAGAACGGGAGGAAGAAGAGGGTTTGGGAAGAGCAGAACGTGGGGTTGTGGAAGGGACAGATCCATGGGGTGGGATGGGGCGGTTCCAGCCGCATCTTGCCCCTCGCCCTGGATTCAGGCCAGGAAAACCTCTCCAGCTCGGCGCAGGACGAGGTTGCGGTCCCATAAAATAAACACTGGGGGGACAGTGGGGGGAGGAGGAGCTGAGCACAACCCCGGAGAAATAACGGGGCGTGAAAGGAGCGGGAGCTGCGGCAGCTTCGAGACGGAGCCTTCCCCCTGGATCTCCTCGGCTCCCAGCCCTTCCTGCGGGGATCCCGGGATGTTTGGAGCCTGAAGGATCTGATGCTTTGCCCCAGCGCTGGGCTGAGCACGGAGGGGTGGGGGGGGAACTCATTGCACCAAATTCCCGAGGTGTGGGGCTCCGAAATCCCCGATCCCGGATTTCCTGGGAGGGAAAGAGGGCGCGGAGAGGCCGATCCGTGGAGCAGCTCCCGATCCTGCTGACCCAGCCGGGAGATGATTCACGGCCCCAGGGCTGCCGTGCGTTTGTGCAGGAGGAAGCGATAATGGAGACGAAGCAAATCCATCGTCTCCGCGGGATTTATGGAGTGCGGCCGCAGCTCCCGACCTTTCGGGCTCTGCCCCACACCCCACGGGGTTCAGCAGCGACCTCGCTCCAGCTCCGGCTCTTCCTGGGAAGATGCGACCCAGGGAAAGTGGGAAACAGCACGAGTGAGGTTTTGAGCGCCCTCGGTTCTGTTTTGGGATGAGGAGAGCCCAGGGAAGGGAGCGGAGTTAGCGGCTCATGGAATGCTGATCCCGTTTGGATCGGGGCCGGGATGGAGGAGCCTGGCAGGGCGGGAAGGGCAGCTCTGGGTTTCTCCTTGCGGGGCTGCTCCTGAGGGAGCCGGGGGTGTCGGGATGAGTCTGCGCATCAGCACCCGCAGTAATCGAGTTAAAAACCCAATCACTGACTCACAGATCCACTTTTCCATCATTCCGAGCTCACGGACACCCCAGACTCCCGTCTGTTTCCAATTAGCCCGGCTCTCCTGGCCCCGTGCCAATGGAAGTCGTGTTCTCATCATCCTCACCCTGTTCCCTGAGCACGCAGCCCCCAGAGCCGAGGGAAAACGGGGAAAATGGGGAAAATGGGGAATAGAATCACGGAATCACAGCACGGACCCGAAATCCCACGGGCAGGGACTCCTCCCTCTATCCCAGGTTGCTCCAAGCCCCAATCCAGCCAGGCCTGGGACGCTGCCATGTCCGAGGTTTGGGTACCCCACAGATGGAGCCCCTGGTGCTCCGGGGGGATGAGGAGAGCCCGGGAAAGGGAGCGGGATCAGCCGGTCCTGCCGAAACAGCAGAGCTGTCCCAATATTCCCATCCCCAGGCTCCACCGCCCGGCTTTTCCCCTTCCAGGCCCCTTCCCGAGGAGCCGATTCCCATTTTTCCCGGAGAGCGCAGTGCCCCCCCATTATTAACCCACATCCCATAATTGCAGCCGTCATCCCTTTTCCGTCCCCAAAGCCCCGTTAGGGCCGGGCCCGGCCGCTCCTCCTGCCCTGGCTGAGTGCTCCCCTGACCCCCCTCTCCAGGGCTGCTGTGCTTCTTCCTGCTGGAATATTGATCCCAAATCCCCCTCCAGGGGATCCGCTCTGTTCTTGCTCCATTTTCCCGCTGCTGTTGCCGCGTCTCCGCATCCCCCCAGTCCCAACAATCCCAACAATCCCACAGCTTTCCCCCTCTCCGCTGTATCCAACAGGGCCAGGATTGGGAATTCCAGGATTTCGAGAGCAAAGATCAAAGCATGAGAGGAGACGGCTTCAGACAAACCCTCCTGGGCGAGGCCAAACATCGTTTCACTGCGCTGGGAGCGGTTTCCTTTGGAAAACTGGGGGGAAAAATGCCAGACCCCTTATTACCACACCCCACAAAGTCCAAAATCAGCCTGAAACCCCACACTGCGCTTTTAATGCCTCCCCAACTCCTCGGTGGCCCCAAACTGCGTGTCCCGGAGGTGGGATTTGGGATGAAAATCTTGCTCCCCCCCTGAGGTCCCATCAGCAGGGACGGCAGGAACGACCCCGGGTATTCACAGCCACACTTTGGTGTCACCCTCCGGGACGTGGGGAAAGGCACCGCCAGCCTGTTCGAGCCTCGCGAGCCGTGAAAATGGTGAACGACAAAGAAAAATGGGATCCTTGAGGGCTTTTTCCCACCCTGAGAGGGCCCGGCGCCTCCGCCCGTCTGCAGCGGGCTTCTCGCATCCCTCCGGATCCTCAGCCTCCCTCTGCCGCCGGAGTTTGTTTGTTTGCGCTGCCTGACAGCTCGGCCTCCCCCCCGCACCCCAGACGAGAGCGGAATGCATGCTAATCAACCCCGGATCGGCAGCGGCACCCGCAGCCGGGGAAGAGCTGCTGGAATTACAAAGGGAGCCTGGCGGCCGCACCTGGATCCGCCGCTCGGCCCCAGCTCGCTCCTGCGGGGCGGGGATGGGATGCGGGATGCAGGAGTGGGGGGAAAGGCGAGCAGGGATGCGGTTTGGAGCAGGATCAGGGTGCTCGCACCGCGGACAAGCTGCGCCCTGCTGCTTTTTCCTCCAGCGCCGCACCCCGCGGCTGCTCCCGCAGGCCCCCGGCAGCGGCCGGGATGCGGCAGGGAAGATTAGGGCTGTTTCCTTTTCGCTGGCGAGGAGCGTAATCCCCCCTTTGAAAGGCGCATCCTGCGCTTGATGCTTCCTGACATTAATATTATCATCTCCAAGCAGCCGCAGAGCCCGGCTGTCGCCCGCGATTAGGGCACTGACACAGATCGGCGCAAGATTTCACAAGCGGCTCATTACGGCTGACTCGGGCTCGGCGCGGCTTATATAACTCATCTTGCATAAACCTGTCACCCGCAGGAGCTGCTCCGCCGCCCGGCCCCGCCGGATGCTCGGCACGGCTGCTTCAGGGGGTTTCAAGGCCACCGAGTGCTCCCCCCGCGCTGTCCCCGCCTCGCTGAGCTCCGTGCGGGGCGGGTTCGGGGCTCCGGAGAAGGGTGGGAGGGCAGCGGGGCTGTGCTGGAAGGGGAGGGGCTGCCAGGGAGTTGGCGCAGGGCTGGGAGGGGTTAAAGGACCCCCAGATCCTGGGGAGAGGAGGTGAAAGGAGACCCCCCAAAATCCTGGGTTTGCTGGAGAGTCAGAGTGGTTTAGAGGGGGATATTTCAGGAGAATGTCACGGGTCTGTGAGGGGCTAAAGGAGCCCTGGGACCCCGGAGCGCTGAAAGGACCCCCAGATCCTGGGGAGGGGTGAAAGGAGACCCCCAAAATCCGGGTTTGCTGGAGAGCCAGACTGGTTCCACTGGACGAGGAGGATCTTCCAAAGAAATGTCACAGGTTTGGGGGGGGGTTAAAGGACCCCCAGACCCTCGGAGGGGTGAAAGGAGACCCCCAAAATCCGGGTTTGCTGGAGAGCCAGACCGGCTCCGCTGGAAGAGGAGGATCTTCCAGGGAAATCTGGAAGTCTGGGAGGGGGGAAGGACCCCCGAAGCCCCCCAGGATCCCAGATTCGCCGGAGAGCCATGGATGGGAGCGGGTCCTGCGGGGATCCCCCTCCTGCTCCCAAATCAGCGCTGAGCCGCACTCTGGTGCTGCCACTCCCGGGAGCCTTGGGAAGCAGGATAATAATTCCAGCGGCTGGAGCCGGGCCAGGGCTGGGCGCGGAGCTCGGGGACTGTCAGGACGAGCCGTGGCTTCGCTGATGGCCTCGAACAGGCGGGAGCTCGCCAGGTCCCGCCGCTGGAGCGGGAATTGCGGGAGAGCTGCTGCCTCCGGCAGCACGGTGGCTCCCGAGCTCTGCCGCGGGGCCTTGGAGCCGCTGACCCTGAGCGGGCCGGGAATCCTGGGGCAGCGGGGACCTCTGGAATCCGTGACGGGGATTGGGATGTTCCCAGGGCAGCGGGGACCTCTGGAATCCCGTGATGGGGACTGGGATGCTCCCAGTCCAAGGGATCCTGTGGAACCAGTAACCCAGAACTCAGTGGTGGGAACGGGGATGCTCCCAGGGCAATGGGGACCTCTGGAATCCCGTGATAGGGACTGGGATGCTCCCAGGGCAATGGGGACCTCTGGAACTCCGTGACGGGGATTGGGATGTTCCCAGGGTGGGGACCTTTGGAATCCCGTGATGGGGACTGGGATGCTCCCAGTCCAAGGGATCCCGTGGAACCAGTAACCCGGAACTCAGTGGTGGGAACGGGGATGCTCCCAGGGCAATGGGGACCTTTGGAATCCCGTGATGGGGACTGGGATGCTCCCGATCCAAGGGATCCCGTGGAACCAGTAACCCGGAACTCAGTGGTGGGAACGGGGATGCTCCCAGGGCAATGGGGACTTCTGGAATCCCGTGATGGGGACTGGGATGTTCCCGATCCAAGGGATCCTGTGGAAACAGTAACCCAGAACTCAGTGGTGGGAACGGGGATGCTCCCAGGGCAGCGGGGACCTCTGGAATCCCGTGATGGGGACTGGGATGCTCCCAGTCCAAAGGATCCTGTGGCACCGCTGGCCTGGCATGCCGTGCTGGGGTTAGGGATGTCCCAATGCGCAGCTGGCACCGGGACCTGTGGAATGCCAAGCCGGGGCCCGGGATGCTCCCGGTTCTTCCCTTCCCGCTGCAGAACCCTCCCAGCAGCGCTGCCAATGTGACCCCGCTCCCCGAAGGGCTCCTCAGTGGTGGCAGCAGCGCCGGTGTCACCTCCCTGCAATTAATCAGAGCAGTCATTAGTGGCTGCAGACAAACCGCGCTCGGCGCTTGGCAAAGCCTCTGCCGGCTCCTGCCGGGGGGGCGGGGCTGACAGCAACATTTGGGGTTTTTTTCCTCTCATTTCCCAACATTTCGGGCCTGAACCTCCCCCCGGAGCTCCCAGCCCGCGTTCTGGGGGGGGGTTTTGCTCCATCGCGGGGGTGCTGGGCGCCCCCGGCTATCACAGATGAGATTTTTTGGGGGAGTGCAAAGCCTCCCCGGGGATCTGCGCCTCCCCAGTCCCTGTTTTTGTGGATCCTTGTGCTCGCCGTGTCCGTTACCGGCAGCGTTCGGGATCGGGCGCGCGGAGAACGAAACGAATCCACCAAAGCCGAGCTCCCGCAGCCGCTGTGGGATCATTTCCTCGCTACCTGAGCGAGAGGTGGGAATTCTTGCCAGTGCCGGTTGTTCCCAGACATCTCGGTGCCGAGGATGCCAGGGGATGCTCGCGCCGGCCAGAGCAGCCTAATTAAGGATAAATCATTAATGATGAGCCCTGCCTTGCTGGCAAGCTCCTGGTAGTACTGGGGGTGTGTGTGTGGGGGATGTGGCACCAGTTTAGCTGCGGGTGACAATCCCATGGATGCTCCACAGGGTGCTGCCACCTGGATTCCCGTCCCACCCCTTCCTCCGTCCTCTTTTCTCCCTCCTGTCGCTGCTGAACCACCCCTGTGTGACATCTCTTCCCAACATCCAGCCCCAGCCTTATCATTAAATGTAAATTACGGGGAATAATCGCTGGCGGGAGCAGCCAGGAGAGAAATCGGCGAGCCTGGGATGGGCTCTTAGCTGGGAAAATGGAGGGAGGAAACAAAATCTGGACCATTAGCCCGGAGAAACAGCGGCCGCTTCCCCCTCCCGACTCCTGGCAGAGCTCCTGGGTGGCTGATCCGGTTCCTTTTGCGTTTGGGAATGAGTGGGAGAAGAGGAGCTGGAGGTGGCCCCGGCTGGCGGTGCCCGCTCTTCCCGCTCCCTTCCAGATCCCAAATCCACTTTTCCCCGCACCGATGGAGGCGAGGTGGGAGCCTCCAGCCCGACCCCGGCTCAGCCCCTCTAATCTGCTCCTGTCAGCGCCGCCGGGGCTGTGGCAGCCGCTGCCGAGCGGGACCGAAATCCGCCTCCCTAAATCCGACAGGAGAACGCCAGGCAGGCAGGGAGATGTTATCGGCTCGCTCCCCTCTCCCCGCCTCCCGCTTCTCCTCCCATCCCTCCTGGCAGGCCCTGCCTCCTCCTTTTCCTCCTCCTTGGAAGCGGACAGGGATCCTGCAGGATTTGGGGGGGTCTCTCTGTGCCCCCCACGCAGCGCTGGGACCTTTCCATCCCCCTCCGAAGCTCCTCTGCAGCCCTGCCAGGCTGCGGGAGCCGGTTCTCCGGGGGAAGAGCAGCGTGGCCATCAATTAGAGGCCTAAAAAAAGGATAATTTTATCAATGGGAGGCGGGGATTCGCTGTCCCGGGTAATGGGAGCACCGTGTCTCCAATTAAAGTTGGGAATATTCATCCCGGAGCCGGGGCCCCGTCAGGAGCCGACGTTTGTCGGGCTTTGTCAGAGTTTATCGGGTTTGTCAGAGTCAATCTCCTTCGAGAGCTGCTTCTCCACGTACTTCGGATTATGGATCCTTTCTGCCTCTTTTTAAAACCAGGTTTGGGTGGGTTTTGTTTCCCCCAAAAGATGAGAAATCCAGCGGCACAACCCCATCCCGTTCCACGGAAGTTATTCCTGGTTAATTATCGTTATGGAAACCCAGGAGTTCCAGATGTGAGGCCGGGATCCCTCCTGGGGGACTGGAGAGCGCTGTGCTCTGCCCTGGCTGTGCCGGGAATGTGGGATATCCCAAAAAACCAGCGGTGAGCAGGGACGCTCTGGGCTGCGCTGGGAATGTGGGATATCCCAAAAAACCAGCGGTGAGCAGGAACGCTCTGCCCTGGCTGTGCCCCGCTCCAGCGGGACGCTGGAATTGCTGTTTTGGGATGCAGGCAAAGCTCCAGGCTCCCACCTGAGCCACCTGCCAGCCTCTGGATTGCTGCCTGGATGCTCCAGCGACAGGAAAAAAAAAGCGTGGAGCAGGGAATGCTGTCAGGAAAATCGGTGGCGGCGAGGGCTGGCCCCGGCGGGTGGCAGCAGCCTTTGTCGCACACGCGTCTCCAGCCACCGCTGGTTTTGCTCCACTCCCGATTCCAGCGGTGGAGGGGGGAGGATCCTCCTGATTCCAGCGCAGCAGGGAGGGAAAAGGTCTCCTCCGGGCCTCTCTGCTGGTGCCACCTCCCCGGGGACAGCGGGGATTGACGGCTCTGTCTCCTCTCTTCGCTCCACGCCGGGAGATGGAATATTTTTAACACCTCCTTCCGCCGCTCCCGGCTCCTCTACCTGCGTGGAGGGGATTGAAACAGCTCCCAGCCCCATCCTGGGATGTGCTTGAAATTCCTCCTGCCCTGTTTCCCTCATCCCGGGGCTCCGCGGGGGTCTCGGCTCTCAGCCTGCTCCATCCCATATTGATCCCCCTTTTCCCTGCCTGGATCTCTGTCCCAGCGGTTTCCAGGCTGGGTTGGAGATGGGAATGTGGTGTCTGGCTGAGCCTGACCCTATTAACATCCCTGGGGGGTGGAATCCATGGACTGGGGGGAAAAACCATCCCAGAAGTAAACCCCCCCCATCCCAAGGTATTCCCGAGGCATTTCCAGGGCTGGGTGGAATTCCCTGTGCCCGGGGATGGGAAGGGGGGGTCCCAGGGCTGATCTCCCCCAGGGGACCAGGACACGGGGACAGAGGCTCAGCGAGCCCCGCTGTTCCTGGAATTCCGTCTCCTGGGAGCCGCGTGGCCGGGGCTGCTCCAGGATATTTTCCAGACCATTTGCATGGGCACCTCCAGGTCATTTCGATCACTTTAAGCCACTTATCTGCCCATTTTCCAGCCCATAATATTTGCCTAATTCGATTACTCCGCAGCCTCTGCGCGCTGCAGGGAAATCATCGGGAGATATTACCCGGAGCGAGGCAGCTGGAGCCGCTTCCAGCGGCCCCTCGGCGGGGCCCTGCCCTTGCTGGGGACACTGGGGACACCCCCGGGGCCTGTCCCCATCGCTGCCACCCTCCAGGGAGCTGCCAGCCCCTGCTCGCTCCAGGGATCCCAAATTATCCATTCCAGGGCAGGCGGGAGGGGTTGGGATCGAAGTCCTGGAGCTGCAAGAAGGGGAAGGGATCCCAGGTGGGGCCTTGGAATGCGTTTGGGACAGGCAGGAGGGAGGGAGGGATGGAGGGAGGGATGGATGGATGGATGGATGGATGGATGGATGGATGGAGGGAGGGAGGGATGGATGGATGGAGGGAGGGATGGA